>CM071791.1:6124572-6724572 GCA_036559045.1 Platycarya longipes
GCAATTTAATATTTTAGAAAACTTAGATAATTTAGTATTTTTGGCAATTTCATAATCTATATCTAGCATATCTGATGATAAATATTTGGAATGTGGATTTTATTCACCATCGTGATAAATATTTCTAATCATGTTTTGTGTTCTCAAAATATTTTTCAGTATGCATTACTAAATCATTTATGTAATTCAATACTTGTGGAGACAAATTTAATATAATGCATTATTGTCGAAATTGATAGAGTTGGATATTTTTTATATAATTCTTATATTTCTCACTATATTTTGGAGAATTTGGAAATATAAAAATCTTATATTGTTTGAAGATACAAATAGCTAACTTTTGATCTAGATCCTAAACCTGATGAAGATAAATTATTATTCATTATTTTGCATTTATTTATTTATTTTGTTTTTGTAACTATCACTACACTTTGGTTTCTATGTATTATTTGGGCTTATTTTTATTTTTCATGTCGATAAACTCATGTATCATGAGATTCTTTTACTGTGAGGGTTATATTATGTTCTCTTTAAACATCTTTTTGTATTATTCTTAGCAGCTTCTGATAAACAATTATTTTTGCCCCACTTTTTCTATCTAATCTCTTTGTTCTCCTTATATTCTTTCTCATATCTTTCTTATTTTTCCCCCTATCTTTCTTGCTTCTCTTTGTTCTAAAAGTCATTAATCATCTATTTTATTTTACTCTTAAGGTATACTTTTCTATACAGTCTTTGGGTTGAATGAAGACCACCATAAAGATGCAAAGGATGCACTCCATGATTTAGATGATATGGTTCACAATTTTAAAGTTCTTTTCATGATTGTGTCTTTTTTACTTTTTAATGCAATTCATGATATTTGTAAGAAGTTCTTTCACTAGACAATCACTACCTACAAAATGTTGAATTATTAACTTGCAACTTGATTGAATTATATTGTTTCAATTCATTCAAAGTTTCTCTATGCTAGATGTTTATATTATTTTAATTTATTTTATAGTAATACAGGGCAACGTGCTTCGCACGTTGCGCCACTACTAATATATATATATATATATATATATATATATATATATTGTTTACCTGTCCGGTAAACAATATTTCAATTTTCTTTTGTTGTGAGCTGACAATTGTTCCTATTATTTTGCATGATGTTGGTTCATGCCAAAAGATCGATTGATTAGAGAATGACTAGATGGCCTGCAGCATATGGACATGTTCTGATTTTTCATGATAGTTTGCATGTAAATAACAAAACGAAATAATTAGCTTGTGAAACTGTCATTCATTTACAATAATTATTTCATCTTTTTTTGCTAATGGAAACAATAGGCACTGATCAAAAAGGTGATGCCAATGATCTATTTATTTTTATCATGCATGTGAACTAGTGGGTGTTAGTAGATGTGCTCAATTTAAGAGTGTCATTTGATGTGTACGTGGGATAATGGTGATGTTTGTTATTCAATATATGTAGGCTTATTACGTCAACTATTTCAGTTCACAGCGATTGGTTTGATTATAGATTTGAAGAACAGTTACAAAATCATAGTTTTTGGAATGGATGCAGGAAATCATTGATAGTTTGCATGGAGTTCGAGACTGTGGAGGATGGATTGGAAGCGCGCACTCAACCTTCAAAATACTCGACTGGGGTGTTTCTTGGGAATATTGTTTGGATGGAAAAATGTCATGGTATTTGTCACTCACCATTATAAATGTGAAATGAACAATATAATGGTCATGGAAAATGATATGACTCATCTTGTTGTAACTGGCATTTTGTCACTACGTAGTAGTATGATGCAAGTTGTCTCCCCAAATGTGTAAAGATTTAGACTTAGCGAATGGTTGTCTCTAGAAAATGAGTAGATATGACGATGTGGTATGTATGGTGACATGGCTTTAACTAATGTGCATATGATTTGGTATGATCTATATATAGTATTATGAGTATCCCTTTTATAAGCACCATTAAATTGATCCTATATATATGCCTGGAATTTATTACCATACTGTTGTAAGACGCAACTCAAGGGTCCAAAAATATAATTGTTTTATGATTCTCATTATGGTGTCAATGGGTAGGCCAAAATCAAGGACGTGAGTACTTGATTCCACAAAAAATTAAAATTTTAAAAAGAATAAAAAAACAAAAACACCTACCAATGGGTACTTAAGAGTATTTGGGAGATCGTAAGTCTAGACACGAACACAAAAATATATGATGGTACAAAACGATTTTCATCACTTAATATATGGACACAATTAACTTGCTTGCTGGGAGCTTATTCTGATTTACAATTTTTTTGACAATACAGTACGATCACAAATGTAATTAATATTGCCACAATAAAGATTTAAAGGATCACCAAAAGCAGATTTCAATTGTTCCAACAATACAACATGGTCGCAAAACATAATTAACCTTGACGCAACCAAACTTGAAAGGACCAAAAGCATATTTTCATTTGTTTCGATAATACAGTATGGTCACAATTGGTAATTAACCTGCCACAATAAACAAAATATTAATTCTATTTTGCGGGGTATTTTCGTCACAAAAATAATAAGCTTTATGGAGAACCACACTTTTTGTGACACAAAAACATCTAGACGGAAAATATCTACCAAAAAATACATCTAATGCGTCTCTTAAATATATTTATTGTGACGAGCTTAATCGACACGAAAGTTCCACTTATTGTGACTTTAAAAGGAGCACGGAATTAGTTCTTTTCCGGACTGCATGTATCTATTTTGCAACACATAATTTTTGCAACACATAATTTTTTATACGAATGTATTTTTCTTACCAATGACTAGCTATTTTCCCACACGATAAATCGACAATTGCGTCAAATATATTTAGACGTAAGAGTGCTCTTTTTGTGACATTTTTTTGTTTCGATGCAATAAACATTTTGAGAGTCATTAATAGTGGCCACCTAATGGCGATCGAGTTAGGATGCCAAATAGTATTAGCGAGATGAAATTGATTTTTTTGTGGCAAAATTTCTAGAACAATAAGCTGATGTTGTTGTGGTGTCACTTTTTAAAAAAATAGAATGCATAATATTTAAGACATTCTCATATTGCAAATATAATTTATCTTTATATAATAATACAATGGAACATGCATGTAAATTAATTAATAATTAACATGGTTTGTACATAGTGTGGATTGAATCTGCAATAGCCTGTTTTTTGTATTTTTGGCTAATAATGCTACAAACATTAGTCGTGTATCACGTAAGTGCTGTGCAATTTATTTATTCTTTTAATATTAAAAATTGAACTTTTTTTTATGTAAATCTCATATTTATTTTTTTCAAAAAAAGAATTGCACGACTCTTCATATGTAGTCCATGACTACAAATATCTGGTCTACTTTAAATAAATGTGCATTGCATACCACTTGCCCTTACATGCATACCAAAAAAGTATACTTTGTTTGGAGTTAATTGTTGTAATTCATAGACTTGATCAAAACCGCTCGCAACCTATTCTTCTTCAACAATTTTGGGTGAAAAGAGTAACCACTATTCTTCGAGCGAAGCAACTGTCGCACAGAGGGTCCCTCCCTCCCTTACCTTTCCGTCGTGTGTGTGGGGTTTTTTTTTTTTTTTTTTCTTTTCATTTCAAGCATGGGAGCAAGTTTTGGTGTTTTTTGGTGGCCTATGTCGATCATGCGCTCCACTAGAGGCTTCGTCTCCTGCCGATCTACCAACCGATCGAAGAATTCGCCTTACAAAGGGGAGCGTGCCCCGCACGCGTGGGTTGTTGCAGTGCGCGTGTAATCCACGTACCTCCACCCAGACGTTTTAATTGCTGCCATGCACAACTTTTTCAGGCACCACAACTTCATGGTCTTCTATCCGACTTGGCGCTTGTGTTACACATGCCACTACAATCGTGTCTTGTGTTCTTATATTCTGTTGTTTATTTTTGTTTTGTGGTTGTCTATGTCTGCTTTAGATGGTATTGAAAAAAAAAAAAGACAATTTTCTTTGATTGATTCGCTCCTCTTTTGGAAGATGGAGGGGTTGATTTACACTCCTCTTTTAAAGGATAGTGGGTTGATTTTCAACTCCTCCTTTGAAGGATAATAGTGGTTGGGATTTGGTTTATACTCTATTTTTATAGAGTGTCATACTCTCCAATGAACTAAGATAGAAATCTCTGATAGTATTGTCACTTTGAGAGCATATAGAGGTTTAGACAATATTTACCAAAAAAAAAAATTGTATATGCCCCCTAGTTGCTTCAATTAGTTTGGTTAGTTTTTACTTGTAATCTAAGTTCACCCTGTTTTATCAGATCACAGTTATAATCTCAATTTATTGGAATGAAATACAATAATTTCTTAAAAAAGAAATTTTTATAATTTATAAACATGTGGTAGAATTACTTGAATCATGTTGAAAATTAAAGTATATTTACAAGTCTATTTATTAATGTTGAAAATAAAATAAAATAGAAAAGAGATGGAGAAGGAAGGATATAGAGAGACTTTAAGGAATATATATAAATATATATATATATATATATATATATATATATTTGTTATTCTGAATAGTAGTACTTTAACATATATAGTCCAATTTATAGGGGAATGAGGGTAGAGAAATAATAATATATATCTTGTTGATTTATACAATAAATTAAATATGATAGAGAATAAATCTATATAATTACAGTACATGCTAAATTAATATTATGAATATATATTAAGAATGGTAATATCTTAACTCACATCAACTACGTCTACATAATCATTATGTAGAAAATTGAAATATCAATTAACAAAAAATAGTTGGGATTTTTTTGTTCATAATTGTAAAGAATTTCATAACAAGTGATATATTTCTACACTAACTGACGGTAATATTATTGATTTTTTTGTTTGTTTGAAAAGAGGGATAAGTACGACAGTAAGTACCATCGGCCTATAGAGAAATGTCCAGACCACATGTAAACTATTCATGTCATGTTTATATTTTCGTTGCAAAATCTTATGAAGATGAAGTTATGATCTACTTATTGATTTATGCAAAATCTTATCCACATCTTCTTAATTATCAACATTCTATCATCAACTTCTTATTTGACATCCAATGATTAGATGATAAGCAATTAATATTAAATAATTTTACAATCATTTAATTAATAGCATTGCAAAAAAGAACGGTGAGAGGATGATGATTCTGCTTTTACATATAATTATATTTTTGCATATTTTTTGAGCATTTCATTGATATGACTGACTAAAACAGATATTTTATATTAAGAAAATGATGCAGTACTCAATTATATTAATGAAGTGCATAAAAATGTATACAAAAACAAATTTTTGTAATACCAAAAATGATGTGATTTCCATTAATGGGATTTTTATCAAATGAGGCCAAACGTGGATAGGATCATAGTTTACGTACTTGGATTCCTTCTCATAAGTCAACCTTTCGCAATGGTTGTTACTCTTTTTAATTATTTAATTAATGGACTGTAATTAGTTATAAAACTAGCAATTTAACTTAAGGTTCGATTTTGGGAACTAAATTGGGGTCAAACTTAAATTTGAAGTTAATATTGGTACTCTATCAAGAAAAAAAAAATATTGGAGTATTTTGTTATGGAAACCTAAAATTCCCTACGACATATACGTACTGTATATACACGTACCTCATACATATAATGCCTTAGAATAGAAATATTTAAAAATGTGTTTAAACTCGCACCTTTAGGTTTTTGTGATCAATCATTTACAACTAAAAGATTATTTACGATCCATTTCGACTAGAAATAGTTATTTTGCTAAAAATAACTGATAATAAATAAGCAGTTTTCTTGTAATAAAAATATCTTTCAAAAAGAAAAAAATAACTAAAAATGATTACAAATTTAGAACTTGTGAAGAGTACTTCACATTTGAATTCATGATGTTTGAATATATGTACTATATATTGTTAGTGCACACGAGAATTCAAGCGTTTTTTTTATAGATTTTAGTAAGTGTGACAATATATTACACGACTCGTTAACCCAACATGAATACGACACGATAATAGCAGATTAGTATTTAGTCTTAACGGGTCGGGTCAAAATGGGTTAACCTGTTAAAACACGATTGCTTAATGGGTTAATAACAGGTCAAACCGTTTTGACCTGTTATAATACTTTATGCCACATTAAAAAAATTAAAACTATAATTATACTTTGATACTTAAAAGTAAAATTGTTAGTAATCTAATTTTGATATTTTTATTATTTAAATTGTAATTTTGAAATTGTAGTTAGTTTTATAACTTTATAGATATTGTGATTTTAATATTTATATTAAATTATATTAAATTTAATCAGGTCAAACAAGTTAATTTTGGGCTTATCCAACCCATTTACATAAGCAGATTGAAACGAGTCGTATTGTATCGTGTTAATTTGTTTTATAATGTTCACTAATAGGTCAAAACGGATTGACACAACACTATCCATTACGTTAATAGGTCATGTTAAGATTTAAGATCTAGATATGATAAGTTTAATGAGTCAGATTAAGATTGACCTATATAATATAATATATATGTCTTAACACGATACAAACACGATTCTTAACACGATTTGACACAAGTCCCAAAATTTTAAGAGACCAAGAATCACTAGATATTAGCAAGTCTTATTATTAATTTGCTAAATATAGGATTGGCCTTCTCTGTCATTTTTTTTTTTTTTATGAAAATGCTATTTGGTTTTATTGTTCTTAATTTATCATGTCCTTGTGAAACCAAACTAAAAAAAAGGGGAAAAGACTGTTTATTGACCTAACGCTGCGCTGCGTCGAAACTGATCAGATACTAGTATTCTTTGATCAACATGCACGTACGTTTGTACTATACCAGAAATCATATATTACAAACACGAGAGAGAGAGAAAGAGAGAGAGAGAACTTTGAAATGCGAGACTCATATTGGCATGGTCGATGACAAATAAGGTAAACAGTGGCAATAGTGTCGCTTTTCCATGTTTGATATGGGCAAATTTTATATTGTCATTGTCATATATATTTTAGATGATCTGCATGTATTGAATTTACATACACATTTTGTCCATATGCTCCTGTCTGCTTTAACTAGTCCACAGGTTTGAAAACAAAGTCTAGAGGATCTAACCCTTTGGATGCATCATAAGGTTGAATCTTTAAGTAGTACTGATGAGTCTTCCATTTCACTTCCCAAAAGAAAACGCAAAGCTTCATCAACATTAGAAATAAAGACATGATGTCAACAGCTTCTCTCTCTCCCTCTCTCCCTCTCTCTCTCTCTCTCACACACACATTATGTATGGAGCATCTCATAGTCATAGAAGCTTCCAACAACAACAAAACAAACCAAAGGATGCAGCTTTTGCCCTTTTCTACAAAATGACCTACCAAGAGCTAACAGACAGTTTAATTCAGCTTTTGAAGTTGAAGTTAGCTTAATGACAAGAAGACCTACATTGTAGCATAGATTTCCTACACCTCCTTTTCTTGCTTTGATGCATCGTTATTACTTATTTATGTGTATACACACACACACACACACACACACACACACATATATATATATATATATATTCAAAAGCTCTGCAAAATTTCAGCCATTTCCAACTGCCTTTCTTAAAGAAAGGAACAGAGAGAACAACCGCGCAGTAAGTATTTTGACATTTGAATTATGACTTTTGGTTAAGGTCGGTTTGTTTATATAATTTCACTTTTCATGTGGGGTTGTCGTTTATTTTGTCTGTATCATGAAATCTTACAACCTTAATCAAATATTATAAGATCAGCAAATCAATTAAAAACCATGCACTTTCTTCAAGAAATATTGCAGATAATTTGGACATGAGTAAACTAATTAGTAATTTGGCTTTATACATGGAGTTTCAAAAATTAGGTCAGGCAAACGGCACATGGTTCAGGTTTGTGGTATGCA
Organism: Platycarya longipes; assembly: GCA_036559045.1. Classification (NCBI taxonomy): domain Eukaryota; kingdom Viridiplantae; phylum Streptophyta; class Magnoliopsida; order Fagales; family Juglandaceae; genus Platycarya; species Platycarya longipes. The sequence continues at coordinate 6,132,549 of CM071791.1, forward strand.
TGAGGCTATATATATATATGCAGTATACTTATATGGTTTAATTTGGTAAAAGTCATTGAACAGGCCGGCAGTCATGAAAAAGTGGGTTGTACCATTAGAATGTCATGCATGCATGTAGCATATTGTAGCTAGCTATAGGTTTTTGGATTTTTCTAGAGTGTCTAAGCTGCAAGCATCAGCAATATATATGTTCAAGACCCGTGACAGGCCACATCTGTATTTGTCCTCCACCACTCATGTCATGATCCTTGTTCTTATAGTTTCTTTTTGATGATCTTTTCCTGATCTTTTTTATGGGTTCGCAAGAGAAATGCTAGATATCTACATGATAAATTTTATATATATATATATATATATATATATATATCAGCCTACAGAAATAAAATTACACAATATTAATGTGGTTAGTAACTTAATGCAATATGTCAGATCTGTTTTATATTAAAATGTATACTTTTTATATATAATCTAATGTACCACATCAAGACACATTATTTGTTAAGATCTAGATTTTCAGCTTGCATAAGAATGATATATTCACTTCTTTTTTTTTTTTTTTGGGTGCCTTCTGTCCAATTTACTTTAAAAGTGGAATCGTTTCAAGCAAAAATAGAACCATATGCGCGCGTTTAGTGTTCAAATCAACAGTTTGATACTTACAAGCTTGCATGTACTGCTGGGCTGTGTCTTGGTGACAGCTTGTTAGATTTAGATATTTACTACTTATCATCCATTTAACACGTACTAATATCATATTTTCACCATTCTTTTAATCTAGTATTAAATTATTGGAGAATAATTATTATCTTTTATTTATGAGCTAATAATTTGATGTCGCGCGCGTGGTAATTAGGATTAATGACGGAAACAAAATTATAAAAACGAAAATGAATAAAACTTTTGATTTCTAAAATCTTGAGATAAAATATTAATAAAGTGCAATATCTATTCATTTGCTTATACCTTCAATGCAGACCAAATGAGATAGCTAGCTAGGCTCTCGATCGGCAAATTAAAGACATTAATATTGGGAATGAAAGTTATATAGTAATATCATTGTTTGGCAAATTTCACCTAGTATATAATATTTATTAATGATGCGCTGCATGCGTTAATTAGTATGAAAATGAATCTATCATCATGTATTAAAGAACAATATTGCAAGATATAATAATACAAATAAATACTGGTATACCTAGGTGCAACGTCATAACCATCCACAATATCGATTAGTAATTGCAATTAATTAAAAAAGATGCATCCGATCAATTAGTAATTTAATTTAAATATAATTGAATTACTAATTATTTTTTAAAACTCATAATTTAATTAAAATATAGTTATTAATTAAAATATAACAGATAGAATAGTCAAATATGATAAAATTAATTAATTTAATAATTGTAATTAATTAAAAAATTAATTATTAATTACTCATTATTATGTATTTTCATAAATGTATTTTCATAAATGGACAATCTAATGTGAAGATTTGATATGAATAGCCAAAACCAAAAATTAGTTATATTATTTTATTATTATATTTTAAAAAAATCGTCATTCCAATATGAAGACTTATATGAATAGAATGGCCAAAAATTAAAATGAGGGTTAGAGTATGCCCATTGGAGTCATCAAAATTTTCTATTTTGAATTAAACTTTGAATTTGTTATTCACTTTTCAAGACAAAAAGTATTTTTTGACATTTTTCCATAACTTTTCTCCCTATTTTTGATCAAATATAATCAGATTTTTTTAATATGCGTGCAAAAAGTACAAGTTTAAAAGAATGTTTTGATTACTCCAATGGGGATGCTCTTAAATTAGTTAAAAGTATACTTTAACTTTGAACAATCCAATGAGGATGCTCTTAGATTTATTTTATGATAAAAAATAATTTTACAAACTAATCTACTATTTGTATATTTGCTTTTATGAAACTCCCTGTGTGGTTAAAGAATTTTCCTATTTATAAATGGTCATATTATCCTGGTAAAAAGTTGGATGTCTTCAAATATGCCTCTGTTTATTTATTTATAAATTTTTGAAAGGGCATCTCTCTATTTATATATATGCATGTGGAAGAATTGAATCTCTGTTGGATAGTAATATTGCAAAGTTTTCCAACTTGAGCTTATATAATATCTGAAGGCGAAGAATAATTGATTATATATTTAGATCCTTTAAGACATGATTTTATGCTACATGATATGATTATGCCTCATAATAACACGGGTAATGCTAGAAAGCCCATCAAGTTTGACATCTATTTTTGACATCTCTTGCATTTAATTTTTTTTTTAAATTTTTAATTTTACTTAATGATTAAGAAAGTGATTATTAGTATATTGATATTTTTTTCATATTTTAAAAATATTTAAATACATTAAAAAAATATGAAAAAAATATCAATACACTAATAATCACTTCCTTAATCATTAAATAAATAAAAAAACTAAATACAAAAAGTGTCAAAAAGTGTGTCAAACTTGGTGAACATTCTAGCATTATTCTAATAACATTCATGCCTAAATTTCGGTTCTCATTACTTATTTTATTTTCTGGGTTACTTGTCTAATGAAATTATGTTTAACCCAGCAAATTAATAAAGTATTTCTGGGTTTTTTTACACTATACAAATACTATTCATCTCAAGTTAAATGGAGAAGATCATTTTCCAACAACTGGCAAGGTTAGAATAATGGTAATCGAGTTATCAAACGAGAGTAATTAAAAAGTGCACTAGGATTTGAAAGTAAACCCGGATATGTACAGTGAAAAATTGTGAAAATTAAGGAGTAGAAGACAAGTGAATAAGCTCATGCAACCTTGCGGTTTCTTATTATTTATATGTATGAAGAAAAGAACAATGCAAATTCAAACTTGGAGAATTAACTATCCATCAAATGATAGAAAGAAAATCTCATAAGAGAAAGTTATTGATCAATGGTAATCAGTAAATCAATACAATGAATGTAATGTAACAGAACCCCAGCCAGAAGATCTTGAGTGTGTGAAGGTTCCAATTAAAAAGATTATAAAAGGTACTAGTAAACAACTCGTTTGAATATAGGCCAGCCAGCCAGCTATCCATACCACTCATGCCTGCTTCCGAGTCCTTGACTGTAATTGAAACTCATCTTCAAAGTGGTAAAGGAGGATATATAAATTTTCGAAATTCAATGTGAAATGATCTGACCATGCCGGCAAAAAGAGCGGTTACCGAGTTTTTCGAGACTAAATTTATCCCTTCCCCTCATCATTGCGATAACAGCCGCAGACCAGCTTCTAAATCCTTTATGGTAAGGGTGCAAAGTTCATCAGTGTCTATACAGTCGAAACTTAACCTGAGATCCAAATGCTCTCTAGCATTGACTAGCATTGGATCCACCAAACCACCATTCATCTCCTTCCGCTGCTTTTCTGTTGTTTCTCTCTGTATCAATGCTGCCACAGCTTCTTCAGTGCAAGATGGGTGTAACTTAAATCCATACAACAAGCCATTGTCTGCTTGATTGTTCATCTTGATATGGAGAATCTTGGCTAGTTCTTCTGAACTGAAGTCATTAAAATTGAAAAACTTGGTCACCCGTCTGCAGAAGCCTTCATTAGATGCAATTACACGCTTCATTGGTTCACTATACCCAGCAAATATGACAACAACTTTTCCACTGTCCATGACAGACATAATCTCTTCTAAAGCTTCCAATCCATAGTCCTTATCATCTGCCTTCTGCATGGGTATCAGTCGATATGCCTCATCCACAAAAAGAATTCCTCCTTCTGCTTCTTTAATCTGTGTACAGTTTTCTGTACTTAGTTTGTTACAGTAAAGCAATCAAACTTGTCTCTACAGAGAGAGAGAGAGAGAGAGAGAGAGATAGAGAGATTCTAAGAGCATAATTCAGAGAGCCCAGTGGTGTACCTTTCTCCTAGTTTTTGGCCCAGTATGACCAACAAATTCTCCAACCAAATCAGTCCGCTGTACTTCTGTTACCCTGTCAGTTGGTAGAATCCCCACCATATGCAGTAATCTTCCTAGGATTCGAGCTACCATAGTCTTACCTGTTGAAGATAATACTAATCATCTTGCTCTACAAGTTTATAAAACAAGTGACAAGCAGGTGATATGTTCAGTTATAGTAGTAGTAGGGGGAAGGGGAGGGAATGGTGGAGAACTGAGTTGACATTAAGTGTTTGAAATTTGGATAAGCCTTTTAATAAGCCAACTCAAGAAGTCTACCTTGTTTTCTAACATGGTCTGAATTTCCTTTAACAAAAACAAGATGCCTAGAGTAACATGGTCTTTTTGTTACGATGTTATTGATTTAAAATAAGATTGTATTCCAAACTCAGAGAGCAAGTACCATCGCAATATAAACAGGAATTTCAGTGTTGAAGGAAAATAAAGAAACATCATTATGAGACTTTTTTTTTTTTTTTTTGATAAGTAACGTCATTATGAGACATAAACAATCTTGCCAGCAACTACCTGTTCCAGGATTGCCAAGGAATGCCATATGTGGGGTTCTTCTGGTGCCAACTTTGAGCCCAAGGGCTCTACGCCTCTCATCCAAAAGCATCCCCCTTGCCCATTTCCGTAGTTGTAACTTAAGCTCATGCAAACCTACAACATTTGATATTTCATTTTCAAGCTCATCCATCTTAGCTTTAGTTTCACTGCATGCTTCGATCGCTCTTCTCTTCCGCTGCTCTTCAAGATGCCAGTTCAATAGTTCCCGCAACTTTTCACTTCCTGGGCCTGGTGAGAGATGATTTAGAGGAGTCATGCCCTCCTGCAATTCAAATGTTACACCAACTACGATTATGTACAAAGGGAGAATCTTTACTAAGCCAAAATCATGGCAAGCAATTGCAATCCACCATACATTATCCTTAGCACTACAATCAGCATTGTTCTCGAGCAATGTATTGACAGTCGAGCAATCTTCAGCTCGAAGGGAGTACCAAACAGCAAGATGTAATGGTGTCATTCCATTCTGCATTAATAAGGCAGCACAATATAGAGTTTACCATTAGAAATCCAAATCCCACTTTTAATTTGAACTCTTCAAAAAATAGATCATAAGGTAATACGAAAAAGCACATTTGCTTTGGCTTCAATAATAGCACCATGACCAAGAAGCAACTGTGCAGCATCATTGCACCCATTCTTTGCTGCCATGTGCAAAGGAGTTTCTCCATACTGCAAAGCACAACAATTTGACACTCAGGAATCAATAACAAGATCAATAAGTCGTGAGCATAGGCTTAATAAAAATCCCAAGCATCATCGTAACGTATGTACTTTTTCCAAGAAAAAAAACTAATTACATTAATACTTACCATGTTCTTGGCTTCCAGCTCAACCTTCTCTGTCCCTTGCCAATCAAGAAGAAATTTGACTATCTCGGCCCTGTTATAACCAGCAGAAACGTGAAGTGGCGTCTGTGCCATCTGAAATCAAGCAAACAAAAGGGATGATTAAATAGAAGAATAAACAACTTCATATAAGATGCAGATTCCAGATTGCATCAACTAACACAATAAAAAGCAGACCTGATTTCTTCAACACTTTAAAATAGAAGCATATATCATAAGTAAAAGAAAAACCCAACCACAAAAGTAAACGTTATGCACTTTAATCTTTTTTACCAACAGCATTACTGCCTACAATACATTGTTTCCACTCCAACGTTTGCTGAAGTTATTACCCGTCTGTTCCATGTTCATCCTAACTATTCTAAAACGTGTTCATTTTTATGCCTTGAGACCCTATTCAGCATTGACAGATTCTCTAGTATATGCAATCGTCGCATTACACGCATTATGAAACTCTAGTAAATTTATTTAACGAGACCCTCTATATCCAATGCACGGTTAGAAAAAATGACAAGATTGAATTATGTAACAAAAATAAAGGTTCAATGCAACCCTTAATGCACACTAACATGAAGTTCATTCGCCCAAATAGATCCATTCCCATTTCCATTCTCGATATCAATAAAAACATCAATTTTGTGCCTGTTTCCTCTCCAAACTGAACCACAAATCTGCACCGATCTTCCCAACACACTCGATGCACACTAACAGGTTTAAGGAAGAAAAACAAAATTCTGGCCTTAGGCAATGAAGGTACGAATTCCCTCGAGAAACTAATACAACATCCCTTACCCACCAAAATTCATTCCCCCCGGATCAAAAGTATATGGTAGTCGAGCATATAGGGTTCAAATGCGTTCAATTCGTTCGATTTTCAGGACACAATTCGCGCCCTTTTCTCGGGAGAGGGGGGGGAGTCATCAAATTGAAAGTACACAAAAGAATTGCGATTTTGAAGCCAAACGAAAAACTTATAAAGAGAGAGAATGGGATCTTACGACGGGGTTTCTGTCGTTGATAAGAGACGGATTGTCCCGGAGTAGCCTCTGAAATCCAAGAAGGTCACCGGACTGAGCGTACCCATGAATAGTGGTTGGTTTGGCAGATCTTGACCGTTGGTTCTGTGGCCTCTGCATGCCTATGAATCGGGACTCTGTCTCTCTCCAGAAGAACACAAAAAACAGAGATAATGGCAACGAGAGAGAGACAGAGAGATTGAAATTACAGAGGCTGATATGTGGAAATGGCCGAAGACTTTGGTTGGGTCAGCAAGGAGATGAAGCCGGTGCTCAAACTCGAACCCGCCTCCAAACTGTTTTAACAGGGATATGTAAATTCTGGTTAATCTCTTTTTAGCTGATTTAAATGCCCATTGTATGCCATTCAACTCTGGCTGTTGCCAGCCTGCCAGCAGCCTTTGATTATCATTTTGGGGATTTAGATGTCTGAACATAACAAAAATATGGGCAACAGCCTGTGTGTCGCGACAAACAGGCTTTACGAAGGAAAAAATAAATTAATAAATTAAGTCTTATCAAAATTATTAAATAATTAATACTTTTCCAAAAATTCATGGAAATTAATAATTATAAATATTGTAGGTAAAATTTTGGATAAAAACTTTAGATAATCCAAACCTATTTTTGGTATGCATTATGCATTTTGGGCTCTAAATTAGCCTTCCAACAATCTATTTGGTTCATGAGATGATATATGTAATCCAAAATGTTACCTGTTGGGTTAATTAATTCTAATAAATCACTTAGATCTATAATTATTGAATTGCAAAATATTATCCATCATTCATTTAATCATCATCCGATAGTTTGATCCTCGCATATCTCTAAGAGTAACGGTTGCATGCAAGGTACTAGAGACCTAATTTGTTAGGTAAAACTGAAAAATTATTTCATTTCGTATCATTTAATTATTATAATTTTTTAAAATTTTTAAATAATATATATTAAATAATTCAATTTTTTTAATTTTAAAATAAAATTTATATTATAATAATATTTTATTTAACTTTTTATGTTAAATATAGCAACACATTACTGTGAGAAAACGATTTTATGTTAAATCTAACGGAAACCAAAGAGAAACAAGATGCTGAAAGTAATTGGATCACTTCTAGAAAATAAAAATAAACAACTTTATTGCAACCTTTGCCATTAATAGAGTCCAACTAATAGATAAAACAATGAAACAAGAAAATCTTCTCGTTACATAAAAATAAACAACTTTATTGCAACCTTTGCCATTAATAGTGTCCATCTAATAGATAAAACGAATGAAACAAGAAAATCTTCTCGTTATATACTAAAATTAAAAATAATAATAACGAAATAGCCTAATACTCAGGCATTTGGTTGGGGCAGGAAGCCTTTAGCTTTGAGGCTCCCCACCACGTCCCGAACAGCATCTTCAACAGGAGTGAAGACCAGACCCATATCGATTAATCTCTTCGCTGCATCTTCGCATGCCGTCAGCCCTGGCTGAGTTTCCCCAGTAAACCTGTAGCTAAATCAAGTTAGGAACTTTCGCTACATGGAACCATTAATTTTCCTATTAAAAAAAAAAAAAAAGCAATGCTACATACCTTCCCCAAATGGGGACAGTTATGCAGGCCTAGGCAATTTCATATTTAAAACTTCTTAAAATTACAAAAATACAAAAAGTGATACTTTCTAGTCCAAGTGGAAGACTGAAAGGTCAAAATGGGTAATAAAGACGGATGACGAGTTTGATAACTTGTGTTCTGTTCTTGAGAGCAAGTGGAGATGCAACAACAATAAGAGATATCAATTGATGTGAGTTGAATAAATGACAAGATAAAACTTCATTCTTGGTTATCAATACACTCATGCAGGTTAATCACTTTGCCGATTCTTGCAATGTGAATTATGATCACCATGGAATACAGAATGTCTTTCTACAAGATTTTGTTGTGCTTGAAAGAAGAGGCCTCACTTTATTAATGGTTAGAAATTTGTATGGTACATGGGTTCTTGATTCAGGCTTCGAATGGACAGACTCATATTCGTTACCACTCTCCTTCAGTCTTCTATGTAAAAATTATTAGGTTGGCATATTCAATGTTAAAACTTGGTCCAAATCTGAGTTGACCTAAACTTGGTACAGAAAGTTTTCGACACATCTGTGACATCCACACTTCGAGCATGATTCATGGTGTTTGTGAGTTAAGTGTTGGATCATTAAATCAAGTGAAAACTGTGATATCCTTGCTATATGCATGTGAGATAGATCTAAGCATAATTATTTATTTAGGGCCATTATATTTGTCAACCATTGATTAACAGATAGGATTGACCAACCTGTATCTACTTCTACTAAAAAACAAGCAAGCATAATTCAGCATATGTAGAACTTTAATTATATTCACATGCAAAGGAATATCATATAATCTGATATCACTTGAATCTAAAGACAATCTTCAACTCAATGAACTCCCCTTATAAGAACCATCCAAAAGGTTTTCATATCATAAAGCGCATCCAAAAACATCCAAATTATAGCTCATATAGAAGCCCCAAATACTGGCAATAATGGAATATAATTGCAAGAAGAAGGGATCAAATCATGTTCATGAGACCATAATTGCAAGATTCCTTGCTATTGAAAAGTGGAAAAAACCTCAGGCTTTCTTGTGCTTTAAAACCTGGGATTTTTCTTATTATTGTTGTTCTTAAACACTAATCATCGGCACATGTGCTATTGATCATCCCGAGATTAGATATCATCGGTGCGTTCGTCGGAGCTATGAGAGATTCCTTGGTGTGCATGGCTTCATTTGTGAGTGAAGAGATTGAGTTGATCACTTTTAGTGTTGAAAGCCAGATCCAGTTTCTACAAAGCTTTATCTAAATTGGTTGTAACAAAATACTTCCATTGGTATATTTCAGGTGGTGGCTGAGCATCCTAGTATTTTTTTCTTTTGAACAAATTTGTCGATTTATCAACAAAATATTTTTGTGATTTAATAATTGCTTTATATTTTTTTTTACTCCGTAGATTGCGAATGCTTGTTTAAGTCTATGTCAATGGAATGTTCTTAGTTCACTTCATTTTAGCTGTATTTTTGGATCTGTCTGCAATTTTCAAATCATGTTCGTTGGATCTGTCTGCAATTTTCAAATCTCATATTTAATACCAAAGTTTTTCATTTACCCATAGACATGGATTGGCCGTATGATTAGCCTGCACATAACAATTATGCAAAGTCATAATACCTGAATCGAGGGAATTCTGGTTTAAGCTACTAACCTGTGAACAGGATACTCGGGGAAAAATTTAGAGACTCTTTCAGCAAAATCACCAAACTGATAGATACCACTGGTACACAGATATCTGCCGGAAGCTGAAGGAGTCTCAAGGAGCAAAATTTGCGCCTTGGCTACATCTCGAACATGCACAGCCCCCAGCCAGTGATATTCTTGAGTATCTTGCGATCCCTGTAGCAAGTTCAGCAATACTGCACAACTCGCATTCAAACCAGGTTGCAAGAGTGGGCCAAGACATGTAGCCGGATGGATGGCTACAACATCCATTCCGTGTTTCTCAGCAAATTCCCAAGCTGCTTTCTCCGCCAATGTCTTCGACACTGGATACCATTTCTGCCAAAAACCCAAGACACAAGGAATGCATCACAAACTTAGAAACTCCGTTTAACTAATGCATATCGAAAAGGTGTGATTATTGAGCAAACCTGGCGAGATTTGCAGTAATCGAGGTCGGTCCAGGAGGACTCGTCGAAGGTTTTGTGAGGGGGCCAGTTAGGGTTGGGAACCAGCGCAGAAATGGAAGAAGTGAGGACCACGCGCCTCACCTTGGACCTCAGAGCAGCTTCCAACACATTGAGAGTGCCCTGCACAGCTGGCATAACTAGTTCCTTCTCCGGATCCTTTGGATCCTCCAGTGTGCACGGTGATGCAACGTGGAAAACACCCTTACAACCATCAATGGCCTTGCATACTGAATCCAGATCCAAGATGTCAGCCTCGTACACCACCAGGCGGTCTTTAGCGCCGGGAAGAGCGAAGAGGTGGGAGGGATCGGAGCCGGGGAAAATGGAGGCGTGGATGGAGGAGTATCCAGAGTCGAGGAGGGTTTTGACCAGCCATGATCCAATGAACCCGTTGGCTCCGGTTACGCAGACTGACTCCTGCTGTTTATGGTCAGCCATAGTTTTTCTTGTTTCTTGGCTTGAATTCTGAATCTACAATTTTTGAGCCTGCAAATGCTCAATTTATTTTCGAAAATAAATAATAAAAAATAACACCCATACTATCACCATGATTTCTGTCATTCATTCAAAATCAAATTATTTTAAACTTTGAATCTGATATAGGTGTTATTTTTCGAGAATACCATGATTTCTGTCATTCATTCAAAATCAAACTATTTTAAACTTCGAATCTAATATAGGTGTCATTATGATCCCGACCACCTCCCCAACTGCCCCTACTATCCAGTTAGAAACGGGAGAAGGGTGTAACCCACCATTTTTAGAGGTTGGAAGAGGTAACCCTTAATACTTAAAATCATTTTTTAAATATATAATAAATATATATATATATATATATATTCGATAAATCTCTGTAAAAACTTCCAAATATCCACCTCTGAGAATACTCAAAAGCATATAAAATAATAAATTTATTGAATAAAATTTGACAATAGTGACTTATACTCTTAGACATTTATTCATTTACGATCAGCAATATTACTATCTGAATTTCCTAATTTTTCAAAAAAAACTTTTCAATAGTGCCCAACAAAATTATTCTTCACTTAAAAAATAATTTTTTATATATTTTCAATCTACACGTATTTCAATCTTTAAGCTTGAAATCTTAAATTAACCTATTTTATACCTCAAAACCTTTAACCTTAAAATACTATCACTCCTCCAGTTCTCGATCTCCATTGAATATACTTAATCTAATATCAACCAAAATACCAGTTTATTAAACAAATCAAAACTTTAGCTATTTTCTATAAATAAATAAAATAAAAATGAAGAAAGAAAGAAAGAAAGTGAACTACTATAAAGTGAGATGAAAAATCACATATAATAATATAAAGCTTTTCTGTAAAATAAGATTTGTATAGTAATAAAAAAAAAAAAATTCACACAAAATATTAAATCATTTTTTGAGATCAACTGAGACCCCAAAAAAGAAAATAAAAAAAAAAACCATTACGTAAGGTATATTTATAAGAGAAATTCTAGTAAAATCGTGGGTGGGTAAATATCAAATAATCGAGTAGAATCACTATTAAAAAACTGAATTTTTTGGATCCCATCTACCATATATGTAAGATCACTTTCAGATGCAACTTATACACACCCGCTTCTACCATATTTGACACAACGCAACATCGATGTGAGCGGAGGGCAGCGGAGAACTTACCGAGAGAAGCCTTGACCGGCGGCAAGTGGCTGGGCGGTTGTGCACTGAGAGAGAGAAAGTTATGAGAGAAAGAGAGAGAGAACGGAGACGTAATGGAAACGGATAGGAGATGACAGCGGTTTACCGTGCGGGAGACAGCGGACCTGGGTGGTACTTTCTTGGTGGCTCCCACTTGTTTCCGTCGTGGGGGTGTGGCTGAGGTGAAGTATGGATAAAGAGAAGGAGTGTGGGGCTGCTCTGTTTCGGGAGTCAAAAACAGGGGCTGTCGCACTTCAAGCAAGTGGTTGCCGTGGAGTTGGGTTGACTGACCAGACTGGCAGGTGGCTTGGGATGGCTGGCGGAAGTAACACTATTTGCAGAAGAGACGTGTATCTTGTAAATCTAAATACAGAGGTAAGGTAGTTGAAAACCTGGAGAAAAATATGGAGCGGAAACGACGTGCATTTGTGGTGATCGCAACAAACTTTTGAAAATAAACAACTGATATAGGGACCGATTACGTTATCTACAAATCCAACCGATTAGTACATTTTAAAAAAATTCTTTTTTTAGCTTTTATTTTTTTGAAAAAAAAAATTAACATCTTTAAATATTTTTTCTCTTTATAAAAATAGTAGATAAATTTAATAATATTCACATACTTATCATTAGGAAATTATAAAATTTAAAAATTAAAAAAAAAATCATCAATCGGTACATTATCAATTTACTTACCAAACATTTCAAAAAAGGATGACGCTGGGGTGCGGTCCGGCTGCACCCCAGCGTCTTTGCAGCCTACCCTCTAAACTCTCCTAAATTCTTATAATTTATATAAAAATACAATAAAAAATATTAAAAATACAATAAAAAAAATAAATTTAAAAAATACAATAAAATAATAAATGAAAAAAATCTAATAAAAAATCTAATAAAAAAATAAAATGAAGATGAATTTTTAAGAAAATTCGGCATCAGCCCAGCTCAGCCCCTGCTGTCGCCCATGACGGTGGGACCCATTTTCGGGTTTAAGGCCGCCAAGGGTACAACGAAAGTCGTCGAAGCTCGTCGTCGTAAAGGTGAGGTCGCTAACTCCCTCCTATCTTGATGGGCTGGACGGTGTCGCCCACCACCGTCAGGGACGACAGGGGCTAGAAAAGGGAGGTTCGGTCGAACCCCAAAATTCCTCTTCAAAAAAATATCAAAGGTTGGAATCTCATAAATAAATTGGGCCTCAATTTAAACGCTACAATAATCTAACTTGTCCTGCAGATTTTCCAGTTTTTCCATCTAATCAAAAAAAAATTTAACTAAGATGGAAAGCCCAAAATTTTAAAAATATGTATATAAAATAAAAAATGAATAATTAAAATCGCTATGTGAAAAACATAAAATTTTTGGCCCGTAATCCATTTAAAGAAAAAACTTAATCTAAAATCCAAGAATTTAAAAAAGCATTTTGGCACTAACCAGGGTGTTAATAGAAGGAGAGATCAATGGCGAAAAATAAGTAAATATTATGGGAGATGCTGGGGATCGATCTGTCCGATCTCCATTAAAAATAGTCCTCTAATAAAAACACAATAAAAAATTCTAAAAATATAATAACAAATAAAATTTTAAAAATACAATAAAAAATACAATAAAATACAATAAAATACAATAAAATACATAATGAAAAAATAAAATGAAGATGATTTTAAAGAGGTATTCGGCCTCAGCCTAGACTGAGCCGGCGCCGACAGCGATGGACAACACCGCCTATACCATCGTGACCACTGGCTTCAGGCGACCCCACCCCTGCGACGGCAACCCCCGGCGATCTCCGGTGTGCCCCACATAGCCTTAAACCCGTTTCAGATCCGAAACGGATTTAAAGCTGCTTGGAGCACACCAGAGGTCATGTCAGAACCCCTAAGAGAGTTGCTCAAAATCATGCCTCGACACAACCTTTGGAGAGCCAGGACAGTCCCTTGGCTAACCTGCACGCATGCCTTGGCTCAAACCTTTATACGCAACAGGCGTCCAGCGAGACTACTGGCAATGCGCACAGCCCTGTGTGCGCATAGGTGTGCCCCACAGCGCATTCACTAGCGTGCACGCGTGCGTGTGCACCTACGCCCCACCATGCGCACATCACTGCGCACCACAACACCACCTAGCAAGGTTAGTGGCGTGTCTTCATAGGCACTTCATCCAGCGCGCGACACCAGTCCGTACCTTGCAGAGCAGGCTAGTGGCATGTCATTCAGCGTGCTGTTTCAGCCTGTGCCATGCAGTCAGTGCCCAGACCGCCAGCTTGAGCCATGCATGCTCATCAACCTAGGCCATGCAGGACCACCGTCCAAACAACCTGACTAGGTCATCTCAGAGCGACGTGACTTGACCATGTGCCTACCACCTGGACCATGCAAGGCACACTACCATAAGCACCATCAGTTGGCCCTGCACAGCGCCATGCCTCACGCACCACCAGATGCCATGCAGCCAGACAACACGAGACAAGCCTGACTGTAGAGATTGCATCACACTAGCCCACCATAAAGCACATGCACCCCACAGCCAACACTATGCAAGTGGCGCATATCCCTTTATTTTTACGTTATTTTATTTACTTAATTGCATTGGATAGTTTAGTAAATATTTCTTTTTAATAAGAGACTTATTAGAGGTTTCCAAATTGTAAGACACTTTAAATAGAATTTCTAGGTTTCATTTTCAATTTCTTTAGACAATTGAATTTTAGACTTTGCTCTTGAGAAAAAGTTAGGCCGGCCACACCTTGTGGTTTGGAGAATTCGGTACTTAGCACTTGGGCTTCTTAAGGGTGTAATTCGTGAATCCCTTTTGAAGAGGATCATTCATGCAATTCGTGAATCGGTTGATCCACATCTATCTTTTATTTTCAAGTTCATTAATAAAAGTTTTGAGGTTATTCAGTAATTGAGTTTCAGGTTTGGTGTTCTTGTTGAGTTGGGTGTGTGTTCTTGTGTTCTTGAGAGTTTGTTCAATTGATTGTTAAGTGAGTATGTTGGTGAGACCGAATCCATACTACTTGTGAATTTGAGAATATTGTGTATCTTCCCTAGAGGATTTCGAAACCCACAACTCTTGTAAGTTTCGAATTGCTCAAGTGTGTTGAGTGTGAGTGTGAGTGAGTGTTGAAGTGTGGAGGAGTTGTGATTGCCAAACCTTTGAAGCCTTGAAGGGGGTTGGCGTGTTCTTGCATTGTCGAGTGTTCAATCTTTATTTGGTTAATCACTTGATTAATTTAGTGTTTCTCTTGGCTCAAGCAGCCCACGGCAAAGCCACCAAAACCCTAGCCCTAGCCACACGGCTATAAGCCATAAAATCCTAACATTCCATTTTGACCATCTTGCCCATCACCCTCCAAACCCTAGCCGACCATCAATCCTCATCCTCTCCTAAATATTTTCAACCAAATCAAATCATATCCTATCCAAAAATAGCCCCAAAAGTCGCCCATACCAGCCCCACCAACCGGCCACTCAAACTTTCCAAATTCAAACCAATTCAAATCAAATCCTCCACTTTCCTAAACCATCACCCATTTTGCCATTGCCGAAACCCTAATGCCACATCAACAAATTATCTCTCAATCCCTTATTTTGATTGGTCAATTAATTAAAGGTTTGATTCAAACAAATAATCTCCCCAAATTAGCCCTACATATTCGGTCATAACCCTAGACCCATTGCTGCCCACTCATCTTGCCAAAACCAAATTCTTATATTTTCGGAATTATTCAAAACACTACAAAACCCTAGCCACCAAACCCTAACCACCTTGGCCGAAAACCCTACCTTTGCCCTAATCCCATTAGTCCACTCAATTACCAAACCAAGTGCAATCTCGCCTAAGCCAAGTCATCCCTAACCGTGCACCTTATTGCACATGGCATAGCCAATTAGCCCAAACACTTGACCTTGAACTCCACTAAATCTTAGCCTCACTTAACCATTTCCCTCATCCACTTAACCAAGCAATGGAGTCCATCTCGGTCATTTGAGGGAACAACAACACAAGGAGGACCCCTTACGTGATCGGGACTTGACTGAGATCCCTATCAGGTCGTCAGGGGTCGCCGTCATAGGGATGGGGTCGCCTGAGGCCAACAGTCACGATGGTATGGGCGATATCGCACACCGCCGTCGGAGCTGCCAGCGTCCCTTTTCAAGGGGATCAGACGGACCGATCCCCAGATATTCTCAAATATTATTTCTCTTTTTAATACAGAAAAAGTTTCAACTCTCAACCCAATAAAGGTACTAAAAGTTAAAACTCTAAACCCAACCAATGTTTGTTGTTGGAGAAACGCTTTGGAAAGGAGGCATCTTTTAAGTCTTTATTATCGAAAGCAAATCATAGATTGCCACATCAGAAAAAGTGAAAAAAAAATTGAGGCACATCATAGGAGATCTGCTTTACCGAATCTCTCTCAAACCCCTTTCTTCCCTCTTCTACCTCCCAAATGGTGACCCATTTTCCCTCTTTTCCCTGACATATTTATCAACCTAGAGGTGAGTCCCAGATCATGAAAACACTCATAGAGTTCATCTATTTCTTTATCAACCTGTATACCCATTTCTATTGATAAAAAATGTACCAAAAAATCAACATGGTCCTTGTTTTGCAGTTCAAGTTTTTTAACATTATTTTTCATAGCTCTGTAACCTCTGTTAGATCTTACAACACAACCTGCAATTTCAAGTTTTTTGGAAAAACGCCTAAGAAATCTAGTTGGAAAAAATAAGTTTATTAGAAAAACAAGTTTCTAAAAACACCCAACACAACCTATAATTTCAAGTTTCTATAAACAAGTTTTTTAGAAAAACACACAACACAACTTGTAATTTCAAGTTTCTATTTTCATCCCTTTGAACAAGTTTTTGTTGCTACCATTACTCAGCTTGGGCGGGAGAGAGAGAGACCTTAAACACAGAGAAACATGGAGAGACTTGAGAGAGAGAGACCTTAAACATAGAGAAACATGGAGGGGCCGGTTTGGATTCGTAGATGAGACGAGCTCGTCTCAACTCATCTCAAATTCATCATTACATTTTTTTAAATTCTCATACAAAATATAAATTTCAATATAATTTTTTCAAATTTCAATACATATTTTTTAAATTTTAATTTAATTTTTTCAAAATTTAAAATAATAATAATATTAAAAAAAATTAAATTTATCTTAACTCATCTTATTTTTTAATTTAAATCAGACTTAATTTCGATAAGAGGAAGAGGAATAGGAGAGAAATGTTTCAAAAGAGAAATTAATTCTTTATAGCGCGGCTTTTAATTATAAAATAATAATTTTTATGTGGCATTATATTAGTGGTCTCCTATAAGTAAAGGTGATTGGAGGCACGGGTTTAAAGATTTTCTCTTATTGTTATAAGTTTCTTAATCATCATAGTAAAAATATTTGAAAAGGAAAAGGATGAAAGAAAAATGGTCTTGTAGGAATTTGAAACACCTTTTTAGTTATCCTAGATGTTTGGTAGAGGTTTTTTTTTTCCGTTGTTTAGAAAATGCTATTTCAAATTGAAATGGATGAAATTAAAGGCACTTATTGTGCATTTATGACAAATGGGACAAAAGGACAGATGATGGGACTGAAAGGTGAGCTGATGGACATTGGGAGTAGATGAGAAGAAAAGCAAGACGGCAAGGGAAAGGAAGTCGACTGTGACATGCAAGATAAAGATCTGCCCAGATATTTAACTTGGCTATAAAAGGACTCTGGCCGACTGGAACAGAAATCTCTCTTCTTCTTCTTCAACCTGGGCTTCCCCAGACTTCTCCAAAAAGCACAAGGCGAATTTGTCCAGATGGTCATTTATATTTCTCTGTACAGTGAGCTATGAAAGACTGTAAAAATCTCCATTATAGTGGATTCTCATCCCCAAACACCCGTGGACGTAGGCATTCGCCGAACCACGTAAAACTGTGTGTAATAAGCATTTCTCTCACACCGACCCTTTGGCCGATTTTTATGGCCTTAACACAAATTGTTGTTTACTCCTACATATTGAACTCTATTAGTGTTTTTAAAGGATAATGATATACTTAAAATTCGTTTATAATTATTTTATTATTTATTTCAAATCAAGTAATGTGATTGTGCCACTTCATTATAAAATATTTCTATTTTTATATAATTATCTCTGATTTAAAAAAAATATCATATTCTTCCATAAATATCGTGATGCAAGACTTCTAATATAAATTTATAATTTTTCGTAAATAATGGTATGCTTAGTATTTACATAAAATCATGATTTTTTATAAATATTTTAAATACATAAAATTATGATATTTTATAAATATTATAATGCATAAATTTCACATAAAATCATGCATGACTTTCTATAATTTTATCAAAAATTAGGAAGGTGAAAAGGGACTTCTAATGAAAGACATACGTGCATAATATTTTTTTATAAAAAATATCATTTATCATATATACATGTAAAGATATAATTATTCTATTTACTTCTTAACGTTGTTTTCCGAATCTCACTACACAATTCGGTATCTAAACTAAGTGCTAAACATTACTAAATTCTGAGAAAAACATGTCGTAATGGCTTAAATACTTAAAACACGGCCCACAAGCAAGTCTAATATTAAACTCAGACCTAATTTGGAAATACATCTCTGATTAACCTCAAGTCCGCCCAGATACAGAAGTCAGCCCACTAAAAGTCCACTCTGAATTGAGCACCCTAGAGAAAATAAAAGGCTGAGAAAAAAGGTGCTTGCGGGGAGGGGATGGCTTGCGACAAACTTATCGAGAGAGGAGGCCAAGTGCGAACGGCGGCTCTGGGTGGCTCTCGGCAGCGGCGTGGTCGGGTCTTCTCTAAGTAGTGATGCGAAACAAGAGAGAGAGAGTGAGTGAGAGAGCGACAAAGTGATGAGAGGGAGAGGTAATGGAGAGAGAGTCCGAGAGCGGCGCGAAATATAAAGAGAGGAGGAGATGCAACATGGCATGAGCTTACCAAAAGATGTTGAACGGCAGACTTGTGGTGGCGATACCGGCGCTTTCTGTGCAATTTGGTGGTGTTCCGACGTAATGGGCTCTCGATGGAAGGTGGATTGCAATGGCACACGGTGGGGAATATGAGTTATGTTTTTCTTGTTGGCAAAACAGGGGCCGCTTAGCTTTTGTGTGTGAGTGCAGGAAAGCCTTGGGTTATGGAGGCGCAAGGGTGACTTGGTCGACTTTCGTGTGAGATGGTCTTAGTACACTAGCTAACTAGGTTCTCTCAAGTTGCGACGTAGGGCTGAAAAATGTTGGTCGTTTGCTGCGTGGGTGGTTTGAATGGCTGTAAGTGTTACTGCGATGTGAATTTTATTCCTTCGCTGGTTCCGTGTAGTGAGCTTTGAGCTGGGAGGAAGGGAGTTTCGGCATGGTGAATCCGAAGGAAGAAGGTTTACTGTGACTCAGTGTGATGCTAAATGTGGTTTGCAGTAGCTTGAAGTTGTTTCTTGCAGGATGGACAAAAGCATGTATATAAAGAGTGTTGAAGCCATGAATATCGGCCAACAGATTGGGATAAAAGAAAAAATCATTCTTAACCCACTAGTGCAAGTTGAGTTTTGTTCGGTATCGTTTGGGACTCACGACGAGACTCTTGTACGACTGTACGTACGTGGATAGCAGATAAATAAATAAAAATAGACGCAATATTTACATGGTTCGACGTAAGGCTTAAGTCCATAGAGATTTGATCTACTATAATAAATATTTTTATAGTCTCTCCTGCCTCACTCTGTACTGTAAAAAGTATAAATGTATCTATAGAAGAAATATGCTGGTTGGAGCTCTTGACTTCCTCTGAGAAGATGAAGAAGGCTAAAAGGGAGGCTTGGTTGTCGAGAGAGTGAATGCTTTCTTTCATCTGTTTGAGACCATTTTATACTGCACTTTGGTTGCGTATGTCAGTTTACTTTCCTTCATGTTTCTCGTTGTTTGCTTCTTATCCACCCTCTTCCTGCCTACACACTGTCTTATACCTTTACTTTTGTCTTATCACTTGCCAGTCTCACCTTTCCTACCCCACCCCCCATGTGCTTTGGTTTCCTTTTGACCCCTAGTTAATAAATGAGGCTGTTGACTTTCCTTCTCCCTCACAGTACCTCGCAAATTCTCAGCAGAAGTACTTTAGTGAATATTTTCATGAAATGTTCCCTTTTGATATATCTTCTTCTTCCTTGCTTTTCTTTACCTCGCGAATTTTTAGTAAAGGTACTTTAGTAGAAATTTCGAAACATCTGCCATCTGAACTCTGAGAATGCAGTATTTCAACTTCTGAGCCCAAGCTGCGAAAGAGATAAAAATATGCGACAAATAAATAATTAAGAGAATGTTGTAATGTGCTGAAATTCCAAAACATTTGATGGCGTAGACTACAAGTGCGGGGCTTGGTTGAGCAGAAGATGGGCTCGACCTCGAACGTGGGAGAGCGGAGCTCAAAGGTAGCGGGAGATGGGTTCGACTACGAATGGTTGTTTGGTGCCTTTGTTTCATTCCGTCATTGTCTTCTTTTCATGTATTTGATACCTCGAACTCTAAGGTGGCGGCGATTCGTTTCCCAGGCCAGAGGTAACGAAAATGATATAATCGGATAGCGCTCAGAGCTGGCGATGAAGATGTGTTGGCGGGCAAGTCGGCGTGCGAGGATTTACGAGCGGGCAAAGGCCCTCGACTCGACCCCGCGATTCAACGGCATCTTGGTAGGCGGATCGGCGTACAAGAGTTTACGAGCGGGCAAGGGCCCTCGACTCGACCATGTGATTCACTGGCATCCTGGCGATAGATATAGAGAGAGGACTTACAAGTATGCTTGGCTAGGGCTCTAGTCCTAGCGCTTCGACCCCATGACAAATTGGCGTGTAAGGGTTTAGGAGCAGGCAAAAGCCCTAGACTCGACCCTGCAATTTGTTAGCGTCCCGCATGTGTGACAAGAGCATGGGGCTCGTGCCGTTGCGAAAGATGTGCCATTGCTTCATGCTGCAGAAAAATGATTTTATTAGTAGAAAAACAAATTCACATGCTATGAGCGATACCAACCGAAGATTTTAAGCCGTTGCAACTGACATGTATGCCCATTTCTACTGATCAGAAATGTATCAAAAAATCATTATAGTCCTGGTTTTGTAGTTCAAATTCTTTAACATTATTTTTCATAGTTCTGTAACCTCGGTTAGATCTTACAACACAACTTGCAATTTCAAGTTTTTTAGAAAAACGCCTAAGAAAACTAGTTGGGAAAAACAAGTTTATTAGAAAAACAAGTTTCTAAAAACGCCCAACACAACCTATAATTTCAAGTTTCTATAAACAAGTTTTTTAGAAAAATACACGACACAACCTGTAATTTAAAGTTTCTATTTGCGTCCCTTTGAACAAGCTTTTGTTGCTACGAGTTTGGGCAGGAGAGAGAGAGAGAGAGAGAGAGAAGAGAGAGAGAGAGAGAGAGAGAGGAGAGAGACCTTAAACACAGAGAAACATGGAGACTTTTGCAAACTTTTAGTTGCTATACCAGAGCCTGTTGTGTTGTCAAGTTTTAGTTCCTGTGATCTGAGATGGTGAGTAATCTGTCCAAACAAATAAAAAGGGGGAAGTAGACAAGTCCCGAACGAGAGAGGCTTGGTCGGCAAGTCCCGAGCGGGAGATGCATGCCGTGTATAAGTCAGTGAGGTGAGTTCGTGTATTCCCGAGCTGGGGTCTTGAGTGTGTGCAAGGGGCAAGTTCCAAGTCCATGTGCGACAGCTAGCAGTGAGATACATTTCAATGTGTGTATGGCGAAGGTGGCGAGCCAGTATGCATCCGTGAGTGAGGTGAGTGATTGGGAGGGATTCTTAAGTGGTGGCAAGTCCATGTTTCCCGTGAAATGAGTGGCGAGTGCACGAGTGCAAGACACTGTTGGCGAGTGGGCGAGTGCAAGCCATTGATGGGGTGTGTGAGTTGCTCTTCCGTGTGTGTGGCGAGAGAGTGTGGCATGAGGCGAAGGAGTGTCACTGTTGGCGAGTCTTGAGTGATTTTCCCGAGTGGGCAAGCATTCAAAGGGCGAGTTGTGAGTGTGAGGTTTCCTATGTGGTGATTTCCTGAGAGGTGTCCTGGGGCCAGGAGTGGGTCCCAAGTACTGGGTCATTGGACACCACCTCCTCGCAGGTCCTAAGAGCGGACCCGAGACACACCTTGGGTGCATTGGGAGTGCAGTCTCCCACTTGTAGAACTTGGCAACCAGGCACTCCGATGGACTGCAAGGCCCCGGCAGGGGCAAACAAGGCCGACTGCATCTCTGGTGGTGGCGGGCAATCCATCTGTGGAATGGAGGAGCTGGGCATGGTTTCAAATCAGTGCATTAAGTTGTGATTTGCAGTGGAAGTGTTCCCAACGGGGTTGTCTGTCGGAGGCGGGCTTTCTGGTGACAGAGAGCGTTAGCAATCCCCTTGGTGGTCGCCGGCAACCCGACTGGGGCACGGTGGCTCTGGGCTCACACCATCCTGTCATATTGGTGTTGCGGGCCAAGGGGTTGCCTCCGGCAGCATGGACGATCGGAGTTCACTTTGCCGGAGGCAGAAATTCCCGACGATCATAGTGGTGACCGCCGATGGGTAGCCCTAGCTCCAGGCATGGTGCTGTGAGCCTTGACTCTTCTCGGGCATGCATGGAACAGTGCACAATCCCAAGCTCCTTATGCATGTTGGGCACACATCCAGCGTTTTTACTCACCATTTCGCTTTTGTGCTAATGTGGCTACATGCGCTTGTCCAATGTACCTTCCTTTCCATAATTATACCGTTCACATATTCTGTGTACACAAATGGTATGTGCACATTCTACAATGGGCAAACCCTGTCTTTATAGTGTTAAAAGAAAAATAATAGTACCATGCACATTTAGCCCACCCGCACGAAAGTGCGCACGTTTGACCGAAAGAACTACTATAAAATTATTCCTATACAGGAAAGTGGCGAGATCTCTCCTCCTCGCCTTTGCATATCTTATGATTGTAATAATCAAGGATTGAAAATACTTATTTGGCAGGGGCGAGGGAGTGAGCACTATTTGCATATTAGGTGATTTATTCAGTGTGTCGAGAAATATTCTTTTCCCACCCCCAGCTTAAAAAATATTCGCATCCCACAGATGGTATCACTGTTGAAGTCATAAAAATCGGCCAATAGACCAGGATAAGAGAAAAAATCATTCCCGACCCACTGGTGCGGGTTGGACTTCGTTCGGTATCGTTCGAGGCCTCTAACAAGACTTTGATACGGCTGTATGTACTTGGATAACAGATAGATAAATAGAGATAGACGCAATAATTACGTGATTCAGCGTAAGGTCTACGTCCACGGGAGTTTGGGGAAGGGAATCTATTATAATAAATATTTTTACTGTCTCTCATGACTCACTCTGTACAGAAAAAAATATGCACGTATCTATGAAGGAAATACGTCGGTTGGAACTCTTGAGTTCCTCTGAGAAGATGAAGAAGGCTGAAGGGGAGGTTGGGTTGTCGAGAGAGTGAATGCTTTCTGTTGAATCCAAGGTTTCAAATTTCGTATCTACGTGTAGATTTTGATGATAACAAATAAATTCAAGTCTTAAACTCAAATTATTTACGCAATGGAGCGAAACGCACATCAAGTATAAAAGAACAAGTCTACAAATGAAACTCATAGATTATTTTTGTACATCTCTTGATAAAATTCGAAATTGGATTAAGCCTCTAAATTACTTTTTTTTCTCATAAAACATCAAATTACTTTTTTCACATATGCAATATATTTTTAAATGTCTTAGTTTTAAAAATTATGTTTTTCACATGTGTATAACATTATCAAACAAAATAATTTCGAAAATTATTTTTTTATATAAAAATTTGAATTTATAAGATGATTGATTATCATATTTAACATGTGCACATTTTGTTTGAAAGTCTTGAAGGGGGGTGGTGTGTTTTTTTGACAAATGCAAAAACTAGATGATTTTGTTTGAAAATCTTAAAGGGTAGTTGTGTGTTTTTTTGACATATATAAAAAGAAAATGATTTGGTTTGAAAAATAAATCGTGCTCATTTTGTCATGTATGAAAAGCAAAAGATTAGTTTTGATTTCTTTGAAAAATGAATGAAGTTTTTTTTGACAAATGCAAAAAAGAAATGCTTTTATTTGAATTTTTTGAAAAGTGAATAATGCTCTTATTGACATGTGAATCTTTTCAAAATTGAAATTAAAGACTCATTTTCCTATAAATAGCTCACTTGAGTTTTGCAAAAATCACAACAAGAGTTTACACATCTATTGCTAAGTTTTGCATCATTCTTTCAAAGCTCTCATTCTCTCTTTTCTAAAATTTTGAGCCTTAATTCTTATTCTTGTTGAAAGAGATATCGGTTGCGCTGTATTGTTTTTATCTCACTCATTGAGGAGTGTACTTTGATAGTCTACCTACTATCAACTCTTGTATCTGTAAGAGGGTGCGTATAACCCTTGTGTGTGCAGAAGGTGTTCTACACGGGGAATAGTTAAATCACCAAATGTGAGGTGATTGGAAGTGTAGAGGGTGTTCTACACGGATTCTTTGGAGCGGTGCTGCTCAAATGTGTAATAGGTTTCTATCTCCACCTAAAGGAGATTGACTAGTGAATTTGGGATCCTCAAGGGGTAGCTTGAGGCGAGGACGTAGGCAGTGGGGCTGAACCTCGTAAAAATACTGAGTTTGCTTTTTCTTACCTACTCTTTACATTTCTTGCTGCTTTATATTCTGTTTATATTTTTTATTGTGTATTTGATTTATAAGTGTTAATTTTTATAATATAACCCAATTCACCCTCCTCTTGTGTTAGTCATCTGGGCAACACTTTCTTTCATCTATCCGAGGCCTTTTTATATTGCACTTTAGTTGCGTGTGTCAATCTACTTTCCTTCATATTTTTCGTTATTTGCTTTTTATCCATCCCCCTCATGCTTGTATACTATCCTATACTCTTACTGTTGTCTCATCACTTGCCAGTCTCACATTTTCTATCCCTCATATACTTTGGTTCGCTTTTAACCCCTAGTTAATAAATGAGGTTTGGACTATTGACTTTCCTTCCCCCTCACAAAGAGAAATGATTTGGAGTCTCGCGGTTGGATTCCCTTTGTGGTATCATAAGCATATTTAATTTAAAAAAATGAAAAAAGAAAAGAAAAATCAAATATATTTTATCTATACATCCAATTTTATCATTTATGTGGAAAAAAAATTATAAAACAAATATAAAACAAATTATGCTTACGAGGATGCAAAGGTACTCTAATCACGGGACTTATATCATTGATAGTATATAAATCAATAATTTTATATGGAGTTAGATTTTTTAGAGTCGAATGAGGGTCGGCTGATGTAGCAACACGCCACGTCAGATGATAAATAAAAAAATTTATTTTTTTAAAGAAAATATAGAAAGTGAAGTTAAAAAAATACCAAGGAGAGATAAATGTCACGTAAAGAAAAACGTCACATCAATCGACTCCAAAATATTCGACTCCATATAAAACTACTCGTGCTGATCTGATAAATGAAAACGACTGAATGTATCGCATTGCCGATAATCCTATGGGACCAACGTGCATGCGGAGGAAACGGATGGCCGTGCATGCACTGAAAAACGGATGGCTGTGCCGTAAGATCGGATACATGATCTCATGGGCTGGGTTTCAGATATCATGGTTTGGGCTTTTGGCCTATTCTAAATATTTGGGCTTACGTAACTTATAAAACAAGAAAATGGGCTAAATCAGACCGAAACTCAAAAATAAATCTCACTTTAACTATAAAATAGTAATCGTAAAAAGTATATAAGGGAGTCTTGATCAATTTAAAAGATGATTTGATGTAGTTGAAATTAACCTTTAACCAAAACACTAATAGAAAATATTTAAAGAGCAAATTTTGCTAATAAAAAAAAAACTTTTCATAGACCATTGTCGAGTACATACACTGCATGGTTTTTTTTTTATCTGATACATAAAAGATTTTATTAATAAAAGAAATGGCGTCGCTGTGAGTTACAAGCATACTTTTGTTGTTGTAGTATTTGATTTATTAAAACAAATTATAAATTTAAATCTTATAAATCAAATGATTTTTTATTCATTAAACATTGTGTTATTTTGAAACCGATTAAAATCACGTGTATGACTACCTCAAATTATTGTTTATTCCTATTAATTCGATCCTATCATTTGGAACTACGGTATGTTTTGTTTCTAAATTGAGAGTACATTCACCTCCATCAATTTGTTGAATACAATAATTAGGATAATCCTCAACCAAAATACTAATAGACAGTAACTCAAGAGTCATGTATTTTGCCAATAAAATAATTATATTCATAAGCCAGTGTGGAATACATATACTTCATACTATTGATGTTACAAGATTTAATTTATAAAAGATTCTTATAGATTTGAATCTTGCAAATTAAATCGTGTACATCATCTACATTAATAACGTATAAGATTGTGTATTCTCGCATGTGACTAGAACGACTCCTTGCTCAGACTAACTTAACCTCATTCATTTGCTGTAAAAAATAAATAAAATTAAAAATTAAAAATTAAAAATAAAAATAAATTTGCACGAGTGGCATATTCCACCACCCTATATTCTCATCAATTAAATATTTCATGCAAGATTTTTCATATAAAGCCACGTGCTCGAGAGTATATCAAACTAGAGGAACAACCTTGTACCCATGTTTACCATTCCTAATTGTCCATGAGGGACCCTCCTTAAGTAATCTTAGGGCAGAGTGAAGACTTATCCAAGCATATTGATCCCAATTGTGCATTCAATAATTGATTATGAGGATAGAAATGTTACATTTTATCTTTAAAAAAAAAATCACTCATTATCTCTTCATCATCTCATAATGTGTCATTAAATAATAGGTTTACAAATAAAATAAAATAAATAGTCTCTAATTATTTCATATCACATCATGGAAATATAAAAAGATGATAAAAAAGAGATGATGAATAACATTAATCTTTCAAGTATTTTTTTTTTTGGCAAGTTAAGTTTATTAGATAAAACTAACGGATTACAATATATAAGTTCAAGTGAGGTGGGAATCCCTTACAATCTTCTCAAAAAGCTAATACACAATGCAACATTAAAAAAAAAAAAAATGAATGGCTTCCAAAAAGAGGAAAAAATCGGAGCAAAATGAATAGCTCCCGCCCAATTTTCAAAAAAGGGCTGGACCGTTTGGAGACGATTTTAGGCTACGACTTTCGGTGAGGTGTGCGATACACCGTATTAGTTTAAGCTGACTAATAGGAACTTCCACGTCCATTTTCACTTGAATTTTGATTAGGGAAAACGATAAGATATGAAGAAAAACCACAACTATGTCTGGTCGGCGGTGGAGATCCAACTGCCGAGATAGTGACGCATATATAACACGCGTCACTGGAAATAAAGAACTAATAGCTAGATTTGACGGATTTGAGGCCATCAGAGCTGCGCGTTGCCCTCAAATTCGCTCTAGGAAATTGTTGCACGTGAGCCACTGGCTTGGCCAAGGCCGCTCATGTCGGAAGCGCCATTGAAAATGTGAAGTCTCCCCTGGACTTATAGATCGGCTCCTGTAAAGGTGTGGAGGCGGCGTGTGTTGGGTTATGGGTGCCGGCTGGCAAAAAATCGGCGAGAAATTATTCGACTACACTATTAGACAAAAAGCGGACTAAATCTAAACAAAAAAAGTTGATACTAGGTTAAAAAAGTAAAAGGGAAGGGAAAAATGGTCAAGCCTAAGATCCGACCAACTCCCACCCGAAAATAGAGAGGTAATCCCTAGAAGCCTTCGTTGGGAATCACCTACAAGAGAGAAATATAAAAGAGCTAGTTTATAATATTATTCTTTCAAGTAGCTTATTATATCAACATCTTTAATAACATATAATCGAAATATAAAATCAAAGAAATGACATTATAGTGAAACTAACATCCAATTGAATAAAGGATTTTTTTATTTAATGAAATACAAAGCCAAAAATAAAACCAAAGCACAAAACAGAGCTTGGACATCTATTTTCTCATCATGCTCCTCCGTTCTTTAAAACTCGAAAAACGTCTCGACGCAATGAAGCCATGTTGTGAGATCTTTGAAACCATTATATATTGGGAAATTCAATTTAACTAACTAGTTAATTAGATGTTCTTGATCAAATGAAACATCATTATTCCTTCTTCCTTGTGTGCACCAAATAAAATTCTCTCAGATTCGTTTCCTTCATGCAAAAAACAAGTATAAATTGAGAAGCGTGGGATCTATAAAAAGAATTCCAAAATCCAAGCTGACATATTGATATCACAGCTAAAATTACATTTTAAAAAAAATTCAATTTCATATACCGTATCAAATCATATTAATTTATAAATTAATTTTTATAATTATTTGTGAACCAAATATTTCAAGGCTACAAATACATTGAATAAAATGAAGCTAAACTTCTGACTAAATAAAAATTTTGCTCGAAGTACACAACTTAAAACCCAAAGTTTACCAAAACAACTCTTTGGACAAAAGGATCAGAGACAGCTTGGCTCGTTTGGATATTAAAAATATTTTACAATATCTATAAATAATAATTAAATAATTTATTAATAGTAATTAAATAGTTTAAATTAAGATGTTTTATTAAATTTTAGAAAATGAGAGTGGAAGTTGAGTCAAAATATTAAAAAGTTAAAAAATTGTTTGAATGTAATTTCTGTTTGAAAGTTTGGGAATTGTGTATAGGATTTTGTATTTTGTTTGGGAGTATAAAAAAATTGTAATAATAAGATAATGATTAGATAAAAAAAATTGAAAATCTAATATAGAAAAAAGTTTTATATTTGAGTGATGTTTAAATGAAATATCTGAATATATTTGAATATACCAAAAAATAATTATATTTCCAAACAAGTCCAAGACTTATTAGTACTACCAAAAAATCAAACGTGTCTCATTTGTTCTTACAGTTTTTCTCAACTCATTAATTATTATAATGTTCTTAAATTTTTACATAAAATAAAATAAATAATTTTATTTTTTTAAATTCTAAAAAAATTAATATAAAACAATATATTTTACTAATATTTTATTCAACTTAAAATTTTAATTTCAACTTATCTTATCTCATTTCTTATGTAAAAGCAAACGAGAATATATCTACAAGTGAGATGTCAACCAAACAAAATCAAATGTATCTGTAAACATGCATCATATGTATTTTCTAAATTGATATATTGATAATATTTATTGTTTCTTAAATATATTATTTTTTGGATTAATGTGTAGGATCACTCATGCATTGACACTTTATATTAAGTACTATGATTGATGACTCTGGACAACTCTATTATTTGAAAAACATTACTTTTTTTTAATACTTTTTTAATATTTAAAAAGAAAAAAATAAGTATTTTTTAAAATACTTTATAAAAATGATATTATTCAATAAGAAATATATTTAATTTTAAAAAATAAATATAGTTACTAAATATATTGTGGGGGCATAGTCACTCAACAAACAATGTGACTATGCTAAAGCGCCACCCCATGCATGATGTTGGCGTGTTTGATCATTGATGACATTTTGTGTAAAACAAACGTCCAATTTCCCTACATTAACCAAACAAAAAGTGATACAGACCCAGAACGCCACGTGTCCTCGCTACCATGTAGATGAGGTTGCTTCAACGTGTGGTCGTCACATTCCTCTCTCTCTCCCCCCCTCCCCCCAAATATTTAATTTAAAAAAATATAGATAGTTACTAAATATATTGTGGGTGTAATGAAATATACGTGAATGAAGTAAATTAAATGCGACGGCTGTCGCCCCCTGTCCCACTACTAAAATTATGTGAATGACCCCACCACTATTATTTTAAATCTTGCATAGTGACTTGCATAGTAACTTGCATAATAATTTCAAAACCTATAAATAGGGGCTTCAGTTGTAATGAAATTCATAAGAAAATATAGAGAGAGAAAGAAAGTTTCAGTTCTTAAGAGTTTCAGAGAGAGTTTCTTATATATTTCTGTTTTACAATAGTAGTTTCTGTCTTTAGTTTTATAACACGTTATCAGCATGACGGTTCTACCAATTCTGAAACTAGTGGCCTTGTTTCTCTGTAAGTTTTTCAATATATTATTTGGAGTCTTTAATATATTTTATTGATGATTATCTGTGTGAATTTATAAATATATTTTTTGAGATACACATATTTATTTCATTATTTATATGTGTAGAAAATGACAAATCTTACAAAATTAGAGTTTGTTGCTCTTGACATATCTGGGAAAAATTATTTATCTTGGATACTTGATGCTGAAATTCATCTTGATGCAATGAACTTGGGAGAAACTATAAAAGAAGGAAATCAAGCATCCCTGCAGGACCGTGCTAAAACAATGATTTTCCTTCGCCACCATTTTCATGAAGAATTGAAAACTGAATATCTTACAGTAAAAGATCTCTATATTTTGTGGAACAGTTTAAGGGAGAGGTATAAACACCAGAAGACTGTCATCCTCCCAAGAGCTCGTTTTCAATAGTTGCACCTGAGGTTGCAAGATTATAAAAGTGTTAGTGAGTATAATTCCACACTTTTTAAAATAAGCTCAGTATTAAAATTATGCGGTGAGAAAATCACTGATGATGATATGCTAAAGAAGACTTATTCTACATTTCATACCTCGAATGTGCTTTTGCAGCAGCAGTATCTAGAGAGAAAGTTCAAGAAATATTCTGAACTTATATCATGTCTTCTAGTAGCTGAGCAAAACAATGAGCTCTTATTAGAAAACTACCAGTCACGCCCTACTGGCTTAATATCATTCCTTGAAGTGAATGGTAATAAGTTTGCATCATTCCCAGAAGTGAATAGTGCATCCTTTAGAAGAAATCAAAGGCTGGACGTGGTATGAGAAATTATAGAAATGTTGGTCCCAGAAGTGACAACATTAAAATGGATAATAATATACCGTATCACCAGAAGTGGTACAATTCAGAAAGGGGTAAAAATCCCCAGAATAATTTTTCAAAGAAAAGTGAAGAGGTGTACCATAGATGTGGAATGACTGGACATTGGTCACATACCTGTCGTACGGCCAAGCACTTAGCTGATTTATATCAAACTTCTATTAAAGGAAAGAATAAAGTGTATGAAACAAATTTAGTAGAACCATCAGATGATTTATTAGATTCAGTAGATGTAGATGTTACTCATCTTGATGTCTCTGATTTCTTTAATCATCTTGAAAGTAGTATTGAACACTTAATTAGATATGGAAGTGTTCCACTCAATTAATGTATTTTCTTTCTATCTGTAATAAAAGTTTTGTATATTTTGTAGAATCATGGATCACATTGATGAGCTTTTTATCTCTGAGTTGAATGATAAAGATATATGTCTGGCTGATAGTGCTACAACTCACACAATTCTAAAAAAAAAAAGAAATATTTTCAAAATCTAACACTAAGTAAAGCCTATGTCCATACCATATCAGGTCCATCAGATTTAATTGAGGGCTCCGGAAGAGCTTATATTGTGTTGCCTAATGGCACCAAATTTTGTATTGATGATGCTTTATTCTCTTCACAATCTAGAAGAAATTTATTGAGTTTCAAAAATATACGTCGTAATGATTATCATATTGAAACGACCAATGAAAGTAGTAAAGAGCATCTTCTTATTACTAAAACAATATCAGGCCAGAAGCTCGTATTAGAAAAACTGTCTGCTCTATGTTCTGGATTGTATTATACAAAGATGAGAACAATTGAATCATATGTGGTAATGCACCAGAAGTGCATTGACCCTAAAGTATTTATGACTTGGCATGATCGCCTTGGACATCCGGAATTTATAATGATAAGACAAATTATTGAATATTCGCATAGGCATTCCTTAAAGAATCAAAAGATATTTCTACCCAATGAATCTCCGTGCTCTGCATGTTCTCAAGGTAAGTTGATTATCAGACCATCTCCTTCAAAAGTCATTGTTGAATTTCCATCCTTTTTACAATTGATTCACAGAGATATATGTGGGCCTATTCATCCATCAAGTGGACCATTTAGATATTTTATGGTTCTAATTGATGCATCTAGTCGATGGTCACATATTTGTTTGCTTTCCACTAGAAATGTTGCATTTGCTAGACTTCTTGCTCAGATAATTAAACCACGAGTACAATTTCCTGAGTATCCAATTAAGACCATTCGATTGGATAATGCAGGTGAATTTTCATCTCAAGCTTTTGATGATTATTGCATATCAATAGGAATAGATGTTGAATATCCTGTTGCCCATACACAAACACAAAACGGTTTAGTTGAATCTTTGATCAAAAGGCTTCAACTAATCGCTAGACCTTTACTTATGAAATCAAGACTACCTATTTCTGCTTGGAGACATGCTATACTTCATGCAGCATCTCTAATTCGCATTAGACCATCTGCATATCATAAATATTCTCCATTACAGCTTGCATTTGGTTAACAACCAAATATTTCTCATCTTCGTACTTTTGGATGTGCTGTATATGTTCCAATTGCACCTCCACAACGTACAAAAATGGGCCCTCAACGTAGACTTGGCATATATGTTGGTTTTGATTCTCCATCTATTATTAGATACCTTGAACCCCTTATAGGGGATATGTTTAAAGCACTTTTTGAGTATTATCATTTTGACGAATCTAATTTTCCATTAATGAGTAAAGAAAAGTCGGTGCCTGAAGCACGACAAGATATTACTTGGGATAATAAGACCATATCTCAATTTGATCCTCCTTCAAATGAATGTAAACGGGAAGTTCAGAAGATTATTCATTTGTAAAATGTTGCAAATCAATTATCGGATGTATTTATTGACACTAAAGGTGTAGTAAAATTTTATATTCCTGCCGTTAATGCTCTAGCAAGGATTGAAGTCCCTGAAAGACAAATTATCAAAACAGCAATAGGTGAATCTAAGGCACGCCTGAAGCGTGGAAGACCTATTAGTGCAAAAGACAAAATTCCCAGAAGGAAAAGAATACAAAATGAATTTGGTGTTCCTGAAGAGCACGTACTCACAATACAGACTACAAAAATAATTGATCCTCCTAAAGAGTTCAAATCTTCTATTCCAGAACCTCTTGAAGAGGAAACTTATGAAGAGTATAAATCTTCTAAAAAGGGACCTCTTGAAGAGGTGTGTCATGAAATGTTTTCCCCTGAAGAGGAACATGTATCTGAAAATAATGAGATCTCAATACATTTCATGAAAACTGGAGAAATTCTGGATAGAAATAAAACTGTTGTCGACAACATATTTTCATATAAAATGGCCCTTGAAATTACCAGAAGTAATGAAGAAAGTGAGCCAAAAATCGTCGAAGAATGTCGACGTAGAAATGATTGGCCAAAATGGAAAGCAGCTATTGAAGCTGAATTAAATTCGCTAGCAAAGCGAGAAGTATTTGGACCTGTTGTCCAAACACCAAAGGGTGTAATGCCTGTTGGATATAAGTGGGTATTTGTACGAAAACGTAATGAGAAAAATGAAATTGTGCGGTACAAAGCACGGCTTGTCGCACAAGGTTTCCTGCAGAAACCCGGGATTGATTATGAAGAAACATATTCTCCCATTATGGATGCAATCACATTTAGATTTTTTATTAGTCTGGTTGTTACAAAAGGATTAGAAATGCGGTTGATGGATGTGGTCACTATATATTTATATGGATCCTTAGACCATGACATATATATGAAAATCCCTGAAGAATATAAAATGTATAAAGCATCTACAAATACATCCAGAAATATGTACTTAATCAGACTACAAAGATTTTTATATGGGTTGAAACAATCCGGACGCGTGTGGTATAATCGCTTAAGCGAATATCTATTGAAAGAAGGATTTGAGAATAATCCTATATGCCCATGTGTTTTTATTAAGAAATCAGAATCTGGATTTGTCATTATTGCGGTTTATGTTGATGATTTAAATATTGTGGGAACTCTTGAAGAGATCTCAAAAACCGCTATATATTTAAAAAATGAATTTGAAATGAAAGATCTTGGCAAAACAAAACTTTGTCTCGGCTTGAAGCTCGAGCACTTGTCAAATAGAATTTTTATTCTTCAGTCCATGTATACTGAGAAAGTCCTAAAACATTTTTATATGGACAAATCTCATCCCCTGAGTACTCCAATAATTGTTTGAACACTTAATGTGAAAAATGATCCATTCCATCCTTGTAATGACGATGAAGAAATTATTGGTCCTGAAGTACCATATTTCAGTGCAATTGGAGCTTTGATGTATCTTGCAATTTGCACTCGACTAGATATTACATTCTCAGTTAATCTGCTTACAAGATATAGTTCTGCACCAACTCGAAAGCATTGGAATGGCATTAAACATGTCCTTCGTTATCTTCATGGTATGGTTGATATGAGATTATTTTATCAACGTGGTTCAAGTCCATAATTGATTAGGTATGCAGATGCAGGTTATCTTTCAAACCCACATAGAGGTAGATCTCAAACTGGATATTTATTTACTTATGGAGATACTACCATATCATGGAGATCTGTTAAGCAGACACTATCTGCTACTTCTTCAAATCACTCAGAGATCATTGCTATTCATGAAGCAAGTCGAGAGTGTATTTGACTGAGATCAGTTATTCAACATATCCAGGAAAAGTGTGGACTTCCCATGATCAATAATAGCCCAACAATTTTATATGAAGATAATACTGCTTGTATCACTCAAATCAGAGAAGGATATATCAAAGGTGACATAACCAAACATATTTCACCTAAATTCTTTTATACTCATGAACTTCAAGAGAAATGTGAAATTGATGTTAAGCAGATACGATCTAGTGATAATCTGGTAGATTTATTCACAAAGGCGTTACCAACTTCCACATTCAAGAAGATTGTGCATAACATTGGAATGCGAAGACTCAAAGATATTTTGTCATGCACTTTTCAGTTTTCAGGGGGAGTAAATGTGCTGATTGTACTCTTTTTCCTTCGCTGAGGTTTTGTCCCACTGAGTTTTCCTCTGCAAGGTTTTAATGAGGCAATCTTAAAGCACTTGTGGATATATAAGAAGACTGTACTCTTTTTCCTTCGCTATTGGTTTTTTTTCCCATTGGATTTTTCCTTGGCAAGGTTTTAACGAGGCAGATTCTTTATGGGTGGTCATTGAAGGGGGAGTGTAATAAAATATACGTGAACGAAGCAAATTAAATGCGACGGCTTCTGCCTCCTGTCCTACCACTAAAATTATGTGAATGACCCCATCACTATTATTTTAAATCCTGTATAGTGACTTGCATAGTAACTTATATAGTAATTTCAAAACCTATAAATATGGGCTTCAGTTGTAATGAAATTCATAAGAAAATATAGAGAGAGAAAGAAAGTTTCAGTTCTTAAGAGTTTTAGAGAGAGTTTGTTATATATTTCTATTTTATGATTGTAATTTATGTCTTTAATTTTATAATAGTGGAGGCGTAGTCACTCAACAAACAATGTGACTATACTAAAGCGCCACCCCATGCATGATGTTAGCGTGTTCGATCATTGATGACATTTTGTGTAAAACGAACGTCCAATTTCCCTACATTAACCAAACAAAAAGCGATACAGACCCAGAACGCCACGTGTCCTCGCTACCATGTAGATGAGGTTGCTTCAACGTGTGGTCGTCACATTCCTCTCTCTCCCCATACCCAACCCCCCCCCCAAAACACCCACACAGGTCTTCTCACTCAGATAGTTTGGTACAATTTTTCATTTTTACCCACTTTTTATTTTATTTATTTATTTAAGGAATATCTTTAATTCCAATGTACGTAACTATCAAAGCCACATCCATAAATATTGGAACGGTGAATTATCAGGATACTCTCTCAGTTTAGAATAGCCATGGCTACAGCAACTAGGCTTCGCATTTTCCCACGAAGCTTCGAGCACTGCTTCAAGAACGACCGCAGTACCGGCCAGCCAGTCGTTCCCGGACCAAGTTTATGCCTATTCCGGTTGGGAAGACCCGGTCGGGGTAATGGTTTGTGTTTGAAACAGTGTCGGTCGTTTATGAGTGAGGAGGGAGAAGTTGCAGAGAAAAAGGGAGTTGTGCAAAGAGCGAGAAAGTCTCCGAATTTGAAGGGAAGTGAGGTTAGGCTTGAAAGCGGATATGGGTTTTGGAAATCTTTGATGACTACAATTTTGGGTGGTTTTAGATTGGCTCAAGGGGACGAGTATGACAGGTCTGTGGCCAAGGTGGAGAAGGTGTTTTCTTCGGTGAGATGGAATATTCTTCCCTATTATGTTTAATATTCTTCCCTTATTTGGTGAGATGGAATGTTAAATTGACCAAATTTACGACTTTTTGGAACATAAGAAGCATTAGAATGGAAACAGTGTTTCTATTTTCCAAATTATAATTCATGAATTTTCCCAAATCTTTACTTAGCTCAGGCCAGAATAGCTGGAGGTTCGACTTCTGGAGTTAAACTTTCCATTATTGGGAAACAAACGTCAAAATCATAAGAATAGGATGCCATTATTTCTTTGTTCTCCCGTTCCAAATTAAATTTCGTAAATTTGTTAAGTTACCAATTCAGGAAATCGAAAGGTGTGCAAAGTTGTTGCCTCATTCGAAAGATCTTGCCCATAATCCATAGTTGTCTGAGCCAAATAATTTTAAGTAGCAATCACGACGTAAATGTGAAGTTCGAAAATTGAAATCAAATCGGCTGCTAAAAATTAAGGGTATGCAAAATTTTCTGAAGGCGGCTGGTTTGGTTGCGTTTATTTTTTTGGTGTTTAGTCAATTAGTGATTTTGTTTTCTGGTTAACTTGAATGTAATTTCCCCCGATTGGGGATTATATGTTCAACTTTAACGTGACTCTCTCTCTCTCTCTCTCTCTCATAGATTGCCATCCAAATTGGAAGATATATTGTAACCATGATGAGCACAGGAGTGATACTTGAAATTGGATTTCTGTTGTCAGGTTAGCGAACTTGCACTCTAAGCAAGAATGCACACATCTACAGCATATATAAATTTCAAAACAAGTGTGTTACTCTCGTTGAGCCACGTCATCCATTTTTTAATGTTAAATGTTCATAATTTTGGTAATTCAAGTTTTAATCAATAAAGATCATGTTAATAAATATTATGCAATTTTAAATTTTAAAGATTTAAGACACTTCCACTTCTTTCCTGTATAATTTTGTCTTCTTTTCTCAGTATTTAATCTTTCACATTTAGCAGTTGAAAAAGTATGTGAAATCAGCCGCTTATTGTGCAGACTAGTTAATATAAGTTAAGTATGTGAAATCAGGGATGACAATATGTAATACAACATGTGAACCCAACATGAACACGACATAAAATTAGCATATTTGGGTTTGATATTAACACGTTTGGATTAAAACGGGTTGACCCGTTAAGACACGATTTATAAATAGGTCAACTTGTTTTGACCCTTTTAGATTTTATTTCAAAATTACAATTTCATTATTGTAAGTTGTAATATAGGTATTTCTCAGGATACTTATGTTTTTATTGTTGGAATTGTAATTCTAGACCTATGCTCATATTTTTTTAAAAGAATGATACATTATATATTTTAAGATATTGTGCTACTAGTAAATTTAGATTTTAACTTTTATGTGAATTATGTTAGTTATGCCTGTTAGTTCAATCCATTTACATGAAACAAATTTAAATGAGTCGGGTCATGTTGATCTATTTTTAATTAATTATTAAACGGGTGATACGAACAATCCGTTATCTAATTGAGTTGAGTTAGGGTTAAAAGTTTGACACGTTTAACTTAATAGGTCAGATTCAGGTTGGCCTATATAGTCGAATGTTTATGACTTGACACAATCCAAAAACACAAATTGCTACCTGTGAAATTATCTTAGACTGATAGGAGGAGATAGATTTAATCATTAATATTTGTCTTAATACTCCCAAAACCTTAATAAATGGGCCCAACACGTGGAATATTGAATTAATGAAGTGTAGTGTAAAGTCAAGGTTTGAATTTAGGATTTTTGCTTTGATACTATGTGAAATTACCCATTGTCTCAAAAGTTTAAGTTAATGGGAATATGTAGATTTAGTCATTTATATTTGTCTTAAGAAAGAGCACAAGTAGATACTCCATATACAAGAACTCAATGGTATGCGATTTTGTGAAGGTGGAGATAGTCAGATGGACACTTTGGTTTGGTATAGCTGGCTTGGAGGAATTATTATTGGAACCATGATAGGAGCAAATATGGTTTTAGAGGAACATTGTCGAGCTGGTCCACGTAATGTTGTCATAACTGGAAGGTGATATCTACCTCTCTTTGTCTTTGTTCTTGGGATGTCAAAGCTGTTGGTTTTACTTCAATAGGTAGTTTTAAATTCTACAATTTTTGCATTTTGTTATAATGAAGTTTTAAATTCCACATGTACTTATGTATTTTTTTTTTTTTTTTTGGGGGGGGGGGGGGGGTGGTGGTGGTGGTGGCTCTGTAATTCCATATTATCATGAAGGTCCATCAATGTACATACTTCTGAATTAGTTACAAGAGTATTGAAAGTTGTATTATATGTCATCTAATGTTGAAGCTTAATAACAGCATGTGTGGGTTTTTTTTCTTCCAATTCATGCTGTCCTGTCTGTGACTTGGGACCAATTAGGGTGTAATCACAATTTGTTTAGTGGACTGCTAGTTGCTTATCACTATGAAAATGTAACGATTCTATGTTATGCATGTTTTAAATATATGGTACAGCACAAGGGGACTGGGAAAAGCTCTTGCTCGTGAATTTCTTCTTTCTGGAGATCGCGTGGTTGTTGCATCTCGCAGGTGGTATTCAGAATTAGGATATTGGTTTAGTTCTCTAATGTCGCCTATAATTTTAAGATAGTTATCACTCATAAAGGTCCCTTCCATTAATGGATCTTTTGAAGGCAGCCCTGAGTCTGTAGATATGACTGTCAAAGAACTCGAGGATAACCTAAAGGAATGTATGACCAAGGCAGGTGACTCATCCAGGAGAAAGCTGCGACAAGCAAAAGTCGTGGGCATTCCATGTAATGTTTGTGCACCTGATGATGTACAGAAACTGGCAAATTTTGCTGTCCATGAACTTGGCTCTATCAACATCTGGGTGAGTGTCTGACTTTTTCAATTGATGCTTGTTGCTAGCCAGTCTCCAGTTGCTGTTATTACTAAAAACGGTATGTGACAGTTGCATTTTTTGGGATTATGCATTTTCGTTCGTGTTTTCAAGAATTCTTTTGTCTTATTGTTCCTTTGCATAATCTTATATGTTCAAACCTTGAAAGAATCGAAACTTATTAATCCCTAGGGGTTGGCTCAAGTGGTAAGGGCCTTGTTCTTTGGGGTATGCTCCCCTTTGGTCTAAGGTTCGAACCCTTGGGTGCAAACAAATTCTAAGGGAAGTGTCCTATTGGTGATGTTTATACCTGATCTGT
Organism: Platycarya longipes; assembly: GCA_036559045.1. Lineage (NCBI taxonomy): Eukaryota > Viridiplantae > Streptophyta > Magnoliopsida > Fagales > Juglandaceae > Platycarya > Platycarya longipes. Next base: position 6,171,948 of record CM071791.1, read on the forward strand.
GTGATGCGTGCGCCTTACATTGGTTTGTGTTTTAACCAGGTAAAAGATATGTTGCATTTGCAGTCTTTGGGGTTCCTTGTCATAAAAAATTGCCATATTTATAGTCATGATTCTTGATAGTTAGATGGCCATTTCTGATTCCAAAATTAAAAAGCGAAACATTGTCTCCTCTATTATCATGTTGGTTGGACTTGAATGAGATAAAGAGTCAGATGAAATAATGCTTTGGGTTTTAATTTAACTACAAACTGCAGTAATGAGAAGCCAGTAAATTGAATGGCAATATCTTATTTGGACAAGGTACAATCATTTTGTGGGATTGGCAAGGATGATTTGAAAATATTGCCAGAATTTTGTCCTTGTCTCTTTGATACCAGTTATCTTTTATTCTTGTCTTCATCAGTCATATTCCTGTGTATTCCTGGTTAAGATACCGTAAAAAGTGAGATCCTTGTATGTGATGTGATGTGGCATGTTATAAATGTTATATCAATTACTAAGATGTTCCAGTTTGACAGATAAACAATGCTGGCATGAATAAGGGTTTTAGACCATTGCTGCAGTTTTCTGATGAAGATATTAGACAGGTATTCATTGACATATCAAACAGTTATCAACTTGTTTTGATAGATCTGGTATTTGAGAAGTTTCTCCTGTGTGTGCGCTTAGGTGCATTTTGGGTAAACAGGATATCTTCTCAAAAACCTTGTAAGCTCTTTGTTTTGGAAGTTATGGCAGTTGTTATATCAAATCACCAACTGTTTCATATATGACTGATTCTAGACATGGCTAGTTTTGGTTATTTGAATGCTACTTTTTTATTAAACGAGGTTCAAATTGCTGTACAATAACTTAATATCGAGGTATCTTGTTTGGAGGAAGCACGGATGCATGTGTGTGTGAGTGGAAGAAGGCATGGATGATGTATTCATGCCTTTGAATGATATGGTTCAAAATTGTATTCAGCTTTTAGTTGTTTTGCCTAATAATCCTGCTGACTCTTCGTGATTGTTTACTACCCTTGTAAAGGATGGTCTTACCTTAGAGTTTGAATTGATTTGCATTTCATGTGTCCACTTCACGCTAGATTGTCTCAACAAACCTTGTTGGCTCTCTTCTTTGCACACGAGAGGCCATGCAAGTGATGAAGAACCAGTATAAGGGGGGGCACATATTTAACATGGATGGTGCAGGTTCTGGGGGATCTAGTACCCCTCTCACAGCTGTGTAAGTTCTTTCATTTTTTAGTTACCGTGGGAACTCAACTACTTTCTTTTTTTGTACTGAACAGGAGTGGATAACTTTTTAAAAATGGTTTTGGAAAATTATTTTTTCTTAAGGTTTGGGCAAATTATTATTCAATGACTAATGGAAGTTGAACTATTTCGTGGTTGATGGTATTGATTAACGTATATCTTTTGACTTGCAGCTATGGCTCAACAAAGTGTGGACTTCGGCAACTTCAAGCATCTCTCTTAAAAGAGTGCAAGCGATCAAAAGTTGGGGTGCACACTGCATCTCCAGGCATGGTCCTTACAGATCTGCTCTTGAGGTGCACAGGAAGTTTCTGTCTTTTGCAATGCTTATAATTCCTTTCAGTTTCCTCTCTAATGCCATCTTAATGGGCCTCAACCCTTTTTTTTTTACCCCCATCTGTTTTCTTAATAAACTGTATTTTCATGTTTAGGTTTGAAGGTTTCATCTGTTTTTCTTTTTGATATATCAGTCAGTTTCATCCGTTTTTCTATCTATAGCTATTGGGCTAACTTCATTTACATTGTCTATGTCTTCTTCTATGGTTTGCAGTGGCTCCAGTGTACAAAATAAGCAAATGTTTAACATTATCTGTGAGCATCCCGAAACAGTTGCTAGAACTTTAGTTCCAAGGATGCGGGTTGTAAAGGGTACAGGGAAGGCAATCAATTACTTGACCCCTCCTAGGATTTTGCTTGCTTTAGTCACTGCATGGCTTCGACGAGATCGCTGGTTTGATGCACAGGTAATCTTCAATGTTTTTGCTGGAATTATTTTACACGCTTGAGCCAGCCTGACTATGAGTTTTCTGTGACATTCAGAGGATTTTCTTAGAAAGTTCCATCATCCATGCAGTGAAAAAACATAAATCTTTATATTCCTAATGATTGAATGTGAGTGTGATAACTATAAACTTACCACATTGATTCCCCTAAATCCAAATAGATCACGGTGGACTCATTTTACATTTTTGCCTAATTCGCTGCTTATGCATGGCATTCATTGCGAGCAAAACTGGTGATGCCAAGTTCATGCCGGTAAAGAATAATAATGACATACTGTGTAACCCCTATCTTATTTCTAACTTCTAGTTTTCTGATTTTGCTTATTCTCTCTTGATAAATGCAATCTAGTTCAGAACTCAGGGCCTTGATTTCCTGTTTGGATACTGTCAGGCATTGGGATACTAATAATTAAGTAGATCTATAAAGGTACGGAAGACAACAACAAAAAAATTGCAGTTCTGAAACAAGTATGACATGGCATGGCGCAGGCATATGACATGGATCTATATGACATGGATCTATATACGGTTATATAAATATATATATATTTCAATACTTCAAAATCAAATGGTGAAATAATTTGATCATGGAGGCATCAGAATTCATGCTTTAGTTATACCTCGCCTCATAATCGGGTTTAAGTTGGAATTCACTCATATTAAGCTGGGGAATATCCTATTAAACTTATTGGACTTTTGGCTGAATATTGTCAAATGGCCTATTAGTTTGAAAATAATGGCCAACCTGTAGTGAGGAGCATCAACTTGTTACATATTGTTTGTGTTAAGCTGATTTTGGCATATATTGCAGGGAAGGGCATTATATGCAGCAGAAGCAGATCGCCTCCGGAACTGGGCTGAAAACCGCACTCAATTTTCTTTTACAGATGCCATGGAGATGTACACAGAGAACACTTGGGTGTCAGTTTTCTCACTTTCAGTAGTTTGTGCCTTCATTATCCTTTCTACCAGTGGCAGCACATTTCATGGGACGTGAGTTCCTGGTAGAATTAAAACCTGAAAGAATCAGGAATACATTTAGATCAGGCCAATGCTCTTGGGGAAAGATGTGACCTAGTGCTGTATCTGCATAAGATCACAAGGTAAGTGAACAGCAATGGCAGCCAATTAGTGGTCGTTATACCCTGCATCTTCTTCAAACTTCCTTAACAATTAGGAGTTTAGTTATACATTGATTCTAAAAATTTGACCACCCAGATACAAAGATTCCAGTAAAGGTTGGGTTGTGTGGACAGAAACAGACAGATAATTCATTGATGAAGCATTCCAATGTATGGAATTCTTATATGACATGTAATATTTCTATGAGTTCCTAATGAAGTTCCCTTTCAACATCTTTGGCACTTTGCACATGCTTTGACAGTCACTTTCAGAACAGTTTCTTTCTTTTACTTTTTTGTCTTTTGACAGTCAGCATATATGACAATAATCTTCAGGCAAGCAAAATCGAACCTATCAAGATGAATAGCAAAAATCGAAACTCACAACAAAAATCAACTAAATAAAGATAAATATTTGGAATGAGATAGGAAAATAAAAAATAAAAATTCAGCTCAAATCAAACAAATCAAAATTCAAAACAATTGAAATGCAAATTCATAATATTTTATAGAATTTTCCCCCTGCCCGCTTGCCCGGGATAATGGGGAAGATTCACCCATCAGCTTCTACATGCTGTGTGGAGTTGAGGAGAGGATTGATATGTGGGAATGTGATGGATAAAAATATGATGAATGCTATTTTGTTCAAAAATAACTCAAGCTTGTGTTGAATAAACAAACCAAGACTCATTATATACATCCAAAGTCGGTTGAAGTTTTTAGAAAAATTCATAAATTTTGTAAATATTAGATATTTTGTCATAAAAAGTCATTTATGGTTCATCACAACTGATCCGCTCGTTAAAGAGCAAGAAGGAAGAATAAAGATTGAGCATGAAGGGATTGAAGCAGCTTTTAATCAGTATTTCCAGCACATTTTTAGATCATCAAACCCAACTGAAGAGGCCATAGCAGAATGTCTTTCCCCCTAGAACAGAAAATGACCAGTGACATGAATAAAATATTATTAAAATATTATTTTTTAATAAGATTATTATTTTGAGATTTAAAAAAATTTAAATTATTTAATATATTTTGTATAAAAATTTAAAAAATTATAATAATGAAATAAAATAAAATAAAATAATTATTGTATGAATGAATAAAATGAGACAGAATAATAGCATCTCTCTTAAAAACATGTACAAAAGCTAGTACTCAAAAGAAAGATTAGTCAGCTTTGTCATTTCAAAAAGCAATTTCTAATGGAATTTGGAATAGCCGAAAATTCCAAACCTTTTCTCCTATCAAGTTCCGCATTCACCGCAGGAACGAGAACATGAGATGGGAATATGAGGCCTAGCTTTTTCTTTTAATACAAGTAACAGAAGTGAATGGTTATACCCGTCACTTTCGGGTTTTCCCCATTTTTAGATAAAAGTTTATTAATCTTTTGACATTGAAAATGCATTTAGACTTATGGTGAAATATTATCATCGGTTCATTTTTCTACGATGAAGAAAATTAATGCAATATTTCAAAGTTGAGATCATATTTTGATGCTGACGTGCCTAATCATCAAAATTCTAAAAATTTTCTTCCGCTATAGGATTATTTTGTGGATCGACAGTGATGTAAAAATCGAAGGCATATACACTATAAGAAAATTATTTATTTGAATTTGGTTAATTAAATAATTATTTATTGTCAAAATTGATCATAAATAATTTTTTTATCTTAATTATTTGATCACAAAAACATATTTTTTTATAGTGATAAAATAAGAATGCACAACAAAATAAAGGATTAATTTTAATTGTTGATATTGAAAGGAGAATTTCTAAAAACTTCGAGCCAAACTCGATATTTGATGATTTTATTTCCTTAAAAAAGTTTAGGATCCGATATTACACGTTTTGTGTTTTTCTAGATCATGTGCCTGCATGTTTGCTGAATGATATATTGTTCTTGTCCTAAAAAAAATGATATATTATTCTTCGTGCATATTTATTAACTTTTATTAGATAATACTTTTTGCGATAAAAATAGTGTTATAAGGTACTCTATTTTTATAGAAGGTAAATCGTTGTAGAAGAGACCACCTCTTGTGTCATTATAATAATCTAAAAATAAAAAGAACAGTTGCAGAAAATGATTTTTCAATATTTTATTGCGATAAATATTCCTGGACAATATTAAAAATTCAATAACTATTATGAATTTATTATTTATGTCTATTGTTCATGATAAAAAATATATATATATATATATTAAATAGTTCATAAATATTATGATTCGTCATATTAGCCTCTGTCGTCCATTAGAAATTCTAAAATTTAAATATATATACATATTTGAAAAAAACGTTAATTATACTTTATCCCTTCCAACTTTTATTTAATTCACAATATGTCATTTAAACTAAAAATTTCAACAATTAACTTTACTAACTTTTAATTTTGCACAATATCCTCATTTCGTTTGTCAACTTTGTCAAAACAAATAGAAATTGATTACACATGTATTTCAAATGGTGTTCTTCGAAATAGGAGATGGTTCGTTGTTTCGAAATAATGAAATGATGGGTTTTTTGGTTAATCCAGCACATTTGGGCATGTGAGGCGTACTTACAGTCACTTTATGTTTATTTTGACGCAACTGATAGATAGATGTTGGACATTATGAAAAATTAAAAGTTTGTGAAGTTAATTGTTAAGATTTTTAGTTTAAGAGGTACATTGTAAATTTGGTAAAAAAATTAAAAAAAATGTAATTAACCATTCAATGAATTTTGACCAAGAGTAAATTATCATTTGTCAAAAGACCTATCCTCCCATAAAGCAATATCTATAATTATTATTAGGTTTACAATATACAAACATGGACTGCTGTAGAAGGGCAAATAATTTGCTTAAATTATAATTTTTTTTCTTTACAGTTAAGGAGAGGCTAGGAGTTATATTTGGATAGTGAAAAATGTTAAAAAGTATTATAAATAATAATAATAAAATAATAATAGAATATTAAAGAATAGAGAAAATTATTGAGTAATAATTAAAATTAAGTAATAATTAATAATTAAATAATAAATAATAATAATGAAATATTTTGAACTCGTTACAAAGCCAAGCCCATGCCATCCTCCAAAAAAAAGGACAAAAAAACAAGCATGTGACAATTTAGAGGGTGTTTGACGCGGTTTGGTCTCTTTGTCCTACAGCAAAAATCATTGGTTACGCATGCCAAGAGAAAGAGGAAGAATATAAATTATTTAGGTGTTTTAATTGGTATATTTTTGGTAAAAAAAAAAAAAAAATGGTATATTTGGCTCAGACCCGATTGTCATGCCCCTAGTTATGCGGAAAATGATACATATAATAATTTTGCCATGTGATGTGAATCTTCACATGCCCCCCACCCAGGGTCCCACCCCCAATCTGATCTTTCAAATTCAACAAATATGCCATTAATATATTTTATCTCGGAACTTTATTTAATTATAAAAAAATATCAGAATTCCTACCTCACCGACCCATTTTAAAATTTCTCTTTAAAAAAAAATACATTAATATTTACAAGATTTTTTAGTTTCATATATAGAGAGTATATGCATAAAAACTGTATAATTGGTTGTTTAAATTGGTAGACTTTAGCTCAATTGATATATTATTATTATTATCGGATGGAGGAGGTCTTTTTAATGTCTTTTCCAAAAATTGAGATTCTCAAACAAAAAATAAATATATAAAATGGATTCTATAATATTTATTTTAATTTATTATCGCCCGGCTAAGAATTTCTTTTTCCAATTGGTTCAAATTTGCAAAATGTTAGAAATGTCAAAACTTTGCCATATACATATTCAAGTCAGATGTGCCTGCCCATGTTCTCAACTGCCTGCCGCCTCACACGTCCGAATATATGACTTCCCGCCGGCATATGGGCGGCTAAGCAGCTAGGACTTCTGTTTTATATAATTGCATGCCGGCAGCTCCTCCCCCCTTCCCTTCTCTCATCCTTCATGTTTATATTATTATAATGTTTTTAGCATATCTGTCTGACCAAAAATGACTAAAAGCATATAAATAATACTAAATACAGTTGAGTTGTGCAAATACTATGCATTTTTTTTAAAAAAATGAGTTGGGTCCACTATTAAAAAATTAATTCTTTTATATGCATTTCATATTAATTGTTTTGAAAGAAGTATATATCGTTTGAGCACTCTGTAACTATAAATATCATTTCTCAGAATAGATAACATGATACCATCTTTGCAATTAAATTAGATTTAAAAATTCGGTATTATAAATTTGTAATAATTTAAGGATGCAATGCATTATTAGTAATTTAGTTGGAGGTTGACAATGTGTAATCTTCTTAAGAAAAACCAACTTTAAGTTAATATCATTAGCAGCATGGACTGTGCAAGCTGGTCTTTGATAGCGAGTATAGAAATGAAAGCGTATAATGTCTGATTCAAGGGCAAAGAAATTCAAAGAGGAAGCTTCTTATGTTTAGACAAAACATGTGTTGGGTGTTGTTGATCTTTTACCAAGTCTACATACATGCTGTCCTTTTTTGTTTTGTTGTCAAATTCAAATGAAAATAAAAAATATATTTTTATCTTTTGAAATGAATAGATTATATAAAAATAATTCTACAAATTGATATAATTTTATAGAATTAGTCAGATTAAAAAATTATTTTTATTGTAAAATAAATATAACAAATCATATTCAATTATATTAGACTGTAAAATTATTTTTATGTATATTTTGTGACTATAACATTTTTTTTTCGATAAATTGAATAATGGTAATATTGCTTGGTGACTCTAGCTTGTTAGTTTATGAAATGATTCGAGTATTAATAATGGACTTGCTATAATTTTCTTTCAAATTATACACTTTTGTACACTTTCTAAAATAATTTCGTCAAATTTGATTAATAACGAGAAGAAAAAGGTGGAGAGAAGGGAATATTTTTCTATTTATAAATAGTAATCTTTCAAAACTCTCCAAATTTGATAAAAAAATTTCCTTTCTCCACCTTTTTCTTTTTACTATTGATCAAATTTGACGAATTTTTTTTAAAAAGTATATAAAAGTATATAATTAAAATAAATTATAATAAATCTATTACTATTACTCTTAGCGATGGCATTTATGCCATGTCCTCCATCGTATTTGTGTGTTTACCGAGCTCTCTTCACTTTAGTACTATGCGCTTTGCTTCGTTTTATAGAAGGGAGAGATCATTGTCTTGACAGTGATGAAAAAAACTTTTAGTTTTGACTATTCTAATAGAAAATCATTCCTTGCCTGCCATGCCATGGATTTTTCTCAAAAAGCTTTGCTTTAGGTCCTCATAATTTTGGTCTTTTCTCCCTTATCGGAAGGGAAAAAAGAACGAAAATAAATAAATAAATAAATAAATAAATAAGGAGAAGGAATGAAATCGGTGTCATATATATATATATATTTTTTTTTGAGCAAAACATAGCTCTATTATAGAAATAAGGAGACATACAAGAGTTCAAATATAGAGATAAAAACATACAAACCATAAAAAGATTGGAGGATCTTTCCCATTATGAAAATTTAACAATGAGTTCGAGATCTGATTAAGAGGAATATTCCTAAATCCTAAAGGCCTGCAACGTGGCTGCCCACTGCGCTAGAGAATGCGCATATTGATTGTTAGATAGATGAATTTTTTCCGCCTTCCACACATTAAAGGAGAGAAGGTGTTTTTGTATATCTGCTATTAAAGGAGAAATCTGCCAGTCCTGAATAGAAGATGCTTCCTGTATAGCTTGGATGGTAACTTGAGAATCTCCTTCAATCTGTGCCATATGCGGATGTCAAAAGACTCAAAACTACTCTTAAACATAATTTAACCTCCTAAAATTAGGCAATGATATGGGACTCAGTGTTGGGGACTCTTTTGCATGCTTTTAGTGTAAAATATTTTTATATTTTTTATAATTTATTTTTTTATAAAAATAATAAAAAAATATATGAAAATAAAATATATTTAGTTTTATTTATTTATTTATTTATTATTTTAAAAACTTTTAAGGGGGCGCAAAGGGCATAACGCCGGAGCACAAAACATTTCCGCCTAAAATTATAATATATTATTATATTAAAATTATATATTATATACTTCCAATTTTGTATTTAAAATATTACAAGTTGAGCCTCACTATTTTCTTCGGAATGGATAACATGTCACGTCTTTTTGTGGGTGTTAAGTTGGTATCCAGCTGTTTTCTCCTCTCTCTCTTGTTTTATTTTATTTTTATTTTTCATTTTTGCTTTACTTAGAGTAACAGCCACTGTCCCTGTGATGGATGGGCCTTTAAAAATTGAAAAAAAAAAATTACAATACAAAATATAAGCTACATCATCGCCGAGAAATAATAATTAACAAAAAAAAAAAAACCTCATGTTTGACCTTTTCGTAATTGACCAATCACATAAAACGTAGGCATATTTTTACCAAGTCTGACAGTTCTGTGGATAAAGAATTTTCGGACAGTTCTCTTTCACATTATCTAGTTTCAGATGAATGCAGAATTGGTATAGAAAATGAATGCATATAAGGGAGAGCATTGGCCTGTCCAGATCGGCTAAACCGATCAGATTGATTATTTTAGATCAGATTGAATCAAATCAAGACTAATTCTAGTCAGTCCCAATCTAAAATTTCTGGATCGGATAGGTTCGATTCCGGTTCCCGTCCCGGTCCCAAACTGAATCTTTTTCACCCCAGATCGGATCGGACTGGACCGGACCGAACCTATCTTATATATATTTTAAATATATTATGTATTATTTAATTAACTTAAACATTAAGAATAATAATAATACATTAAAACTAATTTACTAAATATATCATATTAATAATTTAGTATATTTTGTATTAATTTAATTTATTAACATATTATAAGAGTTAATAGTTATAAACTTATAACATAAATATAGTATATTGTATATGTATATATTTATAATAGTATAATGTATTTTGGAATGGACCGAATAGACTGACCAGACCAGACTAGACCAAAATGGACCGGTCTGGTTCGGTCCTTGGGGTTCTCGATCCGGTCTAGGATGGGAAAACTCCAGACCGAATAGGTCCGGTTTGGTCCGATAAACTTTCCCAGGACTGACCGAACCGGACCGAGCTCTTCCCTAAATGCAGAGATGAAAACAGAGGAACATAAAAATGAATTACTATTATAAATTGATCGAATGAATTAATTACAAAGTTCTTTATTGTATTTATAGTTATACAAGAGAAATGAAAATAACATATTAAGCTTTCTTTTGGATTCATAGACGAGTTAAACTCGTTTTAATTTATTTTAATTCATATAGACTTTTTTGAATTCTTATATAAAATATAAATTTTAATACAATTTTTTAAATTTTCAATACATCTTTTTAAAATTTCAATTCAATTTTTTTAAATTTTAAAATAATAATAATAATATTTTTATTTAATTTTTAAAATTTATCTAAACTTATCTCATCTCAACTTCAAATTCAAACTAGGCCTAACTAGAATAACTAACCCTTCGAATTCTACTTTTTCATTTGAACATGTGTTGCCTTGGACTTTAATTTCATTTGTAAAAGTTTCCATGATTGGTGCCCCCTATTAATTAACACATTCAAAGATAACATTCTCTTTTTTTATATATATTTTTCCTTTTGGGTAAGAATATATAATTTAGTGTTTATATATATATATATATATATATTATGAGTTATTCTATTTTAAAATCGACATATAGGGGGCAAACTATTTACACAATTTAAACGATAAAATTTAATTTATAAGATTTAGAATTCAAAATTTATTTTCTAAATCAATTTATGCTAATATTCTACACTCTAGTTTGAAGATAAAGTTTTTCATATAATGTAAAGGGAAATTGAGTGGTCCATATTTTTTTTTTTTCAGTTGGGTGTATGCGAAGAAAAGAAACCCTCAAGTTTCTAGGCGTTTGGTTGAAAATTTAATGACTTTGTTGGGGCTAATATTGATTTAGGAGCGCTTAGTTTTATCAAGAACCATAAATCATAGGATCATTTAGATTTCTGAATTGTACTTTTTAAGGCACGAAATCAATTTCATGGTGTTTTTTAATAGATATATTTCTTAAATCGTTGATTGGGATTTAAATATTTTGCTTGGACCGATGCCTCATTTCAAGATCGTGCAGATATATTTATAGGAGAATAACTTTGCTTATCAGATAATAGAAAAAGGAGAGAGAAGATTAGGTACAAACTCTCTTCATCTTTAGAGGACAAAATTAGAAATTGTAATATGTTATAAGATTCATTAATCTAATACGAATATGATACGATAATATCAAATCAGGGTTTAGTCTTAATGGATTTCGGATCAAAACAGATGACCCGTTATAATACGATTGCTTAACGAGTTGATAGCGGATCAACCTGTTTTAACCCGCTATGATACGTTAAGAAAGTTAAAATTATAAATATACCTTTATATTTAAAAGTAAAATTATTGGAATCTTAATTTTGATATTTTTCTTATTTAGATTGCAATTCATACTTGTAATTAGTATTATAATTTTTATAAATATTGTGATTTTAACATTTATATAAAATTATGCTAAGTTTAATTAAGTTAAACGGGTTAATTTCGAGCATATTTAACACATTTATATAAACAGGTTAAAACGTATCATATTTTATTGTGTTAATTTATTTCGTAATATTCACTAATAAGTTATAACAGGTTGACACGATACGACCCGTTATATTAACGAGTCATATTAGGATTTGAGATTTTTACACGATAAGCTTAATAGGTCAGGTTAGGGTTGATTTATATAATATAATATATATGTCTTGACATAATACAAACACAATTCGTTGACATGATTTAATACTTCTAGATAGAATCACAACACTATAAAAAAGAAAAAATATAAAGAAGAAAAATACAAAGTAGAATATTTGTAATATAAGTTTTAGGGGAGACTTCAACTCAAAAAATAAAAAGGGGATTTTATTTTTATATAATCTTTTATAATTAAATAAAAAATATTTTTTATTATTTTTTATTTGTAATCAATTGGCGACGTGCTTTTTTAAGTGATTGTTATATAATTCTTAGATAGAAGAAATAATTTCAATATTATTAATAACTAAAAAATGCAGAGTAAAATTAGTTGTTGAATGAAGAAAAAAAAGCAAAAGGGCAAAAAAAGGGATTTGGAATTTGATTAAGGTCTAATTTGTTTTTAAAATTAAAATTTTTTATTTATAATTCATTTTATATTTATAATTTATCTTAATTATTTATTTTAAATTTTAATTTATCTTAATTATTTATTTTATTATTATTCATAATACATTTTATCCCACCTCTAAATTCAAACTAGTTTTAAAGAAAAGAAAAAAAACTTTAAACTTAAGGCCATATTTATATTTAAAATTCATTTCAACTCATTTTAATTTATCTTTATTTTATTATTATACTTTTATAATGTTTTTTATAAAATATAAATTTCTATACATATTTTTCAAATTTTAATATATATTTTTTAAATTTTAATATCTTTTCTTAAATTTTAAATAATAATAATATTAAAAAATAAATAAAATTTATATCAATTCCTCTATCTCTAAATTCAACCGAAGCCTAAGTAAAAGTAACAAGCGGAGAGAAGCGCGGAACAGACGCGTTGGGACCCGCCGACCCACAAATGACAAAACACACACGACAATACGACACGACACACGCATCTCTGCTCTGCTCTGATCTCATCTGCACAGTCTGTCCTCCTTTGTTACGCTGTAGTAATTTGAAGGAATTGTGTGTTTGAGGTGGTGTGGTGTGCGTAAAGTAACACAGCCGAATACGAGGTCATTTCTCTCAAACAGTTCAAAGCTGGTGTGTGTTTTGTGTTCCAACTTCCAAACGTCCCTCTTCTTCCTCCTCCATGTGCCCTTGCCCCCTTACCATTAAAGGACTTCTTCTCTTTTACATCCCCATTTCATATTACGCAACCTTTATTCTCTCTCTCTCTCTCTCTGTGGAGAGAAAATACCTCCTTTTCTTATAAGCCATGTCTCAGGCCCCCGGCACCTCTCCTGCCACTCCCTCTGCTCCGCCTCCTTCCATTCCCTCCGCTCCACCTCCGGCTACTCCCTCCGCTCCTCCTCCGGCTACTCCCTCCGCTCCTCCTCCGGCTACTCCCTCCGCTCCTCCTCCGGCAACTCCCTCCGCGCCTCCCCCCGCCACTCCATCTGCTCCTCCGCCGGCTACTCCCTCCGCTCCTCCTCCGTCCACTCCATCTGCCCCACCACCATCCACGCCGTCTTCTCCACCACCGTCCACACCCTCTCCCACTCCCCCGACCGCATCTCCGTCACCTCCTTCTCCACCTACTTCCTCGCCACCACCGAGCACACCGGCTTCCTCACCTCCTCCTCCGTCGAGCACTCCGTCACCCCCGGCGACGCGGAGCCCGCCGACTCCGTCTGGTTCTGGTAACACCCCGACTGTTAGGAGCCCGCCGCCCCCGCCCACTAATTCGTCGTCTTCGCCGGACTCCTCGTCGAATGGTATATCAACCGGTCTCGTGGTGGGGATAGCGATCGGTGGCGTGGTGATTCTGATCGTGCTGAGTATATTGTGCGTGTGTTGCACGAAGAAGAAGAGGAGGCGCCGTGACGAGGAGGCCTACTATCCGCCTCCACCTACTGGACCCAAAAGTAAAAGCAGTAGAATATTTCTTGTTAATTGCATATCTGAAAATGTGACTTGATTTCATTCTTTATTTTTTAAATTTTGACTGAACTCCATCATTTCTAAGTTTTTGTGTGTGCGTTTCTCATTGTGATTTCGTTGGGTAGTCGGAGAAAGGTTTTTTTTTTTTTGGGGGGGGGAGGGGAGTTTTTAGTTTTGACCAAGTATTCTTGATTTCTTCTGCGATTCGGGTTCATAGGTTTTCACCTCACATTTAAGTTTTTTTATTTATTACGTTTTGTTTATTTTTTATTTTTAGTTTTGTTGACTGTAAGATATTGGATCTGGCCACATGCCTGCAAAATGTTTTACTGAAAAATAAGAGTATCTAATTTTTAGTGTTTTTCCTTTCCCAGGTAGTCATACATTGACGTGCATAAGTGTTATTAATGTGGGTCTGATAAAGATCTGGTTAATGTGTGTTTGTTGTCTAGTTGGACATATTTCTGTCATGACATTCCAAGCTGTTTTATTATGTTTCTCATCCAAAAGATAAGCTTCTAATCGATCGCCTAGCAAACAAAATGATTTTGCATTGTTGATTTTCTTGTTCATCATTTTTCAGTTTTTTATTTTTATTTTAGATTATTGCTTTCCATGACAATACCTGCCTATTTGAAGCAATACCACTGCCTTTCTGCTACTGTTGTTTTCTATTAAATTTCTCAGTTGTGGAGCTTGTGGAAATGGCAAAATGAACTCATTAACTTAATTTTGACCAGAGCCTGACTGCAATAAAAAAGCATAAAAATATAATTAGCTCATTTCTAGTGTCTGTTGGAATTTCCAGATGGCCCTTACGGTGGTGCACCACAGCATTGGCAACAGCACAATGCTCCCCCACCTGCAGATCATGTTGTCGGGGTGTTTCCAAAACCCTCTCCTCCACCAGCAGTTGCCTCACGACCACCCCACTCATCAACAAGTTCTGTTATGACACCAAAGTCCCCACCGCCACCACCTTTCCTGAACAGCAGTGGAGGTTCGGGCTCCAATTATTCAGGGTCAGAAAATCCACTTCCACCACCTCATCCAGGAATGGTATTAGGTTTCTCAAAGAGCACTTTTACATATGAGGAATTAGCAATGGCAACGGATGGCTTTTCGGATGCCAACCTCCTTGGACAGGGTGGATTTGGGTATGTGCATAGAGGAGTTCTTCCAAATGGCAAGGAAGTAGCTATTAAGCAGTTGAAAGCTGGAAGCGGGCAGGGGGAGCGTGAGTTTCAGGCAGAGGTTGAGATCATTAGCCGAGTGCATCACAAACATCTGGTTTCATTGGTTGGTTACTGTATCACTGGGTCCCAAAGACTGCTTGTTTATGAGTTTGTTACGAACAATACTTTAGAGTTCCACTTACATGGTAAGTTTGTTTCTTCAGCACTTATTGTTGGCAATTAATATGTAGAGCTTTCTTGTTAAGCACCAAATGGGATGCTCACCAGTTTCCTCTAAATTTAGATGTTTTTTTCTTTGAAGTTTTTACATGATTGTGGCTCAATTGTTTGTTTCTCATTTCTACTACTAATAATAATAGTTGGTAGATGCTTCATGTGTTACAAAGCATTGAGGTGCTCATTGTTATGCTGTTGCTGAGATCTTGATAGAGGATTCGTATTGCAGGGAAGGGACGACCTACTATGGATTGGCCCACCAGACTTAAAATTGCTTTAGGATCTGCAAAAGGACTTGCATATCTTCATGAGGATTGTGAGTTCTCTTTCTTTCGCTCTCTCATATTCGAGCAATCACTCTTTTATTGGGGTTGCTGACATTTTGTTTAAACTTTGATTAACATTGTAAAACTATATGCATGCAGGCCATCCCAAGATCATTCATCGTGATATCAAAGCAGCTAATATACTTTTAGATTTCAAGTTTGAGGCAAAGGTATCAATTTCAATACTGATTTCTTATAACCTCACCTTTTTCATTGTCATAAATGGAAGTTCTGCCTTTTTTTATTAAAACTTTGGCAGTGGTCTGCCCATTAAATTCTTATTGATCTTGTTTATTTGAAACCAACTTTTTCTCTATTTGGCAATTTAATAATTCTATTGTTTACCTCATGAGATCTGATTTAACAAATTTGGAAATACTGTTGCTCAGGTTGCAGATTTTGGACTTGCCAAGTTTACTTCTGATGCCAATACTCATGTCTCCACCCGAGTGATGGGAACTTTTGGGTAAGACCAACTCTTTTCAAATCCTTGTTGCTTACCTTTGTGGTTTTGATAGTTAATATATTTGGTTATATGATCTAGTGTGAATTGGATTATCGTAGCTTCTTCTTTTCCAAAATTATCTTTGTTGTAACCTCTTTATAAATTAATAAGCCTCGGTGCACCCAGATCTAGTATATAGGCTGTTTCTGCATGCAACTGTAGAAACCGAAAGGTCCATGTGAATTCCTGCTGCAATGGTGTGTTGCCAAATAATTTTCATCTGAACAGTGAACTGTGCTTGATGCTCTGCCGTCCAGTCTTCTGATTGATTGTCACATACTCTCCTGTGGCAGGTATCTGGCTCCAGAATATGCTTCAAGTGGAAAACTTTCAGACAAATCAGATGTTTTCTCCTATGGGGTCATGCTTTTGGAGTTGATCACTGGACACCGACCTGTTGACACAACCCATATGGAGGAGAGTTTAGTAGAGTGGGTGAGTGAGGAGTTATTATTTCTAATGACAAATATGATTGTTTTCAAAATCGGATGTCAGATATAAAAACTAAATCTCTGTTGGCATTACAGGCAAGGCCTTTGCTCACACAAGCTCTTGAAGAGAGAAACTTTGATGCTCTGGTCGATCCAAGGCTGAGACATGATTATGAACCCAATGAGATGGCTAGCATGGTTGCTTGTGCTGCAGCTTGTGTGCGTCATTCAGCCCGGCGTCGCCCACGAATGAGCCAGGTAGAGTTTTATTTTTTCATTTTTGATTGACCTAGTTATTTGCTTGCCAGACAGTCTATTGATTGAGTTGACCAAATGCAGCAATTAAATCTGTTGAAACCTACAAATAGTTTTTGTTTTGGAATAGGCATACTAGAAAGTTGGTCTACAAGTATGGGCACTTAATATCTTGCATATGTAGCTTGGTTAACTTGGAAATTAGGAGCCTATTCCATCTTTGTATTAGCTATTCATTACAAATGACAGGCTTCTTCTAACCAGTAATTATTAATCGGCATTATGCAGATTGTTCGTGCTTTGGAAGGAGATGCATCTCTAGCTGATCTTAATGAAGGAATCAGACCTGCACACGGCACTGCATACAGTTCTCATGAAAGCTCCGACTATGACACCAGTCAATACAACGAGGACATGAAGAAATTCAGGAAGATGGCATTGGGAAGCCAGGAGTATGGTGCTAGTACTGAGTACAGCGGACCAACCAGCGAATATGGTTTATACCCTTCTGGCTCTAGCAGTGAAGGCCAAGGCCAAACCACCCGAGAAATGGAGGCGGGAAAGATGAAGAAAAGCAGCCAAGTTTTCAGTGGAAGGTCTTGACAACCGATGCCCTTCCATTCTCATGTAAATTTTTTTTTTTTTTTTACACTTTCTCAAGTTGATCACAGGATGACATGTTCTGTATGAGTTAACACATTTTCCTTTTTCTTTCGACTCGTCGGTTTTTTTCACAATGTATTTATCGATAGTGCTTATACGAGAAAATAACAGATAAAAACTTGTTCGATTCTTTTATTTGTTGTTCAAATATGCTCAATGCCTCATCTCCCATTCGTTGTCTTGTCAGTTTTTGCTTGTATTGGAAAGTAAAAAATTAGGTGGGATGTTGTTGAGGAGCTGATGGATGGCCAAGCACTGTTAAGTGTTTTCTGTATTTTTGTATTTTTCATATCTGTTTGGTAAGCAATCAGCTTTTTAGATAAGGGGATGGGTTCCTAATCCTATCTGCGGGGTTTGCTTGAAAAGAAACAAAGGTTTTGGAGCCAAAAATATTTGTATTTTTCGTTGGTTGAATTTGAAAGCGAGTCACTTCCTGGAGGCACTCACAAATGCAAGCCCCATGCATGCGCAAACGCACTAGAAAAAGAGAAACGTGAAGCCAGCAAATCTCCACATTTTGCTTGATCTTGATAAGGTCAGGAAGTCAGAACAATTGTGTTTCGTCAAATGCTTATTATTGTGAAAAAAAAGGGGGGACCAAAATGGGTGAAAAATAAGAAAAAGATAATGGCCGCCAGCTCATAATACTTTGACTTTTCAGCAAAGTTTATGTATTCTATTTTGAAAATTTAAAAATGAATTTTTATATGATCCCATACGTGTTTTATTTTGTTTTTTTAAAGAGAGTTAGTGAATCTTGCTTATTTATAATTGTACAAATTATTATTTATTTTTTTAAGTAATATGGAAAATTTAAAAAAATAAATCAATTATATATAATAATTTTGTTCGAGGGAAAAATAGTCGTTGCAGTTGGTCCAACCCATGGCCTACTTTTGAGCATGAGCTGAGCTGGACCCTACACGCAGAACGCAAATGCTTAAAAAAGATACTCAGTTTTTTTTTTTTTTTTAAAATAAAAAAGGATGCTGGCTGCTGAGTTTAGTTGCTCATTGCCTCTGCAATTGTCAATTGAGCTGACGATAATGAAGCCAAAATTGGTGTCACTTTTTCTCTCTCTTCTTTTTGGGCCGTTTGTGACCGTTGGTCAGTGGGCTCACTATAACCTGTCATATGGTTTCAATTAACTCGTCTTAATTTATTTTAATTTCATTATTATGTATTCTTAAAATTTTTATATAAAATATAATTTTAATAAATTTTTTTCAATTTTCAGTACAATTATTTCAAATTTTAATTCAATTATTTCAAATTTCAAAATAATAATAATAATATTTTATTTAACTTTCAAAATTCATCTCAACTCATTTCATCTCAACTCCGAATCGTCATACTTTCATCTTCGTTGACATGTGGAATGAAGCATTTGCCATGTTCTGGTTGTTCGATTTCAGTTTTGATGGGCCTAAATCCAACTAGCATTATATTTATACCTCACTTCTCTGGGTTTTTTTTTGCTAAATAATCCACCCTTTGTTAGAATTATAATCTTTTATCAAGTTTGAGATTTCATATTTTTCGAAGAGTTTACTTTGATTCCAATTTTAATTGAATGCAATTATGATTATTAGAAAGAAACAAAAGCATTGTGCAAAGACAGACAAATAATAGTGGCTTTTCTCGATACTTGGAGCCAACAAAAGTGCAGGCCACTTGCCTCCAATTAGCAAAGCCCAAATCAATAAAATCAGGATGTTTAGTCCACAATTTTTGAAACCTAAAAGAAGAGGGCCCAAACCTCAAAACTTCTTTGTTTTCAAGAAGCAAAGGGCAATGGCTAGAATATATTTTTTCGAAGTGATAGAGGATGACTGCGAGAAATTCTGAAGCCCAAACAGGATTGTAGGCTCAATCGAGTCTCTTCCATTTGTATGAGCATTGGTCGGCTGTTTCATTAAGTCAATTAGACAATTGCTTAAAGAAGGCTTTTAAAAATAGTTAAAAGTATATATATATATATATGTATATATATTTTAATTAAATCTAATTATATATGCCATTATTAATTAAAAATATTAGTTGAAAAGGTAGTATAAAATCCTAAGTAGTAATTTACTTGACAAATGATAGGAATCATTTTTAAATAAAAATATAATATAAAAATAAATAAAATTTAATTTAATTTCAATTTAATTTAATTTTACTTATAAAAAAAATCTCAATTAAAATTTTAACCTTAAATGTCGTAACCTGTTGATCGGCCATCCTTTGATCAAGTATACTTTGATCGTCTAAAAGGAGGGTCATATGAAGAGTTTTGATTAAAAAACTGTGCGGAATCAACTTCACTAATTATTACTCAGAAATATCTAAAGAAGAATCTAGGTTTAGGTCATCCTTTCCCGCTCTCTCTCTCACCCAACACCTAATAATCCACTAATTGCCATTCTGACACGTACCTTTGGCTTTTCACTCCCTCCTTTCCGACTCTTTTAAAAAATGTTTAACCATTTTTTTTTCCTTGTTTTCCTACTATAACATGGACTTGGGTTAATCTACTGATTTCTGGCCGCTCATGATCGTCGCGCACTACACCACAATACTCCACAACTGCTTATCCTTTGATTGGTAGAAGAAGATTAAAAAAAAAAGTGGTGCATATGGCTCATGTTCAACTTAAACGAAGCGTGAGATTAATGTGCCACCACACCAACCATGGTCATTTTTATGCTGCCACGCACAACACTAGTAGAATTAGCAGGCTTGGATATTTCAGATCCGATGAACCTCTGCTCTCTAACACTAGTGCATGTCTCCCACACACTTGCATAGTCATTAACTATCGTTTGCAGACAATTCAAATAATTTGTTATTTGCTATTTTTTTTTATATTTTCGCTTCTTCTAACTAAATATTGTAAGAAGAAAAAAGTGGAAAATCCAAACCAGTAAAATACTATACAAACCAATTCATTGCAACTTTTTATCGTAATACCGCAACTCGAATATCAAACTATATCAATACCACTTCAAGTTCTTCTTTGTGAGGAATGGTTGGGAGCCAAGTTCTTGGCTTCAAATTCATCTTCTTTTTATTATTATTTTTCTTGTATTGTATTAGTTTGAATGTGATGATTATTTGAGTATTTTATCATCTTCTTTTTACGCAGTATTTACACACCTCATAATTGTTTGTAGCATTACTCTTGTTATATATATATATATAATATATATATATACACACACATATATATATATATACACATATAATATGCATGTTTAGGGAAAGAAAGGTTTAGGTCATCATGATGCCATTAACATGCTCATCTATTGCAGAATAGAGTCAAGCTTAATCTCCTCCAGTTATCATCACCAGGAAACCTCACCACAGGAAAATCTTCTAATTATTTTAGAGTAACTAGAAAGAGACTCTTTAATCATAAAAAATTCAGTTCAAATGTTGGATACCTAGGGCATTAGTAGGAACAAAAGCAAGTCAAGTAAAAACAACATCTCTAATTGTATTCATCTAAGAGAATGAAGCAATAGGATTTCCAAACTAGTTGGGCTTTGAAACCCAAACTAACATTAGGCAATAATGGGGTTAAGGCAGCTTGAGGAGTTTCATATTATTAAGTCTTTTACAGTCAATTATACTGTGGCCATGCAACCTATAGGCTACAATGCTTGAAGAAACTAGGAAATCTCTCGTATATGAATTTTTGCCATCACCAAACCCTAATAACACTTTCTTGATTGATTGTTAAACCCATTTTGTACACACTATAATAGAAGTTTTTGTCAAGCATGTGTTAAGGTGGGTAAATCAGTGCGAACACAAGCTTTTGTATAAGATGGAACACAAAAATTAGGAGGAGCAAAAAGATTCTCAACCGAAATGACCCTATAAGAGATTCATCTTTGGTTATGAAGTTCTTAGCATGATACTCTGTTGATTAGAGTCTGGACAATACATGTGGTTGTCAATAAGCCCCACAATAAGAGGTTGAGCAAGGTTTCATTTCAATAGAGTATGGCCATAGATGGCATCCATTGAACGTCTAACATTAAAGCAAACTAAAGAGGAGTTTAAGATCTCTAACTTCCAAGTGAGAGAAGAAAAATGTAGGTTTACCATTCTTCAATTGAGATTATTTCAAATATATATGTAGTAATTGGGATTGAATAGATCTCTGCCTTATTTGAAGTCCCTAGTGGTGTAGCATATGACTTTGTATAAGCCATAGGAGCATTTGAAGCATTAGGGTCAGGGGCGGACCCATGTTCAAGGTTGGGGGGCTACCGCCCCCCCAAAATTTTTCAAAACTCTACCTATAATATAAATTTATATAATTTATATATATAATTAAAATTCTCTCTTAGATTTAAAAAAAAAAAAAATTGCCCCCCCTCAATTTTTTATTAAAATTATTTCTTTAAATCTCAATATACATCCATTTATATTTTAATTTTTATCTTCATTTAAACTCAAATTTTAACTCATATAATCTCGCAGTTATTTTAACAGTCTAATTCTAGAAAAAAAAAATTGATTATAAATTTATATGATTATAAAATTAATTGATTATACTCACTTATTTAGTTTTACTCTAACTTATATAATTATGAGATATAATTTGTTAAAAATGTAATAGCGTTACATCATTACTTATTAGAAAGTTCTCAAATTATTCTTGATCTATAAATTTTTCTTAAATCATAGAAAAATATGAGCAAGTACGCAAGAACAATTGATTTTTTTTTTTTTAAAAAAGATGTAGACAATTCGAAGACTAATATATATTTAGAGAGCTCCGTAACAATAGAGCATGATACTTCTATCACTGATGACCATCCTTCTAAATTTACACGTACCGTACATTTTATCGATCGCCCCCCCCAAACATAAAATCCTAGTTCCGCCTTTGATTAGGGTTTACCTCTAGGACATAATAGGCACTCGCCATACCCGTAACTAAAACCTCAAAGAAATTCTCATATAGTCAAGTCGATTAACTATTATATAATCCTGAAGAATGGGCATGTGACCTAATCAATCATATTATGCCTATTTTTAAAAAGTGCTTACACAAATAATTTTAATATAATGACACGTTTTTTAAGAAAAAAATGTCATCATTCGTTCATCAAATAGACTTATATCTATGATCGGATATATTCCAAAATATCACTATAACGAATATGTTATCATAAATCAAAATAATGCATTTAGAGCTCTATTAGTACACTCTTTCTTTTTTCTGATTGGTCTGATAGTCATTATAATTGATACATTCTATAGATAAACTTTCAAGAGACAATTTCTTTGTCTAAACATAGATTTAAGAGAGACGCTAGGGTTGGTCCGACGGCGACCCCCGACGACCTCCGGTGTGCCCCACGCAGCCGAAGCCATCACCGGCTGTCATGGGCGACACCACCCATACCATCAGAATTGGTAACCTTCGACTGAACCCATGTCAAGTTTAAGGCTGCGTGAGGCACATCGGAGGTCGTCGAAGGTTGCCGTCGCAGGGGGGAGGTCGCCGGTCCCGATGGTATGGGCAGTGTTGCTCACGGCTAAGGCCAAATACCTCTCTAAAAATCATCTTTATTTTATTTTTTTATTGTGTTTTCTTCATTTTATTTTTTTATTGTATTTTTTATTGTGTTTTCTATTTTTTTAAATATTTTTTAGAATTTTTTATTATATTTTTTATTGTATTTTGTTCATTTTATTATTGGGACTGTTTTTAATAGCGAATAGTCGGACCGATCCCCAAGTTTTCTCTAAATTTAACCTCACCCTATATATAAAGAGATGATTCAACCTCTACAGACAAACGTCCAAGAGACGAACTTTTTTTTTGAATTAGCAACAAGAAAATCAAAAAAAGAAAGTAGTAAGATAGATACAAAAAAGATAGATTACAATTTAGACTAATTTCAATACATTTCAAAAATTGTGATGATTTATTAAAGCATTATACTTGTCTCTTTTCAATCACAAAAATCAAATCTAAAAAGTCTTGTGGTGGTGCCTCTGATGATCTAGCACATGTTAAGAAGAGCTGCCGAAAGAGATAGCACAAATATAAAGAATGCGCGAGAATCACATGGGATGATTTTCACAAACCTACTACTTTCTTCCAAATAATTTTTGACTTATAGATTTGCTTATGTTGCACATTATCTCTTTGAAATTTCTGAAAAGTTGTAGATTTATTTTTTATTTTTATTTTTATGTTTTGGCATCGAAGAAAGTAGAAAAAAAAAAAAAACAAGCAAAAAAAACTTTGATAGACAATGCAAATAAATAGAGGAAAGAGGGAAGAAGAGCGGAGGAGGAAGCTACTTCCTCTCCCACCGACGAAAATCAGATAAGTCCTTTATAATTATCTTTACACATCTAGCAAATTAATTCCAAATCTTCGAGCTGTATGTGATTGAGCACAATTTCATTATTTATAGTGGCATTGCTCAAATATTTATCATTTAATCAAACACACATAAAATACTAATTAGTTGTTTTTTCCAAAAAATGCCCTGTTTTTCATGGCACCTCTGAGTCTGACCAGAACTGGCGGTGGGAGACTGGTAGGTGTTAGATTCCTAAGTCATGCTCTGATTTTGCTGACCGTCTATTTATGATTAGTTTCGAGGGGAAAGCATAATCCTCACCTTGTATATTGTGAAATATACATATCTAGTAAAGAACTCAAAAGTTTTCAGTTTTTCTTTGTTCTCCTCACTCACAGAGAAGGAAACCGTAATTTTCGTGGAAAATTTTCGTGGCCTCTTCATTTCAATTTATGGCTTCTCGAAGGCGTATGCTTCTGAAGGTCATAATCCTCGGTGACAGCGGGTGAGATTTTCTTCTTAAAAAAATTTGGGCCTCATTTTTTTGATCCTCTGTTTGATTACTTAGAAAGTGAACTGCTTTTTTTTTTTTTCTTTGGTAATTGAAATCAACTAGTTGCTTTGGGTGGAACTGCAAGTAGATCATTACTTTCTTGGGTTCTTGATTACAAATTAAGCCTGGGTTTTGTTCTGGATGGTGGATACAACGATGTAGTAAATGGAATAAATGCCAGTGATTTTTATTGAAGTATTTTTTAAAATGTGCTCTCTGAGAGATTGAATATTGACAAATAATTATCAATGGTTCAAATTGTTGGATGATTGCTAAGAAAATGGCAAACATGGTATTCAATATGTAATCTTTCCTTCACTTTTCTAACCAACCAAACATCTACTAATTGTTTATGTTTCTTTAATTGTATTGGAGAAATTTTACTAATGCACATTTTGTTTTTTTTTTTTTAACTTTGGCAGGGTCGGGAAGACTTCTCTGATGAATCAGTATCCTCTAACTTGCAATATATGGTCTGGTTGCATATGCACATACGGACTGGGATTCAAGCACACACACAAACACACATGTTGTTGCAATTTTGTGTCGTGATTTACCTTAGACTCATTATTAGATTTGTTAATCGCAAGTTCAGTAATCAATACAAAGCAACAATTGGAGCAGATTTCTTGACGAAAGAAGTGCAGTTTGAGGATAGGCTTTTTACATTGCAGGTTTATGATCCCAAACCTCAGATATCAATTTGGCTTTTGTGCAATATTAT
The DNA here is from genome assembly GCA_036559045.1 of Platycarya longipes. Lineage (NCBI taxonomy): Eukaryota > Viridiplantae > Streptophyta > Magnoliopsida > Fagales > Juglandaceae > Platycarya > Platycarya longipes. Next base: position 6,197,024 of record CM071791.1, read on the forward strand.
CTTATGATCAGTAAGCTGATTCCTTCTCGTGTTAGACTGACAATCTGTGATCCTTTTACTTTTAGATATGGGATACTGCTGGGCAGGAAAGGTTTCAAAGCCTTGGAGTGGCATTTTACCGTGGGGCAGACTGTTGTGTTCTAGTCTATGATGTGAATGTCATGAAATCATTTGATAACCTCAAGAACTGGAGGGAAGAGTTTCTGATTCAGGTAGTTATTGATCCATCAGCATTTGACCAATGCAATTTTCAATTGTATTGATGATTGAATTCTTTCTGATCTGGATTTAATATTTAGGCCGGCCCTTCTGATCCAGAAAACTTCCCATTTGTTGTTTTGGGGAACAAGATAGATGTTGATGCTGGCAATAGTAGGGTGGTAAGATGAGTTCTTTTTCTTATCACTCAGATTCCTCATTTTATATTGGATATGTTATCCAAAGTTGATCAGGCAGGAACTCATGTTATATTCTATTATACCATGAGAGCGGAAGGAACTGATGAAATAAACCTTTTGTGTTTGAGCAATTTTTGCACGTTGAAGTAAAAAGTTTAAATTTGAGGTTTCTGTATAGCGAGTCAACGTTTGGCTTTCTGGATATGTTTTTGTTTTTCTGTTCTTTCTCCCTGAACTATGTTCTAACATTATGCGCTTCTCATTCTAACTTTCAGGTATCTGAGAAGAAGGCAAAGGCATGGTGTGCCTCAAAGGGAAATATTCCCTATTTTGAAACTTCTGCAAAAGAAGGTTTCAATGTAGAAGCTGCTTTCCAGTGTATAGCCAAAAATGCTCTAAAAAATGAACCTGAAGAAGAAATGTAAGAACTAATTTGCACCTGCCATTATTTTATTTTTTTGTGATTATCAGTTTTGACTTTCCTGATTGATAGTTATATGGCTTTCCTATCACTTTTACCACATTCTATGTGCAAGTTTTAAAATCTGCCTTGGTTCCATCTACGACAGAATTTTGTTCAGATTACTGTGTTTGGCAGAAATTGGAAGGAGTGTCCTAAGATAAAATCCTGCCATTTTTGTTTTCCAAATTTTTCAATCCCTTGGCTGACTTCTAGTTTACACTATCATTTCTGAATCTGATAATGATACATGCAAGTTCATGGTGGGTGCTAATTGTCAATGTTCTCTGTTGATGATGAAGCTACCTCCCTGACACCATTGATGTGGTTGGTCGGCAGCAGCAAAGATCATCGAGTTGTGAATGTTAGAAGAGATCCCAATCAAGTTGTATAAATCAAGCAAGGAAAATAGGCGACTGTGAAACTCTTCCCCAGTTGCCACCCACTAATAATAATAATTCAGGGGAGTTTCTCAGAGGTTCCATGACATTAGTAATCCACTAGAGGGTAGGGAGCTTGATATGGCTATCCATATTTTACTTGTTCTCTTTCTCATATTTAACTTTTTTACTCTATTCTGTCTCTAGAATATAATCCTTCTGTACTTATCTCTGCAATCCCTTTGATCTATATAACTTGATTGTTTTATTCTCGGCTTAGTGGGGTGTGGTGCTTTAAGCTGAACTTTAATGTCAGTAGCCAATTGAAGACCGTCTTCTTGTTCTTCAAACCAAATTTTGCTATCACTCTTGTGGAGTACAAAGTAGGCTCTAACTTATCTGAAGAAAGAGAAGTCCGAACGATAAAATGGAGATGGAGCAATCCATGGTGGGGTTTTGTGATGAGCTCACCAAGGGAGGTGAAGGTTTCATCTGTCAGGTGCACGGCTGCACGGTGAGCACAGATTGAACTGTTCTTTTGGCTTTACCTGAACTCTCATTGCACAAAAGCCAGCAAACAGAACAAATGTTGCTACTGACTGCTAAGGTTTTCTCCTCTTTCCCTGGCACTCACTCCCTTTGGAATATCTCTTCAAGCAAAAACCGGGGACCTGCCTTGTTTGATTTTAGCCATAATGAAATCCTACAAAAGTAAATCTATAAAATGACATGGTTTGATGTGATATGTTAGATTGTAAAACTATTTTTATTATAAAATAGATCTAAATATGATAGTGCAAAGAGCAGGCTTATCAGGATAAGAGGAGGCCTCCCAATCAACCTTTCTCCTTTTAATGCATCACCTCTACTGGGAAATACGGTTAAAAGGACAAGTAATTTTTCTCTATTAAAAATTAATTATATTCCCTTTTTCCATTTCTGGGTCATTGAGCTACTTTGTCCTGCGTCTACTTTGTCCTGCGTCCAAACCCTAGAATTGGGACTCTCTTCATCTCTGCAATTGGCGATAAACTTAATTCATAAAGCTCAATCCTTCCGCAGAATATTGATTAGTCTATCCAATCAACAAAGGAAATGTGATTTCCCTTAACAGAAAAAGGAGTATGCATTCTTTTTCTCAAGCCTTCCACCTAAACCATTTTCCAGATCGATGCACTAATACGATTCTAGAGGCAGTATTTCGATCAAAACTAAAAAAATTGAAGCTCCTTTTCAATTTCTAGCCTGTTATAATCGCCATAATGATTGGAAAGAGAGAAACTTCGATAAAAAGGACACTTGCAACACTTGGTGACTATCTAGAAAATTCTGTTTTTTTTTTTTTTTTTTCCCTTCCGGCAAGAGATCAAATCCATGGACACCTTCCTAAAATTGAGCCTGCATTGTTTGGGTATGTGAATTTAAAGCCTTCCCACCGACCACCAAACCTCGGCAATTTTGAGAGTCGATATAAAAGTCTGCCGGAGATGCTGGACTTTTGCAGACCTAGTTTTGCAGTTGAGTGCTAATATAAATTAGGGAAATGCTATTCTTCCCTGGGATTTTCATCTCAATGATCCCGTTTTGGGGTTTTTTTTTTTTACATGATTTTTAAGTAAGTGTTTTTAAATAATATTATGATTTTTTTCTATTTTTAAAAAAATATTTTAAGATGTTAAAAAAATCATGTAAAAAAATAAAAAATACTTACTTAAAAATCATGTAAAAATAATTGAAAAAAACATCCCAAAACGAAATTCATCGAGATGGAAATCAAAGGGACAAGTAGCACTTCCCTATAAATTATAATTACAAACTCTTCTACAATCCATTTCAACTCAACCAATGCAAGGATGCCACTTCAGTAAAAATGGCTTTCAATTTTACAAAGCTGCTACCATTCATTTAATATAAAGTTGTAGGAGCACCGAGCAATGCAAGTTTTCCTTTATAGCTTCCTCTTGAATGCATTTAAGAAACCAGAGGACCTCTCTTTATTCTGCCACATATTAACAAGGAAAAAATATAGAATAATTATATTCCAAGGCCTAAAGAGTAAATACCACACATCATACCCGCGGCATAATTTGATTTAAAAGACAAATTTTAAATAAAAGGCATCTTGCATCTGTACCACATCTATTTGTTGGTTTTTTTTTGTGACAATGTATCAATATTTGTAGTTTGAACCGCAAAATGTAAAATGTTTTGATAAATTGGAAGAGAAGCATACATTTTCCCTGACTAATAATTAACCATAACATGACCTACGAAAAATCTACCAGCTCCAATACGTATGCTAACCTTTAAAGCAATTTTTAGTTTTATTTCTTATTTATTTTCCCACGATTTTCTAATTGTTCTAGAATTCTTTATGTCAAGGAACCATGATTCCTCTTTGCAAAAGAAAAGCATTAGCCAGAAATTTCAACTAATAACATTTTTGCTCTACAGAGGTTAGAACTTTCCACCAGGCTGATACCGGTGATTGCACGTTTCACTATATTGAAAAATTGTGCCACTGATGAGCATCCTAGAAAAGAATATAAAACTACAAACCTATGAGAAAACAAAACTAACTTCCTGTGGTGAAGCCAAAAACAAAAATCTCGAACATGTGTAACATGTTACAAAGAAATTCTATGGTAGTATAACAATGATACAGGGTCAAGCTGCAGAAACTTCATTCCTTACTACAGATTGGCAAAACGACCAGAACCAGATCCTTTCCTTCGTCGGCGCCGCTTCTGTCGAATTCGCCAAAAGCTCAAAAACAAAAGAAGACCTGACAAACAACAGCAAAACATTAGAAAAACGACAGATATCTACAAGCATCAAAATTCAGAGATCAAAATTCAATGATCACTAACCAGTTACTGCAACTACCGCAGGAACAAGCCAATGACTAGCAATTGTTACTGGAGCCTCAGCCTGCAAGCAAGAAGGAAAATGGGTTAATTGATGTTATAATACAAAAGTAGATTGGAATAATAAATATAAAGGAAAAAAGGAAAGGAATAATAACACTTCATGTTGGAAGTTGGACAGAGCCGTTAGGAAGAAATCCACCCAAAGTTTCTGTTTCTTACCTCATCCCCATAGATCAGGTCCAAGTATCCCTTTCCCGAATCACCTTTATTTTTCACAGGCAACTTGGGATGCCTCAAATTGGAACTGTCTACTGTTGAGTTTAAACCTCTCCCCAAATCAATGAGAGGATAACCAGGCAGTTTTCTGTTTCTTCCCCTAACCTGTAAATTGTAGCCCTTAGTCCCCCAAATTTCGTATCTGGAGTCACTCCTGCAGATCAATTCCTTTCCCACAACAGCTGAATAAGTAGAAAAATTAACATCAGTTCTGCGCAACGGTAATTGGATGTCTTCTACATGCAAGCGTGTATCTCGTTTGACTGAATCAGAGAAAAGCACCGGATCTCTGATGTTCCCGCTAGTGTAATCCAATATTTTTCTCAAAAGCCAATAACAATTGGTGACCATGTGGCTGCTGTCCAAACAATTAGAGTCTCCATATACTGCAACCCGACCATTACCCACACCTAAAAGACCAAGAATGGGAGAGTCTGCCTGCAATTGATAGACCCATATATTAGCATTTTCCCAGACCATTTTTTATTTTTTTTTTATAAGTAAGAGATGAACATTTTCACAGACCATATACATATTTCTGAAGACAAAAATTCATGCCTGTATGATGGAAGAATTATATTGGCCTATAAATGAGTTAGTTGAATTTAAATTTCAGATTCATTGTTTTATATTTGATACAGCTTTCTAAGAAATTAATTGACAAAATAATTTGCGATGTGTATGTCTCTGTTCATGCGTGTGTGAGAGAGAGAGAGACAGACAGGCAGACACATTTGCACCCTAGTTCAGATATTAATCGCAGGTGCAATTTAAAGCACGCATTCAGAGATCGGTGGTAGTTCACCAGTGCAAAACATAGTTTCCCCAATTTTAAAAAGTTTTTCACTCTTCAGAAACAATGGAGGGGAAAAAACGAAAAATAAAAAAGCCCCCTTGACTGCTCACCTTGGTCATGCCTGAAGTCAACAATACATTTTGAGTGGCCCCGCTCTCTGAGCTATCCAGGAAAGGGAAACTGTGCACAAAACCACCTGCCGGAAACCTCACTATATCTGATCCAGATGCATATCGACTCTGCTCACCGTCAATAGAAAAGTCACCATTAAGAATCTTATCTCCAAAAGCAATCCCAAATGGGGCCAAAAGATCATTAAGTGCTGGAATATTTGCGCCTCCAGTAACTGGAGTCCACCAGCTGCGTGTATTATCATCAAAAAATCTCATTTTTACCATTGTTTCCACATTATACCACTCAGCAAATACAGCAAGCCCCAGCCCAGTACTAATAACATCATCTCTCAGCTTTTCAATCTCCTCCTCAAAGTACTCATCTTCAAGATCTACCAGCAGAAGTGTCCCGTACTGGCGAGCATCAAAGCATGTAAGCGGAGAACCAAGAGTTTCAACAAAATATCCAGCATCTCGCAACATGTTGAACATAATGTGAAAATTCGTATGGAGGTGATCTCCATGCCAGTCAAGAATGTCATTACGAACATCGAGAGAATCTCTTGGAATATAACCAGGAGGATATTTAATACTGTGGAACTGATCCCATAAAACACGTTTTGACCTTGCTGGAGTTGGGACCACTTTTAACTTCAAGTGAAGCACACATGTACTGATTCGAGGGCGATTCTCTCCTCGAGCTGGAGGACTGTACACCTGAAGAGTTACATTGCCCTCAATCTCTCCAGAAAACTGGGAACCTTCCTCCTTAATTTGCATGTGAAGCGCTAAATAACCAGTCCAAGGCCAAATGACCTCAGAATAAGTAAAGTGAACGCTTAACAGATTCCCTTCCTCATTGGAAGGGTGCCATGTTGGTGGACTTTCAACATAGCCAATTACACCCATCCCATTCAAAATAGTGGCATTAAAGATGACAGGCATGGCACCTGCATAGAGTGGTTGACGACAAAAAGGCCAGGAATAAGGACAATCTGTATAATCCAGAACACCAGGGAAGATGCTTGCCCGTGGTTGGTAGTTCTTAAGGATTTCAAATGATTCTAACCTGATAAATTCCAAATTTAGAACTTGCAGCAAAACAACTAAAATATACTGATCATGGCAATAACTGATAACCAAGAAACAAAATCTCACATAAGACCAAGGGGCCTTGCTAACTAGGAAACTTACAGATCAACTCGGCCTGCACCCTGCTCATACATATTGGGACCTGAAAGCTTAGCAGCTCCCTCAACCAATGCTTGTTTCATGCTTGCCGGATTTAAAATGTCTTTCTGTCTGCTTTCGGGGATGACACTAACAAGCAAGCATACAACACCAGCAACCACAGGACTTGCCACACTAGTGCCCGATAAACTTTTACAACCAGTACTGATCTTGGAACCCATAATTTCTCTCCCATAGGCAACGACATCTGGCTTCACACGACCATAACTGTAAATGCAAATTTAACAGAGCCAAAACTTTGTACAGTCATAAGCATAACAAAGCAAGCATGTACAGGGATAAAATAAACTACAGACCCAAGTACAAAATTCGAGTGTTGTTTAGAGAAGCACTGATAGCAAAGGAAAAATAAGATATTGTAATAGCCATCAGTATCAGTTTAAAACCTCAACGGAATGACACAGATTATCTAGTACAGACAAACCAAGGACCGAACTGGTCTACAACCAGAACGCTAAGTAGATGGATCACATATCCAAGAAACCCAATTGAGAGAGTGAGACAACGTTGATTAGAAGTACACATAGTCGCCTACTTGGAAGAAAGAATCAGGCAGAAAGAATCATTGGAGTGACAATGCAACTCCCCCAGTTTAAAAAAAGTCTTAAGTTTCAAGACAGGCCCTTTCTATCAGCCACCATGCAGTAAAAGGTGAACCCCCTGCATGGATGGAGTTGGAGGGTGACTGAACTGCACAAGACTCGAAGTTCTTTTAATATGCAGAGGATCCTCACTAAGTTATTTTATCATTGCATAAAAAATTGAACAACTTGCCTGAGCAGCAAAAGCTTAAATCCTTCAATTAAGTTTGGATACAATAGATGTACAACTCTAGAACAAACACTACGTACATAAACAGGTTTCACAGATTTTACTTTATTTGCATAATTGGCAAACTATCCTTTGCATGGATGATGGAACTGTCAGGTTACTAAATAATCCAAGGGTGAAATAAAAATAGGTCAAAAGTAATAATAGAATAGTGAATAGTGGTAGAAAATGTTTGAGAATGTTTGGGAAACTTTGGTTTCCAAACCCAGCTAAGTAAATCATAAATAAAATTAAAGAGGACAACCAATCTACATGTAAATCCAGCAAATGGGGAGCTAGGCTCAAGGGCATAAGTATAAGGTTTAGTTCAAGAGCACAAGTAAGTTTTGGTACACACAACCCAGTCTTTAGACATAAAAAACATGGTGATGTAAAGTGTTCTTTACATATAACACACTGAATTTTGTAGCTTTGAATGATATCTTTCCCCTAAGATAGATTTATCAGACTCAGTAAATAACTTTATCAGAGAGAGCAGAACCTAAGATAGATTTATCAGACTCAGTAAATAACTTTAGTATTGCTCAAAAAATAGACAAACAGATGAAGAAAGGAAAAAAAAAAACAGAAGCAGCAATATTCGTTTTAGATCAAAAGCAAGTAAAAACCAATGTAACTCTGGAAAAATTTAGCGACAATGGTGAAGTATAGCCACAAGGAGTCTTCCAAGTGCCCATGCCAGACGACACTCACATAATACAAAAAAACAGAAACAGAAATATAGTTCTCGTGGTTTTTTCCATACTTTTCAGTGTTAGTTAATGGAAATCCTTGTGGTTTTTTCCATAGTTCTCATGGAAGCTTTGAGTTGAATGGTGGAGGCTGCTGTAAGGAAGAGGGGGGGGGGGTGTTCTTTCTAGATTTACGGTGGGAAATGTTACAATAGCTTTATCATACTTTCTCATCTTTTTGCAGATTATACCATCATTTTTTATGATGTTGATCGTGGGCATATTCAAGCCTTTAGGTTGTGTTATTATGTTTTGAAGTTGTATTAGGCCTTAAGGTGAATTTGGGCAAGTCGGAGATGATTCCAGTGGGGGAGGTGTGGAATATCAACTGTTGGGCAGATTTTTTGGGGTGTAAAGTTGCTCTACCTATAAAATATCTTGACCTTCCTTTGCGGGTGTCATTCAAGGCTAAGTCTATTTGGGATGGGGTGGTTGAGAAGATTGAGAAAAGGCTGGCGGTTGGAAGTGGTTATACTTACCAAAAGGGGGAGAATTAGTCCTATTAAAAGTATTCTTTCCAATCTCCCAACTTTTTACCTTTCTTTATTTCTTTTGCCTGCAAGGGTGGGAAACCGGGTTGAAAAATTATTTCGTACATTTTTTAGGGGTGGAATGGATGAGGAGACTAAAATTCCACCTTGTCAATTAGAATGGAGTTTGTCCTCCTATTTCAAATGGTGGTTTGGAGATTTGTAATTTGAGTGGCTTTAACAAGGCCTTGTTGGGGGTTGTGGAGGTATCATTGGAAGGGGAATCGTAGTGGAGGGAGGTTATAGATCGGAAATGATACCTCCACTACGATATTTCCGATCACACCCATATTTCCGAGCAGTGGTTTTCCACAGCAGGGCTTGATGGAGTTTCAACTCATGATTTTCTGTTTTCATGTCCTCTTTATAGAATGTAATTAGGTGTTTCTTTTGTATACTTCCAATGTACATGGGTTCGATTATTACATTTGTTGAATAAAATTCTATCTTATAAAAGAGAGAGAGAGAGAGAGAGAGAGAATACTTTAACCCTAGAAAAAGTAACAATGTAATACTGTGGACAAAATTAAAGTCTATGAAATGAATGCTAATATCGTACCCATGAGGAATCTCCCAAGTACTCATCCCACGTGAAGAAAATGAGGCTATGTGGTCATTGTAGTCAATGCCACCAACGCCGATGACGTCACTTTGGTCTGCTGGATTGTTTAAAGTACCATAAAGAGGTCCATCATTTCCAATTGCTGAGACCATAATTACGTTATTTGCTGTTATTTCCCAAACCTAGAGAGCAGAGGAACTATGTAAACAGGGAAAACGTGATGGCAACAGCATTAACTTATACAAACCAAATCATAATTTGTGAAATTGAGTGGTAATAGCAATGTGGTGGAAAGGTATGCTGCAAAAAAGGGTTATTATATGTGATGCAGATGATATGATTCTGATACATATCTTTCCCCCTTTTCAAAAATACTGTTATATCAAATTATATCAAGCCAATGGCATCTTACCTTCTCTACAAATGGGAGATCCAAGTAATCAGGTCCTCCTATACTCAAATTGAGTACATCCATATTGGTTGCCATGGCATAATTGAACGCATCAAGGAACCATGATGTGTATGATACCTGCAATAGGCTGAATGAAAGTTTATTATAATCTTAATAATTTTCTTGACTAAATCCAAGTGTTCAAAAAATAATAATAATTTAGCATATATACAAATACACATAATAAACAAAATACAAACTTTTCAATAACCAGCTGATATGAATTTAGTGAACCATCAAGAGAGAAATCCATACCCATTTGTGCAGTATAAATCCTATGGACTAACTACAAAGCAGGATTGCACATAATATGCCAATGTGAAACCACATAGTGAGGAAAAAAAGTGACAAATAAATACGACTTCAAGTTAAATGGGGCAGACAGAACCTTGAATAAACACAAAGCCATAACACCTGTCAAATTTGCTTTACCTGTGCATCAGTAAACACACGAAAAGCATAAATCTCTGTGTCTGGAGCAAAACCAAGACACTCTGCATCTCCACCAGCTATAACACCAGCAACAAATGTACCATGTCCAAGATTGTCATTTAGTGTATCCTCATTGGTCCAGTTTGTACGCTCCTGATTATAACCTCAATATTAATAGTTGGTTCCTCCACTAAAGCCTCATTTAAAAGCACATTTTAAGTTCCAATCTATAAAAATACAGAAACACAGCACACTCCAGGACATTTTCTCAATCAGTGTTACCTTGATATTACGAAAATGTGGATGATTAGCTCGAATGCCAGTGTCAAAGATGGCCATTTTGACTTTTGCACCAGTATAACCTTTTGACCACAGAACTTCAGCTCCGAACAAGGAAGTAACTTGAGACTTCTGCAACAATAAAATAAACCTCAGAGCATAAGAACACATCCAGAAATTGAGAGCTTGTTCTACCAACTGTATCTCAAAGTTCATAAAATTAAAAGGAAATTTTCAGTACACATGTAAAAGGATCAGCACGTTCTTAATTGTTTGCATCCATAAGCAGCATAAGTTTCAAAGTTCAGAGGTGTGTCTTCGGAAATTATTTTGTTGTTGATAAGTAGGTGTGCGAGTGTTATTGGAAATATGATATGGATTGTGCCTAAAGGAACAGAAACTCTCCGATTACAAGCTTCCAGCATCCTATAATCTAGATATATTAATGACATGCACCAAGTTGACAAATGCTCCCTATCAGTAACCAAGAAGTTGACCGATATTAAATTCCACTGACTAATAAACGCGGGGCTCTTCATATGAATCATATCTTATAAGCAACCAAATTATCCAAAAAAGCATAAAACTTCCCCAGATTCCAATCCTTTCCCCTTCCTCGACCCGCCGCCTCCGGCCCAAACCAAACAGAATCCAAATCATAAAGTTAAAGAAACAATTACCTGCATCAAAAATGGCGTCCCCACCTAATCGAAGAATTGCTAATCGCAGAATAATACTTCCCCTCGCCATCGCCCTCGCTAAACGACATCGCCGTAAAAATCTTCCCCGGTCGCTTCTTCCCGTCCACAAAAGCGCCAACCCTGGCCCTACCCCCAGCTCCAGCCTTATCCTTCCTCTTCTGCCCAAGTAAACCCCTCCTGTAGGTCAAGTCCCCATTTACATCTTTCACCAGCCCCAATTTCCTAATCTCCCCAATCACCCTCTCCCTCGCAATCTCCTGGATCGAAACCAACCCGAAATCGGTCGGGTATTTGGATGACGGATTCTTCCGGTCGATCCATTCCCAGCCGTCGGATCGAACGCTCGACTCGAGATAATCCCGATGCTTCTCCGCTGGCTTGTACTGGAGAAACCGGACGATGTAGTTGTTGCGAGGGGGAGGGGTTTGGGGCAGAGTTGAGTTGGTTTGTGAGGAACTTAGAGTTAGCGGTTGAGGCGGGAGAAGATAGGGTTTGAAAGGGAGGAGAGAGAGAGAAACGAGGAGGAAGAGGAACGAGAGTGAGAAGGAAGTGAAAGCGGAGGTTAGGCGTCTGATCATGGCGGAGACGACACCGTCATAAAGCTCGACGAAGGGTTATTGATTCGGCGGGAATATTCCAACATCGGAGAGATTGTTCAGTTGAATCTGATGCCTACGTTCAGTTCAGGTGGTGGGAGATTTGTTTTGGCTCTCGGACGATGAGTTTTTTCTTTTTTTTTTTTTTTTACTCTGAAGGCTCTCGGACGATGAGTTGCTCGTTCGTGAAATGGTAGGGGAGAAAAATGGAGAAACGCTTCCAATTTATTTCATTTTATTATTATAATTTTTATAAAATTTTAAATAAAATATAAGAAATAATTTAAAATTTTTAAATTTCAATTTCGCTTTTTTATATTTAAATACTAAAATTAAAAATTATATTTTATTATTTTATCTAAAAACATCTCATCTTACTATATAAATAACCCATAAATTAACTTTTCCATAAGTTCTAATATATTATCTTAATTATTGATATGTTAATCTATATTTTTCGTATTTATTTAGACTAATATTAATTTCTAGCGTGATTATTGGCAATTGCCCCTCCAATCCTGCCGGTTTAATGAAATTAACTAATGTGGTTTTTCCAATAAAAAAAATTAATGTGATTTTGTTTTAATAAAGATGTTGGACATTCCAATTTTATTTTTTATTTTTTATTTTTTATTTTTTATTTTTTATTATGAAAAAAAGACTACATTTCATTCTATGAAACTAAAATTACAGTTGTAATTAATATAAACAAAGAAAATCTAAATTATAAATCAAATTACTCATCTATTTAGAACACTCACCATACGTAAATTTCTTTGTGATGGACATTTTTTAACTTCTATAAACTCTTTATTAACAAAACTTTCTAAGATTTTAATCTCGATTCGTCTAAAAATATAATATTATGTAAAAATAGAGAAAACTGATTATCACCTTTCAAAAAGAGAAGAAGGATGAACTATCCACACCCTCCAAGAGAGGAAAAAGACAAATCACTCGTATCCTTTAAAGGAAGAATAAGACTAATAGATAAAATAACTTAATCCTTTTATTGATACCTACCACAAAAATAAAATAAAATACATTGAAACAAAAACAATGAAATGTAAAAACAACACAAATGAAAAATCACATAATAGAAACGAAAAACACTAGGTAATGAGGCTGTAGGGGCGCGTGAGGAATATTCGCCACCGTAGAAGTATACTGGACCGTCGATCTTGAAACTATCGAAAATGCTAACCCTAAAAACGTTGCGTGTGGTCGCAGAAGAGCTATCGTTGTGAAAGGCGCATGGTGGCCAAGTGCAGACATCCACAAGTGTGGATTACACACCGTGTTTTTTGGCAAAACTTTAACAAACCGATATATCGGTGGCTTAGAAACTTTATGGTGGGCCATGGGGTGGTTGCTAGCTACTGAAAAAAGTCAAACACTGCTTTCTCTTGATTTGACCATATATAACTAAAATAAATTGAAAAAACACTATCCCGAAGAAAGGAAGCAGGAGTCAAAGTTTCCACCTTCACTAAGGCGATTTTCTCTACTATAGTCTGCATAGTCGAGAGAAAAGAGAACTATCAATAATCTTCTTTTCCATTAATTTTATTTATTTATTTATACTAATGATATCAAAATGTAAGGCTTCAATGGAGATAAGAATATCTTTTCACATTGCAAAGTAAGTGGATGTTTATAATAGGGATATAATTGATTCGGTTTGACCTGATTTTAAACACATTTTACAATCAAATCCATGCATATCAAATTTAAAAGTTTAAGAATTGAAATTGAAACTTTTGATTTCTTCCATTTCAATTTAGCCCAATTTGATCATTTTTCCAGTTTACCCTCCATTGATTTCTAAATCTTTTATCTGATTATATTTTCTATTCATCTGGTCCATTGATCTCTAATTTTTTATAAGCCCATAGCAGATATATAATGTTCCTTCATATTAATACTAATTTTAACCTTTTAATTTATTTTAATTCTAATTATAATTTGAATATTCATTTATTATTAAAAAAGTACACATTAATTTTTCAACATTTATATTATTACTAATAGATATAATTCTCTAACGATTTTTTATTTTATTTTTTATAATGATCAGATTAAATTTCCATAATTAATATCATTCAACAATAACACTCCACAACCTTTTTGTGGATTACACCAAACCTATACTTGCACATGATGAGCTCGATCTCAATGTTCACTCTATAAAGCTCGGTTCGTTTTATAGACTGAGTTTTAATATTCATAATTCTTTTGGTACTTTGAATTAATTTTCACTCATTTCAAATTTCAATTCATTTCAATCATTTATTTTATTACTATTTATAACTCATATCATTTCACCTCTAAATTCAAACCAACATTTAATTATTCATGAACTAGTAGTACTCTACTACTACGGTTACCCAAATCAGACTTTAAATACTTTGGAGTTTGGATTGCAGCAGGCAGTAGCAGAGGTAACAGAAAGATGAATTATTCTGTCTGAAAATAATACTTTAGTCAGTTTAAGAGGATGGCCAGATTTGACTATTGAAATGATCTTAGATTATAATTATTATTCATTTGTTAAGTTCATCATAATGAATTATTATACACACTAACTAAACTATGGCTAAAATTTAACTTTATTGAGTACATTGCTCATGCTCTAAGCTCCACAGACAAACCAAGAAAATACCTCTGCAAAGTTGTTATCCGTAAACAAATCTTCGTATCAATTCGACTTGGGTAGCCGTAGGTCATCCCCTGTATTATTACTAATCAACCAGGTCCCACTATCCGATTCCGACACACGTCCACTGAAAGCGTTATTGTATAGACGAGCTCCGGTGATGTCGGAAACATCGAATGATAACACTGCCGTAAAGGCTTCCTTGTCGGCTGAGTTGGCTTCCTTCTTCACAATGTCTGCTTCCTTCTGCAGTTGCAGTGCAAATTTGAGGTTTTCCATAACATCGTTCATGGTGGGCCGTTGGATCCCCTGATCGCGTACGCAGTTCTCTGCGACATTGATGTACACCTTGAAACACTCCGGAGCAATATGGCCCATCAGATTCGGATCTATGATCTCCCCCATGATCCCCTTCTCAATGCATTTCTTGGCCCAGTTGGCCAAATTCCATTGCTCCTCCTCCTCCAGTTTCGGGTTCAGTGCTTTTCGGGCACATAATACTTCAAGCAGCACTACGCCGAACGAGTATACGTCCGATTTTTGTGTCAGTTGCCGACGTCTTGCGTAATCCGGATCCAAGTACCCGAACGTGCCCTTGACCATGGTACTCACAGCCGCGTTTTCCAGACCCACTTTGGACAACCCGAAATCCGAAACCTTGGTTACACAGTTCTCGTCCAACAAAATGTTGGTCGTTTTTACGTCACGGTGGATGATGGGGTGCTTCACTCCGGTATGCAGGTAGTTCAAACCAGAGGCTGCTCCGATGCAAATGTCGAGCCTTTGTATCCACGAGAGAGGATCCCTGTTCGTGTCGTAAAGGTGGTCTCGAAGTGTCCCATTAGCCATGTAATCATAGACGAGGATCATCTCGCCATCGTCATTACAGTAACCAATGAGAGAGACGAGGTGGACATGGCGAAGTTGCGAGAGCATCTCAATCTCCGTCCAGAACTCTTGACGACCTTGCTTCGATTCTGGGTTCAAGCGTTTGATCGCCACGATCATTGTACTCTCTTCGACGAGACCCTTATATACCTTCCCAAAGCCACCAACGCCAACAATCAATTCTTCATGGAAGTTGTGGGTTGCTGTTGTGATTTCTTCTAGTGAGAATCGGCGGCATCGCTCGCCGGGCAGTGATGAGGGTTTTGCCCGTGTTGACTTTCCTTTGTCAGGCCAACACCAGCATGACTTGGTTAGTGAATGGTAAGATCCACAGTTCTTGTCTCTCGGTTTCCAAAGAAGCAGCTTGCAGCACACTAGAATTGCGACGGCCAAGAAGCCCGCAACACTTCCAATGGCAATTGATGATATTGTTTTCTTTGACCACGACGACTCGTTGGTTATTAAAGCAGCTGGTTCTTGAGCCATGACTGTCGTAGTAGCTATGGAAATATGTATCAAAAGAAAACTAGTTTTCCTTTGATAATATGACATAGAAGCTGCAGGAAAATTAACTAATTAAGAAGACGAACAAGAAGATCGTGTGGGTGAGCATGGAGATCGTGTGAAAAAACTTGAGAAACGAATAAGAGAGGATGAAGAGGTAGATCAGCTCCGTTCCGTTTTGTTCCAACTCCATAAAGTTAACAGCACAAAAAAAAAATATATATATATATATACATAGTTTAAGCATTATCAACTTAATTACCACGTCTAATTGGTAGGCCCATTCACTTTGGCAAAAGCAAGAAGCACAGGCATAAAAGAAAAAGAAATATTCTTCAGGTACTATTTTCTTTCTACACTCACATATTACATAGATTTTTTTTTCTCTTCTTCCTATTAAAAAAAATAAAACAGAGCTTTATAAAAATGAAAGGGATGAGAGAAAAGAGTCGGATATGATGAGAGAGAGATTGAAAAGAGAGAGAAAATCCGATATGATGTGAGAGTGAAATGATGGACGAGAGGGCGAGAAATTTTGCCCATGCTGGAACATTCAACTCAGAAAAAGCATGCAACTGATTAGGAGCGGCTCAATACAAATTACAGTCTAAAGTAAATTAAATTTAAGTGAGTTAATTTTAATTATAATATAATTAAATATTAAATATTTTTAAATTTTTAAAAATGAGGTTTTATTTAAAATATTTAAATAAGAGTTTTTAACTTTATATTTAATATAACAATTTAAAATGAGATTTTATTGTAAATTTTATATCTCAATTTAACAAGATCATAGAAAAAATTATTTAAAAATATAAATCATCCATTGAATTAAATATTAAATTTTAGTATTATGCAACCTTTTTTTTATAAGTAAAAATTTTTATTAATGAAAATAGGTATGGCCCAAATACACAAGAGGTGTACAAGAGCTTAAACCTAATTAAGAAGAAGAGAAAGAATAAAAAAATATAAAAATCTAGACCATTGCAACACATTAAAAAGATATAAAAATTAATTAATGAAATGATTTTGATATACCTTTAGAAAATTATTAAAAACATATATTTATTTTTAATTTTGGAAATTTTACACAAAATGAGGTTTTAGACAATAGCCTAAATGATCTAATGCTTGAGCCGGTCTTAACTGGACCGCATATATATTTCATGCTCCCTAGACAAGTTATAAATATGATTAATGATGCATACATTTATGAAGTTGTAAGTATCATACAGTTATTTTAAAAAAGAGTATGATTTACTGTTAAAAAATTAATTGTTTTTATAAAGTTGTTTATATTTATTTTTTTCAAAATAATTGCACTGCACTTACATATTCATGACTGCAAATATTATTTTTTTATAGAATAATACTATGTATCATGTATTTTTGTGTGATTTAGTAATTTCAAAAGAGTTCTTTATTATATTTTTTTCCCTTATTAATGGTAATAAACATGTAATTTTGTTTTATCTTGACAAATTGTTAGCTTGGACTCATTTAGTCCTCATAAAAATATCATAATGACGTTGATTAAAGTTTTGGAATAGTGAATTAAGTCAAACCATAGAGAACACTTTTAATTTGTTGATTAATATATAAATGGTTTGATCACGTAATTTCTCCTCCAATAATATTTAAGCACTAACCCGATTATGGTCAACCAACTTTCTTCAGGCTATAAAGTGAAAAGAAGAATAGAAGAACTCTTAATATTCAACAATATTCCTACACGATATACCTGTTTCAAATTTTATTTTTAATACTTGTGATACTGTATAGTGTAAGATTGTTGAATAGAAGAACTCTTAAATTTAATATGTTGGTACCAACGAGTAGTAAGGTGGACGTAAAAAAAAAAAAAAAATTATAGCTAAATTCTGCTGAAAGCTCAAATTAGTTTTCGTTCTTTCTTTTGTTAGCTTTTATTTATAAATTAATAAGATTATTTATTTTCCTTAAAATAACATTGTGTTGCGGTTTGATATTTACTTGGAAAGTTAATCCATTATCAAGTGGTTCCACGTACTCTGAATCCTATCTGCAGGGCCCGCCCCATCGCATTATGATCCAATTTTCTCCGTGAAAGGTATATATACCAACTTTCGCTTTAGAAGTGGACCATATGTGGAAAATTAATTTAAAGCCCTTGACATCAAAATGAAGCAAAATACATACATACATACATACATATATATATATATATATTATATGTATATGTATATATATAAATACTCTTATGGTAGTCGGATGGGATAGCCGCAGTGGAGTACCATTGTCTACGTGAAACAAATTAAACGGTTGGTTTCATTTCAAATAACAAAAAATGCATTTTTATTTGAAAAAAAAGCTTGAGACAGGATTGGTGTGAAAATAGGTTTTACACCCGTCAATAAAAACATGTCACGTATGGCACTAGACGTGAGTGCACCAGAATTGATCCTAGCCTAACACCCTGACTCTCGCGTTCTCTCTCTCTTCCTCTCTCACAACCTTTTCATCAAGGAGTCGGGTGGTGATTATGGAGTGCAAACGCAGATAGGCTTCGGTTCACATTTTCTAAATTGTTTTGTATTATTTTCACAAACACTCACCTCAATTTCTACACAAACAACCATCATCGAATCAACTACTACTAGGGGTGTAAATGGTCTGATCCGGAAAAAATGTGGACCGATTCCATTCGGTCCAAAATTTTTTTCACCTTCGACCAGACCAAACTCCTATTTAGTCCATACCGGTCCGGTTCAATTCAGTCCAGAGACGGTCCGGTCTGGTCCAATGGCACCTGATATGATTTAATGGATTAAATTTAATCCAAAATCTTGCAATAATGAAAAATAATTTTTAACCCAAATTTAATTATTTTCAGTCCAATTTACGTATTTATTATAGATTTAAGCCAAATAATATTAAAAAAAATTTACTCTTAAAACAATTAGCAAAAGAAAAAATAATCTAAATCAAAAGTTAAAAAAAATTTAAATTATAATTGTTATATTGCAACTAGTCAACTACTATAAATTATAATATGTTAATATTATAAGAGTATATATTATATATTAATATATTATACTGCTACTCTTAATCTATATTGATATTAATATTATAATTTATATACTATTATTTATATATATACATTAAAAAAAAAAAGTCATTCGGTCCAGTCCAGGGGGAAAAAGCCATGGACGGGGACCGGACAAAAAATGTTTGGTTCATGCAAAAAATGAACCGAACCGAACCAAATTCTATCCGGTCCGGTCCAGTCCATACAGTTCGATTCAGTCTTCTTACACCGCTAACTATTTCCCAGAAATTACATTAAAAAATCAGGGAGTCATAACATGTTTAGACAATAATCCATAAAATAAAATGCTTCCTAACACACAAATCAACATGTAATTGGCAAAAAAATATGATAATTCAAGAGAATACCAAAAAAAAAACCAATTCGAAGTGGAGTAGGTTGCGTCGCGTTGGATGAAATGGAGTGGGCTAGGGCTCTGTTGCAGGTTGGGTTGCGCCAATGGACGTCAGCGTTAGCGTTGGTGGAGTCGCCTGCTTGGGTATCGTTGAGCTGGACGAGATCTGCTATCTAGGACACGAGTAGATGAACACGCCAAGAGAGTGAGAGAGAGGGAGAAACGTGAGAGAAGAGAGAGGATGTGAGAGACAGGGTGTTGGGCTAGGATCGATTATGGTGCACTCAGATCCAGTGCATTTCTTCATAAAACGCCTATATGGCGCATTGCTATTGACAAATGCAAAAGTTATTTTTACATCCATCCTGTTCTAAGTACCACTCTTTTTATTTTCACTTTTGTTTTTATTTTTTCCCATCTTTTTCATGAGGCTTTTCTTCTCCCATTCCTTCTCCAAATTGAATATTCTCCACTTTGTGCTCTCCCTCCTCTCCAAGGCCTGATCTCTAGGTAATATCAAAATCGAAAAAAGAATGCACACGAAAAGACAGGTGTGAAAGGCTTATCAGATAAAATCTTTTCTATGCTTACTTCAATTGACGCTCTCTCTCTCTCACTTTCTCATAGACATATGCGAAGGATGAGCATTGATATGGGTTTGAGTCCAAGTAACTTTTAAGTGTATAATGAGTAGAGGTTCAACCTGTTCTTCTCAAAAGAAGATGGATTTGCAAGAATTTCGGAAGGCTACAAAGCCCTCCAATGCTCCTTGATGCTTTATTCTGTGAGGATGAGAGTTTTGAGAAAGAAGGGAGTGAGAACACTGATAAGAAAATGAAAAAAAACACTCACTTTTTTTGTTTCGTTTGGCATGGGATGATGATGGACTTGTGTCCCTATACTCTAAAGGATAAATCCATGTGTGTTTGAGGAGTCTAATTTCATATGAGACTCTAGTAGTGACTCAGAAAAAGGCTGTGGATTGGATTTTGAGGGGTAAACCGCACTATGGATTCTCTAATTTGACTATTTTTTCTCGCGATGAATTACTTTAGTAGGTTTGCGTTTAGGCTGACATTCCAAAGGGACAAGCCTTGGATTTCATCTTTTAAAGTCCACTACTTTGTTTTTGGTCCTCCACGATGACGTAGACAATGAAAAATGTTTTCCTTTAGGATTTATGAATTGTTCTGTGGCGGAGAACTAAGGGAGTGAAGAGGGGAGTGGTTTTTTGTATGAGGTGGGAGTGCTGGAAGAAATGAAAGATTTAGGGGTTACAAGGATGCAAAGTTTGGCGGCGATGGAAATAAAAAAAGAGAAAGAGAGAGGTAAAGACAAAGGATTTGAGACAACTCTGCCTTGCATTGTCTTTCTCACCAAAGAATAAAACTCTGCTACTCACCCACACTGAAGAAGTTTTGCTCTTTTTTTTTTCTTTATTTTATTTTTATTTTATTTTTGCTGTTTTTCTTTTTTGCTCTTTGTTTTAATTTTTATTCCGCGTAAGACAAAATATACCGTCAATTATCCCCCCAGAAAATTCTAAACACAAACAATATTGAGCACCCATATGTATACAAATGTTAAGGTGAAAAAAATAAACTTAACAAAACACTTAAATTTACATTGAAAAATACGAAAGTAACTAATCAAAATGCACATGTGCGCATATGAGTGCGCAATATTGTTTATATGTAGCATTACTCTTATCCCCTCACTTCTACCCAACAAAATATAATATATATATATATATAAACTATTACAAAGTCGGTGAGTAGAATATATCTAATAAAATAATTATATTGAATAATTTAATTTTAAAAATAAATTTTAAATTTTAAAAATTAAATATTATGATCTAAACGATATAAATGGTATACTCTACTCAACGACTTAAAAATAAAATAACATATGTATAGATAAATGATCCTACCCTCCTACGGCTCAAGAATCACCAAAATTCGGCCCACAAACTGTGTTAATAGAAAGGAAATGCATCATGAAGGAAACAAGTAGGGGGAGCATATGGGACGTGCCGATTCTAACACTTGCTTGCATTAAAAAACATATATTAGCAAGTGAAAGGAAAGCACGAGCAACCCTCTCTTCACTAAATATGGAAATGAGACGTGATCGCATCCACTGCCCACAATCAATATGCCACCTGTGGATCCACGCCGCATTAATGATGTCACCTCATGCGCCATGCTGCATTAAAGGCCATGATTGGGGCGATTGTGGGCGTGATGTAGACCCCTGACACAGGGTACATGATGTCTCCTAAAATCTCATATAAAAACCATATTTCAGGTGTGAATAACTCTCTCGAAACTCTCTAATTTCTCCTATCATCTTCCAAGAAAAAGAAGCACAGACTTTGACATCAGAGGCTTCCCAAACACTCCCAAGCCCACTTTTATCTCTGTGTTTGCAAGTAGAAAGATTTATACTCGTGTTGCTGAAACTTAACCCCAGTGTTTGGCAAGACATTAACAATAGTATTTTGTGAGTCTCGATGAGATTTGTTTAAATGTAAATAGGTTGAAATATGTATTTGAATATATCAAATAGATTGAGATGAGTTTAATTTTTTTTTTTTTATAAAAGATAGAAAAAATAATTAATTCTGTTAATAATTAATTTGAAATAAGTTGAAATAATCTTAAAATCTAAGCATAGATTTAGCCTCTAGATACAAATAAACTAAACAAGAAAGGAAAAAATGTAAATAATAATTTTAAGTTGTTAAATCATGCTCAGACGGTCAAAGTCACCAATTGGAAAGTTGAGTACACTAGTGTAGGAGTAATCGTGTAGAAGGAAAGTTAAGAAGCCGAACATGAAAATCATAGGTGTGAGCATGGAATCAAATGTAACAACTTGAAAAAAGCAGCACAAGCAAATAAAAGCATAGCTAATGGTAGTACTATAAATGCACGAAAGCCCAAGTGATGCCCCATTTTTTTGCTATAATTTTGATTGGGGAGTTTTAAAGATGGAAAATAGAATCTAAAAATAATAAGATTTTGAGGGATATAAAAATATTATATTGAAGATGATATTTGCCCTTACTCACTAAGAGTTTGCTATTAAATTTTTAGCAAATCGCATTCAGGATACAACAAAACTTTTAAACTCTACAAATAGTAATTTTGGGGAGTTTCCTTGAGTTTCTATTGAGGATGAAAAACAAAAAATATGAAAGATTTTTCGTCACTTAACAGAACTGTCACAACACTATTTATAAAGTTTGAAAATGTATCTATGAAAAATCACGTTATTAGCAATTTAACCATTTTTCACTCGAGCGAGGGTCGAGCAAGATCACTGCCTGCTTCTCACTCGAGCTACACGTCAAGTAGGGATCGAGCGAGATCACTGGTATCTCGCTCAAGCGACACATTGAGCGAGGGTCGAGCGAGTAATGATTATTACACAACACTTCGATTGAGACGCGTCCCTTCTTCAGACGTTGTACACTTTTGGATCCCAACAGTATCACGTTCGAGCGATACGTCAAGCGAAGTTTGAGCGAGATCACTATCTGTATCTTACTCGAGTGACACGTCGAGCGAGAATTGAGTGAGATTTCGGCCTTAATTTCGCTCGAGCGACATGTCAAGCGACAGTCGAGCGAGATCTCAGCCTGCACACAATTCTCAACCATTTTCCACAAACTTTCTTCCTTCAACTTTTAAATATATATTACAACCTATTCCAATAATTTCTTCATCCTCACTACGTTTTTGCCTTCCACATTTCCTATTCAGGTAAAAAAACTAATCAATGGAAAACTTAAGAGTACAAATAAAGTATACAAGAAAGAAATAAAAATATAAATAATAATATTACAAAAAGAGTTGTTGGTCACGACTCACACAGTCAAAAGTCATAAGCAGCTTTACACACTAGTGGCTGGGTTATGCTATTAATGTTACATATTACTTATGAATTAGAAGGCAGTCAATACAACAATATGCACTTCTACCGACACCCATGATGATCTTCACTCTCTACCTCTCTACCCATCCTCCATCTTTTCCCTTCCCTCCCCATCACCACCTTTAAAACCCTACCTCCTTACACTCCAATAGATTATTTTCTCCTCAATTGTGTCTCCATCTCCAACTCTACCTCACTTGATGGTCAATGCTGGGAAGGCGATTCCAACTTCGAGTTTTCCCCCCACAACATTCATAACACTTCATCTTCATCCAAAGCCTATGAACAAGACCCTTCCCTTTCCCAAGTCCCCTAATGACGACTTGTATATTTGATCATGGGCAGTCAAAATTCACCTATTCCTTCCCTGTCACGTCCGGCCCAAAGTTCCTCCGTCTATACTTCTGCCCTGCATCATACTCCAACCGCGACATAACCAAATCCTTTTTCTCTGTCATCACCAATAACTTTACTTTCTTAAGCAACTTCAACGCCTATCTCTCCATCTCCACTTCAAGTTCTTCGACGAGATATCGTGTCAAGGAATTCATTATTGATGTGCAAAACAATCAAAGCCTTGACATAACCTTCATACCATCTCCAAGCTCTTATGCCTTCATCAACGGTCTCAAGGTTGTTTCCATGCCAAATAACTTGTATATAATTCGTAATTAAGACATATCCACAGTGACCCTTGTAGGCAGCCCGAACAATACACCCTTTTATTTCCAAATTAATCCATTCGCTCTTAAGACGTTGTATAGGTTAAATGTGGGTGGTGCGGTTGTTTCCAATATTAATGATACTGGAATGTTCCGAGTGTGGGATCAAGATGAGGATTACATCTTTGGAAGGGTGCTTGGCACCATGCCTCACCTATCCAATGTTTCAATTAAGAACTCCGTAGACAGTACTCCACCATACACAGCACCGGAGATTGTGTACACTACTTCCCATATAATGGGTAAGAATGCTAATGTGAACTTGCAATACAATCTCACATGGGTGTTTTTTTTTTCGTGGATGCTGAGTTCTTTTATTTGGTTAGGCTTCATTTCTGTGAGACTCAAGTTGAAGTTATGTTCACAAATCGACGAGTGTTTTCTATATTCATTTATAACCAAACGGCAAAAGATCAAGAGGATGTGATTGAACAAAGTGGTGGCAGTGGAATTCCAGTGCACAAAGACTGTGTCGTGTTGGTTCCTAAAAAAACCAAAGCTAAGCATGATTTATGGCTCGCACTGCATCCTTATTAGGGGTGTAATCGGTTCGGTTCGGTCCGATTTTGGATAAAATCTAGAATCAAACCGGTACTATCAGTTTTCTATTTTTTAAAACTAATTACGCACCGGTTACCCTCCAAAATCAATAATACCGGTTTTATCTATTCCGGTCCGATTCGATCCGGTTTTCTGATTTTAAATTAGTCTATATTAGTTTATTAGACTATCAGTATTATTTATAATGAGTTTAATTTTTTTTATAATTATATCATTGATAGTTATAACTAATAGTATTAGTATTAGCTCAAAAAAAATTGTATTAGTATTAATATATCATTATCTCATATGTGATTATTTAGTATAATAATTTATATATAAGCATAAAGTATATTACTAATAGTAATATACTATTATACTATTATACTATTAGTAGTAGGCCATAAAATATAAATTGTAACTAATTTATATTATATACTAATGTATAACATATTATATATAATTAAAAAAAATATTTTATATTATGTATCATATTAAAAAATTAATTTAAAATATATATTATATTGAACCGATCCGGACTGGATTTAAAAAATTTAGAATCGGAACCGAACTGGTACCTACCTGTTTTAACATTATGAAAACCAATTTCGAACTGGTACCTACCTAAAATCGAATTGATTCCACCAGTTTGAACTGGTCGGATCCTGTTTACCGATTTTTCGATTTTTTCTTACACCCCTAATCCTTACAGATCTAAAGGCGTGTAAGCAAGACCAGAGTTTATAGATGCAATCTTGAACGGCGTGAAGATATTCAAGTTGAACCAATCAGATGGTAACTTAGTACCGATGGTGGGTCTAACATCCTCTGCATTGGAGAAGAAGATGAGGCATAAAAATAGCCTCTCACTGTTTATGATGGCAACTGCCTTTCCCATCAATGCTTTGCTTGCAATACTCAGTTATATGTGTTTCTTAGCTCATTATAAGCAGAGGAGGAGGAGGAGGTTGGATGAATTTGTTACCAGCTTGGCAAAATACTTGTGGGTCCCATTTTCCAAGATGTGGAGGTCCACATGCGAGAATATTTCAACATTGCCATCGAATCTCTGTCATTACTTCTCAATCATGGAAATCAAAGCAACCATGCAGAACTTCGATCATCAGCTAGTCATAGAAGCTGAAAGATTCAAAAACGTTTACGGAGGGTATACTGACAGTGGCTCCATCGTGATTGCGATCAAACAACTAAACCCACTATCAAAGCAAGGGACTCGTGAGTTTTGGACTAACATGCACGTGCTCTCCAAGCTTTGCCATGCTAATCTTGTGGCTTTAATCGGATATTGTGATGATCAAGACAAGATGATCCTTGTGTACGAGTACGTGGCACGAATGACACTTTGTTCTCATCTTTATGAAATCGATAACCCCATGCTTACATGGAAGCAACATATTCATGATATTTGCATCGATGCGGCGCATGGATTGAACTACCTTCATAGTCATACAGGTGTGAAGGACACAATAATTCACGGCAACTTGAAACCTACAAACATACTGCTATATGAGAGGTTGTCGGCTAAAGTTTCAGATTTCAGTCTGTCAAAACTGGATCCCATGAGCATGTCCCAATCCCACTTCAACACCTTTGTGAAGGGTGGTTTTGGGTATATGGACCCAAAGTACTATCGTAGATAGAAGCTGACAGAAAAATCTGCATGTACTCATTTGGAGTTGTTTTATTTGAGATATTATGTGCTAGGCCAGCATTGATGCCAGACCTGCCAAAGGAACAAGTAACTTGGTTCAATGGGCCAAAAAATGCTACCATAGTTCCTTGATGAAATCATTGACTCTTGTTTGAAGGGCAAGATTACTTCTAAATGTCTTCATAGGTTAGGGGAGATTGTAGATTATTGCATATGTGATCGTGATATTGAACAACCAGCAATGAAAGATGTGTTACGGGCCCTTCAACTTGCACTACATGTTCAAGAGAATGTTGAGAAGGATATGAACAATGGAAATGGGACCCAAGCTAGCCCATTGGTCCCATCTACATCACATGGACACATTGAAGGAAATGCTTGGGAAGCTTAGCTAGCTACTTATCAAAAATGAAAGATTAAGGTCTGGTTTAAATATTAAGTCAAGATAAAATAAATTGAAATAGTTTGTGAATAATAATAAGATAATTTATAAAAAATTGTGACGTGATTTAAATAATATTTGTATTTATAATATTTGAATATTAAGATGAGATGGAAACATCTCACTGTCAAAAACTATTCATGTGGGATTGAAGTAAAAACTCTTTGGGCTGGTGTCACTTGCGAGGATTTATTATCGGAGACCAATGAAGACATGCCACGCACGGGATAGATGAAGGCATCATTCTCTCTGCACTACAAGAGATACTTGCTGCATACCCCTCCCACCAACCCCTATTTCTCTCTCTCCCAATCCTTTCGTTTGCACTCTCTATTTCCTTCTGTTTTTCTCCAGAAAGCAATTCACAAGGAATTGGAGAGAAATGTTGCTGGGCTTTGAAGAAAAACTATAAAAGGCGACAAGTGAAGTGAAAAGAGAAGAAAATCTCAAATTGCCATTCGAAGAAGAAGCATGAAGGATGGGTGAGACAGGGCTATGGTGAAAACTAGGAATATATTCTCTTGAGAATATCACTAAAGGAGAATATTTATTATATATAACTTTGACTTTCAAATGAAAAATCCTAACTTTTTTATTTCATTAAAAACTACAAGTACCTTCCCAGCCTTTGGAACATCTCCCCTCTTTCTATCTTTTACAATTTTCTCTCAAGCTCACTTCACTGCAAGCTGCAAGCTGCAAGCAATTACTTAAAGGTGAGTTCAGAGAGAACAAGATGGACGCCAAATTTTGACGAAGATAAAAAAATTTCTGCATAAAAAGTTCTAGAAAAAAAAAATAATGACTTGTGTTTTGTTCTTTTTTTTATTTTTTGATTAGAGTGGCCACGAGGGTGGTTAAGTATTCCGATAAAAATATATTTGGTGAGAAATGCTTGAAGTATGTGTTTATTGTACTAAAGAGAGAGAGAGAGAGAGAGGAATGAGTTTTTTGGGTGAAGGAGCAAGAATGTCTACTGTGCACCTCTTATTTTTCATGTATTGTCTATATGATGGTTCTCCATTGGCAAATCCATACATTTTGACCAATTCCCAAGTTTTTGTCATCTCTATTATTGGATAATAGATAGAGAATAACTTCCCACAAGTGTCTTCAGCAAAGTTTAAACTTTATATAATGTATATAAGACGAATGCTAGAAATTGATATAAAAAAAGGACTAATGCTAGAAATTGTATCATTGTCCTATTACTATCTTATAGTATAAACTAACAATGTTTTTAAATTTATTTTTTAAGCTCATAAACTCATAACCTTTTTAGTATCGTAATATGAAATATCCATTGATCTCAAAATAAGTTCTTCTCAATTTCTATTTATAATAAATAAAGGTTTATTTCGCATATATAAGATATGAAGTAATTTGGCAATTTTATAAATTAATTAAATATATTTATATTTTAAAAGTTACTCTTTCTTAAAAGAGAAACAAAAAGGAAAATGACTTGTGGATACATAAAGCATACAAGCACAGTACGTGCGTCTCTTTTAAATGGAATGCATTTATGTAGAATTTGAAATTTAAATTAGATGAAAAACTACAAAATGATTAATATTTCTTAAGCGCTATAGCATAGGATGATTTTAAAATGAGTTATGAAATAATGTATTTATATCTCCAATATTCATTACTAATTTTTCTTGAACAGCGATAGAGATGCAATTTTGTTTAAAAAAGTTTTAAAGAGAAGCCTGCATATTTTGCACATCCATTAAAAAAATATGATTTTACATTTTTATCTTCTTTTATTATATATTTAAAAATCTTTAATGTGTAGAATGCTGTATAGTATTACTTTTTTGTTTATAACTTCTTGACAACTCTATTTTAAAAGGAGGGTAGAAGAAATATTCTCTCAAGTTATTGCTCAAACTAATATATTTGAAGTGGAAGAGCGCTAAATACATAAAGTAAATTAGATTGCATTTATTGATACCCACACGAATTTCTTGTGCAGCATTAATTGGTCAATAAATTGGGTAGCCCTCAATATCTCATGTGTCTGTAACTCTTCCATTCCAAATCTTCAAGCTTAGACAAGTACTTAAGTGGATATTTATTTTTTAATAAATGATAAATGCTTTTCATCATTTTTAATTTTATTATTTATAGAGTCAGAAACAAGAATTGAAATGCTGGTTCAATTGATACTAGTCATGGAAGTCAATTGTATTTATAGACTAAGATTGATTACAAAGTATTTGACATAAGATCATAGAGAGATACATTTGAGATTCAGAGTGATTTGTGCAACTGAACAACAAACAAAATTAAGTACAAATTTAAATTTCTATTAGGAGATTTGGTTATGTTTTTCACTTGAATCAGGATTACTTATCTCTTCATTTTAATTCAAAGTATGTTGCGTGTCCTCCATATCTATAACAGATTTATCTCTAACTGCCCCCTTCAAGCTGATGCCGATCACTAACCATAAGCTTGGCTCGAAGTGTGTGAAACCTGGATGAAGAAAGTCCTTTGGTAAAAATGTCTGAAGGCTGCGCAGTAGTGGATATGTACTTGGCTTGAATATCTTTGTTGTGAATCTTCTCTCGAATAAAGTGAAAATCTACCACAGTATGCTTAGTTCGGACATGAAAAATTGGGTTAGAAGAAAGTGTTAAGGCACCAATATTATCAATCCAAATATAAGAAGCAGTGGTTAAGGGAATGTGTAGTTCTTTGAAGAGAATTCTTAACCAGTACAACTCGGCTACAGTATATGCCATAAACCTATATTTTGCCTTAGTGCTTGACCTTACCACCATTGGTTGCTTTTTAGCCGCCCAAGAAGTTAAGTTTAAGCCGAGATAGATGCAATAGCAGATGTGAATCTTCTGTCATCTGGACTACCTGTCAAATCCGAGTCATAGAAGCCATTACGGCTCCGTTTATATTTAAAACTCATCTCAACTCATCTTCATTTCATCATTACACTTTTATAATTTTTTATACAAAACACAAATTCCTATACATATTTTTCAAATCTCAATACACATTTTTCAAATTTCAATACACCTTTTTTTAAATTTCAAAATAATAATAATATTAAAAAATAAACTAAACTCATCTCAACTCAACTCATCTCTGAATCCAAACGGGGCCTAAGTTGGATGTATTCTTTGCTGAATTGGAGACCAAATTGAGAGGTGTCTTTGATGTATCTCAAGACTCTTTTGGTAGTTGTGAGGTGAGTAGTTCTCCGGAAATGAAGAAATTGGCATAATTGGTTGACACTATAGGATAAATCTGATCTTAAATATTGAAGGGCTCCTACCATGGTGGGATATTCAATGGGATCTTCAAGTGGATCACTTGAGAATTTAGAGAGTTTGTCACCTGTAATGCATGGAGTAGGTGTTGGCTTAGCCCCAACCATCTTTAATCTATGCAGGAGATCAACAACATGCTTCCCTTGATTCAAGTGCAGGCCATTAGCGGTATGAGAAACTTGAATACCTAAGAAGTATGAAAGAATACCAAGGTCTTTGACAACAAACTCAGATTTGAGATTAGAGATAAGGCTATCAATAGTAGATGCATTTTTGCTAGTTACAATGATGTCATCTACATATATAAGTACAAGAATGCAAACACTATTTTGATGAAAGATAAAGAGAGAGGTATCCACTGTTGATGCAATAAAACCAAGGTCCAACAAGACCTGTGAGAGCCGCATGAACCAAGCTCTAGGAGCTTGTTTTAAGCCATATATTGACTAATGCAAGAGACATATATTCAAATCCTTTAGGTTGCTCCATGTAAACCTCCTCCTCAAGATAACCATGGAGAAAGGCATTTGAGATGTTAAGCTGCTTGATGGAGACCAGTTAAAGTTAACGGCCAAAGCTAAAACTCATTTGATTGGGGCCGGTTTAATCATAGGGCTAAATGTCTCATTAAAGTCAAGGTCATCAATTTGATCAAAGCCTTTAGCTACTAACCTTGTTTTATACCTGTCAAGTGTACCATTAGATTTTTGTTTTATTTTAAATACCCACTTGTTTCTAACTACCTGTTTATGGTGAGGTCTCAGGCAAAATGACCAAGTTTTATTGGTCATTAAGGCATTGTATTCAGCAGACATTGTATGCTGGTCCTTCATTGCTTGGGAGTAGGTATTTGGTTCAAGTGGTAAAGAGGAGGTGAAAAATGCTTGAAGAGGATGTTTGGTGGAGTAATAAAGATGATAATCTAGAATTGTTTCGGTTTCAAAGAGTTAGACTGTGATCTAGTTACCATTTTTGAGGTAGAAGGTGGTTGAGGTGGAGGAGTAATTTTTGGAGTGAGGCTGTCAGGTGCAAGGAGGGTGTTTTTTGGAATAGGACCAATCATAAGAAGTGGACTGCTGGAAGGTATTAAGTCATTGGTGAAAGGCTCAGGTGTTATTTCTGAGTTAAAGGAATTTGGGGAATTTGGGGAAGTTGGGGTGGAGGATGAGGCAGCTATATCAAAGGAAATTAATGGCATATCAGCAACAGGTAAAGCTGCAGTTGGAGTAGGTAAAGAAAGTTGAGAAGTAGAGAAGGTACCTAATGGTAAGGACGTTGAAGACTCAAGTGAATGCACTTGTAAGGGAGTAGAGCTGGCAGCTGTATCTTGTGCATCCTGGCAGGAAAGTTGAGCTTATCAAAGATAACATGTTTGGAGATGTAAACTCTTTTGGTTTAAGGATCAAGACACCTATATCCTTTTTTTTATTAGTGCTATAACCAATAAACACACACTTTTTGCTTTTGAATGTGAGTTTATATGGAGTGTAAGCTCTTAATAGAGGGAAACATAGGCAGCCGAAGGTTTTGAGTAAGGAATAATCAGGTTGTTTGTGGAGGAGGGTAAAGTAGGGTGACTGATAAGATAAGACAGGTGTTGGGAGTCTATTTATGAGGTATGTGGCAATGAAAAATACATCTACCCAATAGGTGGATGGGAGATGGGATTGAGATAACAAGGTGAGGCCAGTTTCTATTATATATCTATGTTTTCTTTTTGAGATCCCATTTCATTCCAAGGTGTGTGGGTATGTGAGCTTATGTAAGATGCCTTGTTGTGAAAGATAGTCTTTAAAGGTACCAGATAAATATTCTCCACCATTATTAGTTAAAAGTTGTTTGATATTGCTGGAGAATTGTTTTTCCACCGGATATTAGACTTAACAAAGCAGCTGAACACATCAAATTTTGATTTTAATGAAAACAACCATGTAAACCTTGAGAAATCATCAATAAATAAAATATAGAATATACAACCACCAACTGAAGTAACATGGGAGGTACATACATCAAAGTGTATCAACTCAAGAGGAGAAGAGGATCTGTTATTAGACTCAACAAAAGGAAGTTTATGACTCTTAACTACTTGACATGACTCACATAGTTGCCTAGACTTTATTGAACCAAAAAGAGATAACATGGACTACTTGACTAATTTGGAGACAGTGGCTTTAGAGGGATGTCCTAGTCTCAAGTGCCAAACTTGTAGAGGAGCTGTGACACCTAGTAAAGCAGTAAAGGAAGAGAGCATTGCAGCTTTTGGAATGGAGTTGTTGAGTTGAGGGTGCTACAAGAACATTGGATACAAGCCAGCTTTACTTGGCCCTTGGAAGAGGATTTTCTTGGTCTGCATGTACTTCACAACAAAGTGTGTGGTAGTGAGTATAAAATAGTAGTCATTGTCACGGCAGAATCTTTGAATGGATAATAGATTTGAAGATGCAAATGGACAATAAAGAATATTGGTTGGCAAAAAATTGGATTTTTTGGTAGAAAGCATTGAGGAACCAGTATTAGTGATATGCAAACCTTCTCCATTGCCCACTGTTACTTGATCTTTGCCCTAGTATGGTTGTTGTTGCAGGGTCAAATTCTCAAGATCAGAAGTGATATGGTTGTTGGCGCCACTGTCAAGGTACCATGGTTGGTCAGTCTCTTCACCAACATGAGTATGAGCTGCCATTGTTGCCAACTAAGTAGGTGGATGCCTTCCTTGGTATGTAAAGTCCATGCAATAGTAGCAATCAAGGGCTTGATGATTTTGTTTGCTATAGATTTGATAAGGAGGACATTTGTTTTGAAAGTTATTGGAGTTGAAGGGTTATGGTTTAGGTGCAACAACATGGGTGTTTGAGGTTTGAGGAGGTCTTGGATACTTTTTTTTTTTATTGGAAAATTTTGGTTTCTTGCTAAAATGTGGTTTCTTATTGGTAAAGAAGGCAAATTGAGTAGTGTCATTAGGTTGAGATTTGTTTTGAGCCTCAAGAAGTTGCTTATAGTTGAGCAATTCAACTTGGAAGGTATCAAAGATAATAGGGTGGTCTCAGGTAGCAAAGCTGAGAGAGGTTATAAAGGGTGTAAAAATAGGATTAAGTCCTCCAACAATATAAGATATTAAATCATCTTTATCAACAAGTTTGGCAACAACTGAGAGTTGATTAGACCAACTCTTAGCTGTGAGGAGATAATCAGAGCAAGATTTGTTACCTTGCTGAAATGTTTGAAGTTGGTATTTCAGATGAGAAACTCTTGACCTTGATTGTGGGGCAAATCGGGTAGCCAGTGCATTCCAGACTTGTTTGCAAGTAGTGAGGCCATAGACAGTGGATAAAACCTTCTTACTGAGAGTGGCATTCAACCATGCCAAGATAAATTGATCTTTCTTTTGCCAAACCAGATATGCTGGATTGACAATAGATGTGGTTTTGCCATTAGAGTCAAGCAAAAATTGAGAAGGGCAGATCTCAGAGCCATCAACAATGCTCAAGAGATCATGACTTCTCAAAACTAAAAGAAATTGAGTGGTCCAGTTCAGATAATTATGGCACTCGAGTTTGACAGATACCAGAGAAGTAATATTGGGTATGGTAAATGATGGTACTGCAGATGAGGAAGCCATCTGGGATCAAAAAATATATATAACGTGAGCTAGCGGCTCTTGATACCAAGTTAGAAACAAAAATTGAAAGGCTAATTCAATTGATACCAGTCGTAGAAGTCAGTTGTATTTATAGATTAAGATTGATTACAAAGTGTTTGACATAAGATCACAGAGAGATACATTTGAGATTTAGAGAGATTCGTGCAACTGAACAACAAACAAAATTAAATACAAATTTAAATTTCTGTTAGGAGCTTTGGTTATGTTCTTAATATTTTTTGTTGTAGAATTAAATAATTGATAATAGTTAATATATGGATTCACTTAAAATTTTTCATATCAATAAGTGGGACTAAGGATGGCATGATCTTGGATGAAGACTAGCATTGGTCTTATAGAATAAGCCATAGAATAGAAAAATACATTAATTCATGTTCTTTTTAACCATTATCCTCTTAATATTTTTTGTTGTAGAATTAAATAATTGATAGATAATTAAAATATTAAATATATTTTTTATCATTTAGTTGATGCATCATAAGATGATTAATCTATTATTCTCTAAAATATCTATAGGAATATCATTATTTTACAAAAAGAAATGAATGAAAAATCTGAAATCGGCCATTGGAAGTATTGAAAGGTGTAGCAAAGGCCAGCTCCCAACCCAAAATGCCGCGCAAAATCTGATCTGCGGAAAGACACTGACCATGCTTAGAAAAGCTGGCGTGGCAAAATCTGCACCCTTAAATTATCTACTTTTTTTTTTTAAAATTATAATACATACTGTCGTAAATTTTGTAAAGAGCAGTGATAGCCGTAAAATTATTGTATGAGTATCATTTTGGTTCTGTAAATATTATACGATCGTTTTTAAACAAATAAAATATGTTATTAAAAAATTATTTTTTTATATAAATTTTATATTTATTCACTTAAAAAAAAAAACATTTTTTTCTTCTAACTGTCCACGGCCACAACAAATTATCCAAAATCTCTGATTCTGAATAAGTATTTGTGGATGAGATTCTGTGGTGGATAACTGGCTGTCGCAGCACCAACACAAGGAAGGAACGCTACACTACAGAAATATGCAAACTTCTACTATTGCTACTTTTATATATGGGCCACATGCAAATCTCTCTCTGGCTACTCTCTCTCTAAGCCTCGCAGATGCCCGACTGAGGAGGTACTTCCTCCAAACTCTACTTCTTCGGTTCATTTGCGGGTCTGTGTTCATAAAAATCTAGTTTCTGGTTTGGGGTTGCTATACATATTGATATCTACTAATGTTGCAATTCATATTTAGTAAGGGTACTTTGCACAGAAAGTGTATAATTGGGTCTTCTAGTTCTGTAAATTTGGTTGCTTGGAAGTTATTTTGTAAAGAATATGGAAGAATGTATCATGATTAACAATTAGGGTCAAGGTGTTCAGATTCCATGATATCATTTGATTGTTCTGGGAAGAGAAAAAGGAATAGAAAAGAGCATAATCGGTTCTTCTGGTTCTGTAAATTTTTAGTTTGATGTACCTGTTGCTTGGAGATTTTGTTGCAATGTCCTCTTGCTGGAGTATTTCTGTTCCTGACAATTCCAGAAAGATTTGTCTCACTAATGAACGGTTTGGAGAGCCCCCAACATTGTTTAAAAAACTACTTCTACCTAGATGAAAACTAAAATAGCCCCTGAACTACAAATATATATATATATCATTATCATATTTTAAAAGAAAATTAGAAAAATATATTTAGGTTTTTACTAAAATTCAAAATCTAGTTCTTTTTTAATAATAAAATTATTATTATTATTAAAACTTAAAAGTATGTCCCTAAGTTTGTAATCTTTCTTTATTCTTCCTTGACTCCCTTAGAACTTTTTATTTTTCTCTTGTACCTTCTGTTTTCTACTCATATGTTTTCTCCATTTTCCCGAGTTCTCTTCAACATTCCTCATTGTTAACTCTATGAATAAAATTTCCTTGTCAATGCTGAACATCTTATGTTTTTGGCTAGATAGGTAAAACCTTTATCTGTATTTATTGTGTCTATAAATGCACTCCAAATATTCCTAAATTGACAAGTATATTGAGAATACTTTGTGTCTTAAATTATGTTTCTAATACCTTCTGTATTTTATAGAGCACAATGTACTTTGTGAGAGATGTAGTTGATATAATACTAGTTCGGCCTCCAAAGATGAATTCTGGATCCGACTCATCCACCACTGAATGATGTGGCTCCAGATAGGTTGGCTGGGATCAAGTTTTTCTAAGTTTGTGTCTTACATATAACTTTCAATTATTACAATACTAGTTCAGCCTCCCATGAAGTTTGTGGAAGAGGAGTGGGGCAATGGCTCCATGGGTTCCATCTGAAATGGCATCTCTATCTGAAATTTTGGTACCTGAGCATACAATCTTTGCCCACTGTTTCCAATGAATTCTCTCATAAGGGTTTCACGAGTAGTCATGTAGTCTGTTGATTCATTTTATTATCAAACTTCACATCATATGTTGTTCATCTCTTGCAGGAGATTAGATCTGCTGATTCAATATTATCCAGTAGATGACCCATAATTGCATAAAAAGACAGTTTCTTCTCAATGATTCTTCTCCGTCTAGTACTGATCCTGTGGAAGAATTTGGGTTGTTACTTGTTCCTGGTCTTCCTAGTTCTATTTGGTGAAGAAATGCTACATACATAACATTTTTTACTACTCTTTCTACAAATTTGTGTGATATGGAAGGCGGTTAGACGAATTTGAAACTTAAATCAGGTGGGAAACTCAAAACTAAAAGAAATACTTGAATAATTTTAATGAAGTGGTATTCTCAGGTAAAATGGGTTTGAAAACAGTTGTGTTCATATGATTATCCAATCAATATATGCACATATAAACATGCTGGAATGCTACTGGTCATATGACTCATTCTCTTAGTCAAACGTTTGTTAATGTTTTGTTTTGATCTTTCTAGGTTCCACCTAGGAGAAGACGCTTTTTTAAATATATGCGTAGAGACAATAAAGCTGGGACAGGAAAAAATTTCTGCCCTCACGTATATTGTATGATAGCAAGAATACAGATCCGACCAGGGCATGAAAGCAGTAGAACAAATTATTGGAAGCAGGTAGAGAGTTATTGAGATATTTTGGCTGGGAGAGACCCATATTTTCATCATGGGTAAGCACCAAGAAGGAACAACCACAGGGAAGAAACAAATTGAAGCATCACCAGTAAAGGTCTAACCACATGAACTTGTTCATTTATTTGCATCTATCCACAGTGACTTCCACATTCTTACCATTGTTGAACTTCTCAGGAGCCATATCTCCATAAGCAGGACAAAACACATTCAGTGTCAACGTCAGATTCACCAATTCAATTGAGTTGCCCTATCTGTTTGGATAAACACAGTTGCCAAACAGTTCGTTCAAGAACAAAATTGATGAGTATTCTAATAGAAAGGAGGAAGCCTCAAGAAGCCCATAGCGTTTTCAAGAGCATAGCAGAAGAGGGACACAGGCCAACTCTTATAACATATACAACTCTTGTAGCTGCCTTAACCCTTCAAAAGCGTTTCAAGTCCATTCCTTCTCTCATATCTAAAGTGGAAAAGAATGGTTTGAAGCCTGATTCAATATTCTTTAATGCCATGATCAATGCTTTCTCTGAATCCGAAAATGTTGAGAAAGCCATGAAAATCTATCAGAGGATGAAACAGAGTGGATGTAAGCCCACAATCAGCACTTTCAATGCCCTAATTAAGGGGTATGGAATTGCTGGTAAGCCTGAAGAATCTGGAAGACTGCTTGAGCTAATGTTAGAGGAAGAAAACATTAAACCCAATGACAGGACATACAATATTATTGTTAGAGCCTGGTGTAACAAGAAGAATATTACAGAAGCATGGAATGTGGTATACAGAATGATGAAATCTGGTGTGCAACCTGATGTTGTCACCTACAACACATTAGCAAGGGCTTATGCACAGAATAGGGAGACAGATAGGGCTGAAGGGACGATACTGGAGATGCAGAGAAACAAAGTGCGGCCTAATGAGCGTACTTGTGGCATAATCATTGATGGGTATTGTAAAGAAGGTAATATGACAGAGGCCTTGAGGTTTGTGTACAGAATGAAGGATCTTGGTGTAAGTCCAAATCTTTATGTTTTCAACTCACTTATCAAAGGATTTCTAGACGTTGCAGACAGTGATGGAGTTGATGAGGTGAGTTCCCGCATCCATTCAATTGTTATATTCTCCATCTTTTTGGTAGATTTATACCCTGTCTCTGTAGATCCAAGAATTAGGGAAGTTGTTTGTAGGTTGTAGTCAAATTTAATATGATTGAGTGATTAACAAACCTTATGAGTTTATGATATGAAAGTAAGAGCAAGATGGGCCATAAGGACAAAAAGAAAAATGTTTTATATGGATCATTAAAAGCCATATGTTTACCACTCTGAGCTTGTAAAGATCTACAAGGCATCCCCATAACTAAAACATATGTTCTCCTGTGGTAGGACCTGGGGCTAAACAGCTTTATGTTTAGGCTACACTCTGAGGAAGTTAGATGATGGGAACCCCTGGAAAGAGAGAAATTATATCACAATAAATAGAGAAAAATTTTCCCAGCATTATGAATGTATTTAGTTTCCTCGCTCTTTCTATGTGAGCATTTACATAGAAAGTAATAAATTGGACAGGCACTGACAATGATGGAAGAATTTGGAGTCAAACCAGATGTGGTAACATTTAGCACCATGATGGATGCATGGAGCTCCACCGGGCTCATGAACAAATGCCAGGAGATCTTCAATGACATGGTAAAGGCTGGCATAGAACCTGACATTCATACATTTAGTATTCTTGCAAAAGGCTTTGTGCGGACTGGAGAGCCTGGGAAGGCAGAAGCCCTTCTGACTTCAATGGGCAATTTTGGTGTGCATCCAAATGTTGTTATATTTACTACCATCATCAGCGGGTGGTGCAATGCAGGCAAAATGGACCACGCTACAAGGATTTATGAGAAAATGTGTCAAATGGGAATCGCCCCTACTTTGAAAACATTTGAGACTCTAATATGGGGGTATGGAGAAGCAAAACAACCGCAGAAAGCAGAAGACATTCTCCAAATCATGGAAGACAAGGGTGTTGTTCCTGAAACGACCACTATCCAGCTTGTTGCTCAGGCTTGGCGTGCCATTGGCTTAGTTAATGAAGCCATGAGAATCTTAAATTACTTAGAAAAAGATTGTGAAGATGTACAAAATCATAAGAGTGAGGTCCCAGAGTCTTTACCTGGATTAGTTTATAAGAAACAAAATGTTAGTGCTGCTTACTCTAATCTTCTGCAGATTCCTGAAGTAGTTGCAACTAATCAGAATGGATCATCTGTTGCTAACATGAGAAGCAGCCTGGTGATTAAAGGATCTGAGATTTCATCCGAGAGCAAGCGACATTTGACCATTTCCATGGATCTCGCTCGTAGATTTGCATTTGGAGTGCAACCAATGATCATATGTAGGAAGCAGTTCCAGAGTCAGGTCGGGACATGCAGGCCTTGTGTAAATACATGTGGAGTAGTGTTTATATACTGATGAGCAACACATGACACCAACCATTGTTGTACCAGGAAGGTATATGAAGACAAAGACAAAGTTCATTTCTTCCAAGCATGTATATGGTTACCATTAAATGTATTATATAAGTTGGTAAATAAGGCGATTATAACTGTGTTTATCATTTTTTTTTCTTTTTTTGTGTCATTCAAGTGATGAAAACAGTAGTTTATGTGAACGACTTGAATGCACCCTTTCTGCTAAACTTTGAACAAGATATTCTTCGAGTTTAGCCCTGATTTTCCCCTGTAAAAATCAGATATTTGTAAATAGAAGACTATAATCAATTATTAAATCATACAATTCATATAATACTCGGCGTAACTTGTATAAGCACGCAGAAATTCGAATAACTTCATATGTATTCTTTTTATAATATTATTTATTTTTATAATAAATATATTCATTTAAAAAAATAAAGAGAAAATTATGTTCTTAATACTATTCATAAGTTTCATAAATCTTTATGAATATAGTCATTAATGAGTGTGGGATAAAAGATAGTAACAAAATTCAATTTTTATTTTTTATTTTTAAATTTGTAGATAAGCATATAAGATTATTGTAAATGATTTATTTTGTTAAAGTTAATTAGAACTCAACTCAAATAATAAATAAACTGCTTGTGAATCTGTGTTCAAACAATTAGAAGTTGAGTAAAAACTCGATGGTTCATATTTAAATTAACATTAATCGGTCCTCCCTCGAATTTGATTCATTTGACTGAGGATTGTGGAAAGACATTTACCAAAGAAATCGATGATAAGGTTAGAGCCGTAAAATGCAAAATCTGCGACTTTCAGCTCTTTCAAGACTGTAAACTGTATTCTCTCGACAGGAAGAGAGTTAAGAGAGATGCTTTCTCTTCACTGTCTTCATGTCCTCCATCCATTAGCTCCGGTTCAAAAATGTAATTACCCCTCAACCCCATTCCTCAAACCCGCCATAAGTCCTATTTTCCCAATCTTCAACATCAACCCGATTTTATCCGCTCCTTATCCCACCACACAAGCCCAATGCATCTATCTTTCCATAACCTCAAATTTCCGAGGATTTAAGCTCCAAAACCACGTGACCCACTTCCAAACTCTCAAGTGTTGTGCTTCTAAGGACGCTGTGGAAGATACCAACGCTGTTTTGGAGTCTGCTAGTGAAGAAGGCGGAGGGGGAGAAGGAGGTGATGGCGGTAGTGAAGATGGGGATGATGAGCAGGTGGAGAAGAAGAAGGAGAAGAGTGGAGATTCTGGGCTTTTGCCAGATTGGTTGAATTTCACTTCCGACGATGCGCAGACGGTGTTTGCGGTGCTGGCTATATCGTTGGCTTTCCGATCCTTCGTAGCCGAGCCGAGGTACATTCCTTCGTTGTCTATGTATCCTACGTTTGATGTCGGAGATCGAATCGTCGCAGAAAAGGTAGGTGCGGTTGTTATTTTGGTGAAGCTTCGTTTTTTTTTTTTTTTTTGGTATTCTGTGTTTTTTAATTTTTACTGTATATAACCATATATGTTGATGAGATTTGGATGGTAATATGCTATTTCGGGGTGTGATTAACTTATTTAAGTTCGGACATTGATTGCAATGTCGCTGTATGAGATTCTAAATGGATGTTTATGTTTGACTGTTATTTAGGTTTGAATTGTACAAACTACAATTTGGTGACGAAAATTATGCCTTATTTTTGTGCCATGTATATATAGGCTCCATTGCTAAAGAGAATAAGGGTTTTAAAATGTGCCAAAACTGAAAAGTAATAAACAACCCGTGATGGCCGAAAAATATACCCCAAGTTATTTCTCAAACTTGCACCTTGGAGAAAGACGCGTGAATTGGGCGTTATAACATTTATTGTTGCCTTGATCCAGGAGAGAACCTTGATCCATGATGCAATAAAAAAAATATATATATATATATATCTCTATTTGACAGCAAAGGTAATGTTCTTTTTGTTTTATATTTATGGTGGGTCATTGAGCTTCTTGAAGAATGAGATCAGTTAAGGTGATTGTAAATTGAATTTGACGGGTAGGATGTATGAGGGTTGAGTTTTGGGGGACAGAGAATACTTTTGAAGGTGTAGCAAAGAATTGACTTGAGTGAAGAATATTTTTATGGGATCTTTTATTAGGTGACTGCAAGTGAAAGTAAAGAATGCCATGTAAATAGGTGTTTCTCTTTGTTGTCATGTAAGTAAAGAATGCCAATTGCCAGACAAGCTTTGGTATTCTCTATTCATGAATCTTGTTATATGACAAACTTTTGAAGTTTTTAACCCCATAAGCTATCTGCCAAAAATTTTATTCGGTTATGCATAGGGGTGAGACTGCTGACTTGTAAGCTTCAATCTTAATTTCAAACACTTTAATCAATATGCAGTTTACAATTGGAATCTTAGAACTGCCAAAAGTGAGTGACTCCTCATCCGAACTCTTATAGCCTGAATGCTCATAATTCCAATACCACTGTCTTGTGACTGTTTGATGAGATATTTAATTTTGAAGTATATGCACATAACAAGTATATGTGTCTCTGCATTCTCAGGTCTCATACTATTTCAGAAAGCCATGTGCAAATGATATAGTGATATTCAAAAGTCCACCAGTCCTTCAAAAAGTGGGATATACTGATTATGACGTCTTTATTAAACGAGTTGTTGCCAAGGAAGGGGATATAGTGGAGGTGAGATCAATAGATAAGTACTTTCCTGATTAACATTATGTAGTTTGCTACTTTATTTCATAATTTTTACAACTACTATCTTTTGTCTGCTTGTTGAAACTCTTGTTCATAAAGATACACATGAGGTTAGGCCTTTCTTTATACATTATGTCGTTGTTCTTGTGTGCGTGTACATGGAGTTGTAGCTTAGAAATAATTGTTGGTAATGAAATTATGGTATGGTAAATGAGTCCATGTTACCAAGCACGGCTGTCTTTTGATATCTTGATTGCTAGACTCCAACTTTTGGTAATTGTCTGCACGCAGGTTCGCAAAGGGAAGCTTATAGTTAATGGAGTTGAGAGAAATGAAGATTTTATTCTTGAACCACCTTCTTATGACATGACACCAATTGTAAGTAAAGCAATCCCTTCGTGTTTTTCCTTCGGCCCCTCCTCTTTTTATCGATAGGAAGTGGGAAGCAATTTGCCGTTATATCTCTAGCATCGGAAAATCCGAACCAATCTCAAGTAAATGCCACAAGAAAATTACCATCCGAGCCAGAAATTGGTGGTTTTTTTTTTAACCTTTGAACCATGGGCTGTGAAACCTTGGCAAGCACTGTTGATTTCAAAACTGATAATATTTAGCCTTTGCCTTCCAGAGTGTACCAGAAAACTATGTCTTTGTGATGGGTGACAACCGTAATAATAGCTACGATTCACACGCTTGGTAACATTATCTAATCCCAAAAACTTCTCAGTTACAAAAATCATTTTCTTTCCTATATCCTATTTTCTTATTTCTTGCATGTTTTGTGAATGGAATTTGGATAGGGGTCCCCTGCCAGCCAAGAATATAATAGGAAGATCAGTACTTAGGTATTGGCCGCCAAACAGGATTGGGAGCACAGTGCTTGGGGCTGGCTGTGCTGTAGACAGGCAGGAGAGCAGTCCAGTGACAAACTGAAATAGCTGCCTCCGGAATCAGGATGGCACCTCCATGGAAATCACCTTTCGTTGTGCAGATTTCCTCATGTCTGTTGTTTATTAGGAAGGATAATGTTTTTATAAGATGGGCTTTATTTTTTTTTTTCCAGAAGCCCTCATTCTCGATCTTAGATTATGTAAATTTGAATTGATTGAATCGAGATATGTACCCCTAGTCTCATTAAAATTAATTGTTAAATCCTTTTGCATATCAACACAAGTGATGAACACAACTAACATAACATACTAAATTATGTCACTTTGTAGGTTTATCTTATTGAATTTTTTTGTGACGAGCATTTCTCCTCTTTTTTTTTTTCTGAAAATCTCCTCTTTATTTATAAGCATCTTTCAAATTCATTAACGTAGGCATAATTAGATTTATTGAATGAAAAGGACTTTAGGCAACTGAGTTAACATATATCAAGTCAAGAGTCAACATGGATAAGCTTGTTATCTTTTTTTTTTTTTTGTTACAAAAATAAAATCACAAGTTATTAAAAAACAAAGGAGACTATCTAATTCTCAATTAATAATATAACCGAAGTAATGATTAAGTTTTACATAACAATAAGATGGTAAGATAGTCAAAACTTATATGCATAAGACTCAATTATTATAGATTCTTGAACTTTGGAGGCAAAGAAAGCCTTCTTTGCGTGCTGATAAGATACCGTGCAAAAATTTACAAAAAGGGATGGTTTGTTTTCCAAATTCATTTTTATTATTCACAATTCATTTTAATTCATTTCAACTCTCTTATTTACAACTCATCCTTAAATTCAAACGGGCTCTAAAAAATATGTACGTAAATTTATTCTTTAAAAATATATAAAAATTGCTGAAGGACCTATCAATTGGCCTAATTTATTTTTACAAACCATCTCATCTCATATCAAACTCATAATTACATTTTTTAAAATTTTTTATACAAAAAAAAATAAAAAATTCAACTTTTTTAAATCTCAAAATAATTTTTTTAAATCCCAAAATAAAATTAATATTACAAAAATATATTATAACAATATATATATTTTTTTCAACTTTTATCTCATCTTATTCCATTCCATAAAAATAAATCAGGCTGTTTTCCGGCTGCATAGTGTTCCATATAGAAATTAAAACAACAATGTCAACAAATAACTTCACTCGTTCTTGCTCTTAACATTAAGCATAATGAGCTCTTCACAGATAACTGCGACCTTTTCAACATAGGGTCTTTTTTTTTTGGCGCTTGGCTATTTTTCAAATCAATATTATCACATACATCTAGCCCTAATGGTAAGGGTAAGGGCCAAATTGAGGCGTTTTCTTCTCTAGGTTAGGAGCAACGAAATCAATAACAAAAAACTATACCTTCAGAGCTGTTTGTAGTTTGTAGAGCTTCCAACAAAACATCAAAATAACTCAATCGTATGTGCACGAATTTTCTTTCAGTTTGGTGGGTTTGTTGTTATGAGAATCGATAAGTAAGGAACAAGTGACATGCCTGCGATGCTTTGACCTCACCAATCTTCCCACCACATTCCCTCGTGATTTCACTTCAAAGTCTAGCAGCATTGGGACTGTTCCATTATTTTCAGACGCAGCCAAGCTCCCCCCAGCCCCATATAGAGGAACCTTGTTTCCTTGGAGGTTCACAATCACTGTCCGGTGGCTCTTTCTTGGTTGATAGTATTTCTTCAACTGCAAAAATACGTCCCCAGAAACGACATAAGCTGATCAATTAAATATCTTAAAACAATGCATGCATATATAAAAATTAGTTTACAATTCTTCACTCGCTCAAGTTTCTACCCAAATTGGGTACAAAAAAGAGTCTCCAAAGTTTCCAACTTCCCTTGTGTGAAGTTAGTTTTAAGATCTTTTTTCTTTTGAAGCCCATGAGTTTGGACCAAATCATGTGAAATTGGTCCGCCCTGGGATGCAGGGGCGGGGTAATTCAGGGGTGAAAACCCCACCTCCCAGCCCCCCGCCCAATGCGGGTGGGGGCCAGGGAGGAGGCTACCCCGTATCATAGTTGCGGATAGCACCCCTAGTTACTTCCATTGTGAGATTACCCTCTCATTCTTGTGCAAATTGCATTCACGTCTGTATTTCAACGTGTAAAAGTTTTATTGATCTTTCACAAACAATATATCCTGTTTTACTCGAAGAGTGTTTCCAACCACGTGCTATTTGCAATTGCAATGCCATATTGTTCGTGTTTTGGCTTAATTCTACTTATCAATCCAAATCCAACAGGGGTGGTCAATTTAATCTTACCTGTCCAGTTGCTACTGCAATTTCTGAATACATAAGATTGACAGGAGCGGAGCTGA
The DNA here is from genome assembly GCA_036559045.1 of Platycarya longipes. NCBI lineage: Eukaryota > Viridiplantae > Streptophyta > Magnoliopsida > Fagales > Juglandaceae > Platycarya > Platycarya longipes. The sequence continues at coordinate 6,241,955 of CM071791.1, forward strand.
CATAAATGCCAAAAAATGTAGCTGGGTTGTAAACACTCATCTTCACTGAACAATTTACTGTCAGCAACTTGGTCGGGACTCCCGTTGAGTCTGATCCTTGCCCAAAATAGAAATTATGCACAGTCAAGCTCTGCAACAAAAAAGCATTCCCCATCAGAGAGAATTAGAATTGACATTAAAATAGACTCAAGACTAAAAAAAGCTCGTTTTTTTTTTCCTCATTTTGGAATACCTTGACACCGACGCGAGCTTTGTAAGGGCGACTGGCACCCCAAAGGATCAGACAAAACAAGCTGAAAATGACGAAGAACCCAAACAAGGCAGTCATAGCCTGGCAACGTCTGGAAAACCCTCTACGAATCCCATAGAACTCGTCGTAGTTCCCTTCCTCCTGGATCACGTCGCACTGGGGCCAATTCTTGTCGTTTTGCTTCCGGCCGGCCTTACGCCCATCGCCGGAGCGGAAAGTTCCAGAGAATCGGCTGGCGGAGGAGGCGCGGGAGTGGCGGCCGTAAGAGGGGTGGGAAGGGCTCTCCATGGGGCTGTTGGAGACCGGAGTGGGTTGCATGGACGAAGATTTGTCGCCATCGTGGGAATCTCGGGAGGGGCTCTGCACGTAGTAAACGGCACGTTTTGGGGACCTCGGCGACGACGGATCCAGACTCGTCATGTCGGAATCAGACTTGGCGTGCATCATGATTACGAAATTCTCAAGGTTTGGGGGCAGAATTCTTCAAAATGAAATTGAAAAGTATCAATCGGAAAGCGGGTAGGAATGAATTGGATTCTCGAAAGAGCAGAAGAGAGATGCAAGTGGCAGTGAGGGTTACTTGTGATAACTCAGTGGTGCTACACTATGCTTTTGGGTGAGAGGCAAAAAGCTATTTTAATTAGGGAAGGAATGACGAAGCGTCGAAGAGAGATTTTGATACAAAGCGGTCGTGTTGGGAATCGAGCCTGTGGGATCGGGTAACAAGTGTCGGCAGGAACAGACTCAGAATACACAGCGACGATGTCGATTTGTCAAGTGGCGTGCGTAACGGTCAACTAGACTGTCCCCGTCGGTGACATATTCGCTTAGATCTCTCTCATATCTTACTGTCACAACACACAAGTACTAACATAGTGGACTTCTCTTTCTAATTCCATTCACGGTGGTGAGGTCTTTTTCTTCTTTTTCCCATTTTTTATTTTTTTCCCGTCTTTTTCCATTTTTTAAGTACGAAATGAGATATAGATTTCGTGAGAATGTTTAAGAATGTTTATAAATAATAATAATAATAATAAAATAATAAAATAATAATAATAAATATTTTAAAAAATTTTATCTCCAAACCTAGCCTTAACTATTTGCATTTGTCAAACCTTAAAAACTGAAATAATATTTGTAATTGTAATACATAAATACTATATAATTATTTTTAAAAAATATAATATAATATAATATAATATCCACATGAAAAAAATAATTTTTTAATAATAAACTCTTTTTTTTTAAAACGATATTGTTAATTATAATAAACGATATTTTTAAACGATATTAAAGGCATTCTACCGCTGTATATAACAATATTGATTAATTATGTAGTTGTGCAGTTAATTTGCAGCTTGGGATCCAACGACCGTCTGCATGTTTTGATTTCCAAGAGAAGCGAGAATTCAGTGACCAACTACATTCTGACAATAATTATCGATGCTATTAAAAGAATTTAAATAACAACAGATAAAAGATTATTATAATGTTACAAAACCCAGCAAAAAGCTTTAATTGATTTCGAGCAACGATTACAACTGCCACAGTAATAATACAGTTGGTATGCTGCAATTGCCATGCCATCTCACGGTCTCCTCCCTTGGGACACTGCAATGGGGCATAGAAGAACCCAACTCAAGTGATGAAAGCAGATTCCCAGGCAATTGAACCATGAACGAGCTGAAAAACTTATGTACAGCTAAAGGTGACCGATATTTCAAAAACCGAAATCACTCCCATGTTATAGCAAATGGCTGTAAGAAATGTCTTCGGAAAGTGTTTCCAAGCAACACTTGCAGACCAATTACTTGGCTGAGGAATGACTGCATAGGAGCAAAACAATACTGGTGCAGTAACCATTGTTATCAGCAAGAAAAGTTTCATAATAAAAGCTTTGGCAAAAAACCATGTATTCCAAGCCACATGCTCCAGAATTTTACCAAGATACACTAAAGTAGGATAACCTGAGTAGGTCAACTAGGAATCTCTAATCACGAAAAAGACCCAACTGTAATAAAACTCAACATCATTTATAAAGAAAACTAAATATGCTGACAATCATATTGTTTAAAATGGGACTCAGATTACATCAGGATGGTCGGCAAGGCAAACCTGCCATTACGACGAACGAGACCATTAACAAAAATCCTCACAGTCCTTGTGGAATACATGAAAAGATTTAATATAATAAGAAGAAAAACAGCATTAGCAAACATTTTGTTATGAATAACACAATAGTAGAGCATTATAAAACGTGAATAAGGAAATCATCTACATTAACCATACATAGTTAGTGCTTTATAGATGCTGTACAGAATAAGACCGACGTCAACCATACAAAACAAAGGCAGAGAATCCCTCAGATGAGCATGGTGCATCATCAAATCCATATAAAACAAGAACAGGGTTGTTTTCAAGGGAATGGAAGAGTGAAGGGGAATTTGGCCTCATAGAGAAGATTAGTTTGTCAACAGCAAATGATTCAGTCATATGCTTGTCTAAATTGGTAAATAATCATTGGCCAAGCCACAGCACATCCAGAACAAAACAAACGGGTACACAAATAAAACAATGATTCCCATTCATCCAATAGGATTGGAGGTATCAGATAAACACAATTATTTTCACAATTACCGTATAAAATGAAAAGTTAAAGGACTTTTCCCATTGGCAAAAAGACATAAAGGGTAATGCAGAAATGGGTCATCAGATAGGAGCGAAAGACTTGCAATGTGATAATCACAGAGTATCATCTGAACTATGCTACTGTTCATCACACGACCCATATGCTATCCATAAAATAAGAAACATATCAATCAACCCTCATTCAAAGAAAAATAAAGGAAGTAATTGCAAAATTTAAAAAAAAAAAAATGCAAGGCCTCAGAAGGAAGGCAGTAGGTATTAATGTAATCATGAACTGTCATAAGTTGTGCAAATACCGTTTGTTTCATCATCGGCTGCAATTTAATTAAACAACGCTAAGATTTAGTTGATGGCAAATAGAGAATTGTAAAGTTGAACCACCAACATAAACAAATCTAATAAAAGGATCAGCTTTTACTCTGCAACTACTAAGTAACTTCATGCATTTGAAACGGGAACTAACAAAACCCAAAATTAGAACCATACAGCAGGCCTCAGAGAGAAGATTAGATTAATCGACATAGATTGATTCAGACATATGCTTGTCTTAAAAATATCTATTTAATCATCGGCCGACGCGATATGAGAACTCAAAAACGAAAATTAAACCAAATAAAATTAATAAATTACTAGACGACTAGAAAAAAATGGGGTGAAAATAAAGATTCTCTTGCCACGTAAGGACCTCAGAATATGATGGTGATATATCAGGATGATCGGCAAGCCGCAATACCCATTGAGCCAATTACGACGAACGAGACCTTAGGTTACAAAGAATATCATCGTCCCCTGAGCTCTCAAACACGAATCTTAAAGAGCGAAAAAGATTTGGGAAAAAAGTTTTGAATATTGAATCTTAAAATTGTGAGACCGATAACAGAAGCTAACGCATCAGATACGCCATAACTGAGAGGTCTGAGTGCCATTTGCTGCTACTTATAGAGCGGCGTGTGGCCATGTTCTAGGGTTTGCGTTTTGCTAGGGTTTTGTTTCGAATTTCGATTCTGCTATAATACGCGGGGTGCCTTTGGACCTTTGGTCCTTTAGCTTTTGGGATTTGGCAACTTGGCACTGACATGCGCCTTCGAAACGGTGTGCTTTGATCCGTGTCCAAATGTCCATTTAGGATAAAAATTGAGTAGATTTTTTTTTTTTTGCAGTATTGACTAAATGATTGTAATGCAATCTTATTAATAAATGAGAATAAAAGAAAAAAATAATATTATTTTAAAAAATATATAATTATAATTTTAAATTTTTTTTATATTAAACTTATATTACAGTCCTTAAAATAAAAATTGTATTTAGTATTACTCAATTATAATAATATTATTGTCAAAATGATTTTTTTTATTTAACAAAGAATTTGCACATACAATTTTTAAGTGAGGACTGTAAATAAATTTTTTTTTAAAATATAATAATTAATTTATGAATATTATTGAAATAATTAGAACTAAATAGTTTTTGAGTTTTGAAACATGAGAGAAAAAAAAACTGAATAAAGATATTATAAAGTTTGTTAAAATGTTTTTTTTTTTTGTAATATTATTAATGTTTTGAAATTTGAAATTTGAAAATGTTAAATTAATTTTATTTTTGAAAAAAGTTTTTAAAAATTTGTAATGACTAGTATGAAAGAGTTTGTGTTTGAGTGTTGTTTGAAAATAAATGAGATGAAATATGATGGAATGGGAATCATTTTCAAAGGTGACCTTAGGCCTGGTTTGAACAGTGAGTTAATATAAAATGAGTTAGTAAGTTGAAATGAGATATATTAGAAATGATTTTATTAATTTGAGTTATGTAGTTTTGACAAATAAGAGATAAAAAGTTGAATAGAAAAATATAGAATTAAAATATTGTTAGAATATTTTTAATATTATTTATGTTAAGATTTGAAAAAGTTGAATTATTATTTATGTTTTGTTTAAAAGTTTGTAAAAGTTATAATAATTAGATAATAATTAAATGAAAAGTTGAATTTTTGAAATTGAAAAGTATTTGTATTTATATTATTTATATATTGAGATGAGATATAAGATAGGATATGATGAAATAGGATGGAAGCATCACTCAAATACAAAACAGTTTCATTTTTTAAATTTTAACTTATTTATTTAATCGTTATTTAATTATTACAACTTTTTTAAATTCTAGAACAAAATACAAAACACAATATTACTTTTTTAAACTTTTAAATAAAAATAAAAATAATAAATATTATACTATATATAATCGTGAAATACGTAACTGTCGCGTAATCTTTTTTAAAAAAATAAAATTTATTATTAAAATTTATTTTTTTTTTATGTTGGTTTTATATTTATTCACTTTAAAAAAAATGTGTGGTATTTGTGCTCTACACAACTGTAAATATCATTTTTTATTAAAAAATTATATTCAAATATATATGTTTTTAATTTTATTAACTTTTTCTCTCTTTTTTACCAAATCCAATAAAAACTTTTAAATCAAACAATTTTACTATTATTTATAAATATATTTAAATATTTTAAGGGAAGGTTTGTACAGTGAGTTGATATGATATGAGTTAAAATAATAGTTAAATAAAATATTATTATTATTATTATTATTATTATTATTATGAGATTTGAAGAAATTAAATTATTTATTATATTTATGTGAAAATTAAAAAAAAAATTATAATAATTAAATAAAATGAGATAAGATAAATTAAAAGAATTTTTTGTTTCCGACCTCCTAGTATAAATGTACTCTTCTCGTCACAATGAGTCCTGTCCATGAAATCACTTAGAAAGAGTAGTAAAACAATGCTAGATATAATTCAAAAGCGTATAAGTTTTGCTTACTCTTTAGGAAAAAAGTAGAGTATATCATTCAAAAATGATTTTTGTATGGGTACAAGATCTACCACCTGTTTAAATAAGAGTGCAAGGAACTTTATTTAAAAAATAAATAAATAAATAAATAAATAAAAGAGTGCAAGAAACTTATGCGGCCTAAGACTATAAACATCATTTCTTATTATATTAATAAAAATTATTTTCAAAATTCAAAATATCAAAAAATAAAACTAAAATCTAATATTCTTTTTTTAAAATCGGTGTTTGGTTTTATCTAGCATTGTTGTTGTAGACATTTTTCTTTTTAAATACACCATTTTCTTTGCATCCCCTTAAAAATTAACTCCGTCAAAACTCAACTCCAAACAAGAAGAAATAGTCATGAAAGCTCCACAAGTTTCACAGAAACTTGTGGTTTGGGATTGCCACGTTTTAGCATTTGCTTAGAAGCTAAAAGCTAAAATATCTCTATTTTTATTTTTAAAATAATACTAATTTCCATTTTCTGCCTGTGACTATCCAGAGCTATGTCCCCCAATTTACCTTTATAAAGTTTGATTTTGATGGTTGTCACGCATGAGTGCAGATATTTGTTGTTGTAGACAGTTAGCCTGGTTTGTTTTTATAAATGAAATGAGATAAAATGATATAAAAATTAAAAATAAGATAAAATATTATTATAAAATATTTATTTAATATTAATTATGTTTAAGATTTGAAAATGTTGAATTGTTTATTTTATTTTATTTTATTTTATATAAAAATTTGAAAAAATGTAATGATAAATTTAAAATAAAATAAGATAATTTAAGAAAACAAACAAGACCCTAATGACTAAAGGCTATTTGATAGTTTGATACTCCTCTAAAAAATTGTGAGCCATAAAAAATAGTTTAGATGGATGTTGAAAAATATTGTCATAAGAGAAATCCTAGAGCTACAGGCGAGATTTTTTGACTGGAAATCTTGACGGTAGTTTTAGGGTTATATATATATATAGGGGTGTAAATGGTCCGGTCCGGTCCGAGAAATTTGTGGACCGATTTCATTCGGTCCAAGAATTCTCTCACTCTGGACCGGACCGAACAGGAATTCGGTCCATACCGGTCCGGTCCAATTCGGTCCAGGGGCGGTCCGGTCCGGTCCAGGGGTGCCCCATATGATTTAATAGGCTAAATTTAATCTAAAATTCTACAACGATCAAATATTTTTTTGGCCCAAATTTAACTATTATAAATTATAATATGTTAATATTATAAAAGTATATATTATATATTAAGTATGTTAGTAAATTATAACTAATAGTCTAATAGTCTAATAACATTATTACATTAGTATATGTTAATAAATTATAACTAATTAGTAATAATACTATTACAATTTATATTAGTATATTATATATTTATATGTTAGTAAATAGTGATAAATTAGCAATAATATATTAAATAATAATAATATATTTATTACTTATAAGTTATTACTAATACTTTATCTAGATATACTATAATTTATATTTTTATACTATAACTAATCAACTACTTGTCTACTATAAATTATAATATGTTAATATTATAATAGTATATATTGTATATTAATATGTTAATATATATTAATATTAATATTAAAATTTATATATTATTATTTATATATACATATATTTAAAAAAAAAATTAAAAAAAAAAATTTAGGGATTCGGTCCGGTCCGGTCCGGTCCAGGGGGATGAACTCCTTGGACCGGGACTGGACCGGAATTTTCCGGTCCATATATTTTTTGGACCGGACCGGACCGAACTCCAACCGGTCCGGTCCGGTCCCGGTCCGGGACAACCGGTCCGGTCCGGTCCGCCGGTCCGGTTCGGTCTTTTTACACCCCTATATATATATATATTAATTTAATGACTAATAATATATTTAATATGATTTTGTATTTTTTTAAAATTTTTTTTAAATATTTAAAAATGATAAATAAAATAGATAAATAAAAAAAATCTTTTTCTAATACAGGCGGGATCCAAGTCGGGATCCGCGTAGAAACTACTCTCTTGTCATAAATAAGCTTGTTTTATCTAAGGCATAAATACCTTCAAATGACAATCATTCTCTTAACCAGTGGCGGAATCAGGAATTTGCTTTAGGGAGGTCAAATAAAACTAAAATAATATACATAAGATGTTTTTTGTTTTATTTCTATATAATTTTTTTTGTAATATAGAACAATCTAATAGTAAGATCTAGTATAAAAATAAAATACGTTTAATATAATCTATATTAAAAAAATATATATGATATATCAAGAAGAATATATCATTGAAATAAAATAAAGACACTCATATACATATATTAAATAAAAAAAAATATAGAGTGTCTAAAATTGTAATTTATGCTCTTTTTAAATAAACAAAAATATTAAATATTGAATCTAAATCAAAACTTTTAGTTATTTCTCTTTCAATATAGACAATTAAATATTTTTTAGAAATTTATTTCCAAAATAAAATTAAAATATTTTTATAAAAAAAATCAATATAATTTTTTAGAAGGGGCCAATATATGTTAAAATTAACATTACCTTATTAAATTATAAAACGACTAATATATATTATATTATTTTTTTTCAAAATTTAAGGGGGGCCATGGCCCCCTAGTCCCCAAGTAGATCCGCCCCGGCTCTTAACTCTCATAGTTTCTATGATTTTGAGGCCCAATAGTCTACATTTGTGAAGTTTCTTATTACAAATACACCAAACATCATTTGTAAAACAACACTCACAAAACATGTTCTACAAATTCCTCTACTAACTCACAAATAGGACAAAGTGCATTGCTCACTATATTCTTCATCTGAAGGCTTGGTCTGGTTAGTAGGATGTTGTAGCAACTCTTTCTCATAAAAGTCTTAACCGCACGCGATGTATTTAATTGCCATATACTCATCCAACATTTTTCTTTATTTCTACCCTAGGAAAAACCACATTGATTTATACCATATAACTCTAAGCTGGGTTTGGATGCAAAATCCAACTCAATTCATCTCACTTTAGGGTGAGTTTGTCATTCAACACTCTCCCAAGTTCGGTTCAACACATGTAAAATCTCTTAGCCCAAGCTCAGCCCAAGTATAAACTCATGTAAAAGAGGCCCAAATCCAACCGCTCGGCCCCACTTGCGATCGGACAAATGTAATCATTATTTACATATGCAATCGGTCAAATCCCACTCTCAATCACTGTTAGTCAGTGTAATGTGGGGGGCAAATTTTTTGTTGTTTCAATAAATCCTTTGCAGCATGTCAAACTGTAATTATAGTGAAAGTGAGTCTCTATAAATATATATAAATATTAAAATATTTTTTAAATTTATATATATAAATTTTACAAAACTTATTCAATCATCTCAATTTATTATTATTCATACATAAATCAGATCAATTCAATTTAACTTATCTCGATATCCAAACACAACTTTAAATAAAAATTAAAAGATAATAAGCACTTTCTACCAAAAACTTATCATCATTTGTACATATCCATACCAACCTATTTTCACTAGCTAAAGGACTAAGACATATATTGGAGATCATGTCAACTTCCCATGCACTAAACAATTCCTATAATAAATTCTTATCGCACTCTGTTGAGACTTGAGAGCTTGAAATAATTAGTTTTGCAGCCTTGGCATTCTCATCTAAAATGATGTTGGTGATTGAATAGGGTAACTAACAGGTCTTGAGCTTGAAATCCATAATACTTTTACCATTAACTAGTCTCCATCACAAGCCTTCCAGTTCCATAAAACAACTCTCAGGCTAAACAAATACTCTTCCAAACATAAAAAGCATGTGTAGGAAAATATTTGGCTATGAGTATCTCAGTAAATGGTGATGATGGCATTTGTAGTAGTCTCCATATTTTGCCATCATACAATATGTTAGAATGGTTTGGATGTAAGCTTTGAGAAGAATTTCCTTTCCAACCTGAAGATACTATTTATTTAAAATAAGTAACATTAATTTGTGTAATTGAAAATAACAAAACAAATGAAATATGGGATGTAAATTTTACTTTCAATACATATATTTTATATTGTCGACATGATACAATGTAATTTATAAGATAATTCAGTTTTAAATTCTTTTGATAAATAAGCCAAGATTTTATCAACGACATAAAAAGTGTATTTTTCAGTAATTTGTAAATTAAATGTTTCATCTTTTAATATCATTTGTAACCACATATCATTGAAACATTTTATTATTTTCACAAATCTATAAATAAAATAGAAAATAGTTTAAAACAAGACATATTAAGGGCTAATTTAAATAGAAGAGTATTCTCATAATACTTTATTATTATTTATTATTATTTTTAATTATTATTATTTATTTTTCACTATGTATTTAGTATTATTTAACATATTGTTATTAGTTTTTTATTACTTTTTACTAATTATTAAATTATGATTCTGAAATCACCTTAATACATAAACGCATCATAAGAAGGAATGATAAAATAAGGAAGAAGTCATATTTCGAGTGTATTATGGTGACGATTTCTAAGTGCATTCTCGTTAGATTCACAAAAAGTTAAATCTAATAAGAACTTAGACAATAAATATTAATTTAGCTCCCAATGAATTGGTCAAAAATTAAATACATTGGCTAAAATGAATAATAAAATTAAAAGAAAAGTCAAATATAACTGATGAAATATAATTATCAAAATTTTCTTTTAATTTTTTTTTCTTTCTATTTTTTACTTTACTCTCTCTTGTGCTTTAAAGTATAATGTTAATTTAACGAGTTGATTGTAAATCTTCTATAATAAAAAATAGATAGAATAGTCAAAAATAAATAAAATAGTAAAAAATAGTAATTTAATTTAAATAGAATATAACTACTAATTATTTTTTAAAATTTATAATTTAATTAAAATATGATTATTAATTAATATATAATAGATAGAGTCAAATATGATAAAATTAATTAATTTAATAATTACAAATAATTAAAAAAGATTTAATTATTTATTATTTATTATTATATATTTTCATAAATAAATAATCTAATGTAGAAATTTGATGTGAATAGTTAAAACTAAAAATTAATTATAATATTATATTTTAAAAAAATAATTATTCTAATATAAAAATTTATATAAATAAAATGATTAAAAGTCAAAATAAAAATTATATTAACAAAAAGTATAGTCTAACCATATCCAACCTAATGAGAGTGCTGAGTACGTTATGAGGACGTTAATACTCTCTTTATCATCAATCCCTACGAATCTCAAACCGACCTCAGCTGAAGTTTCCAATTTTGAAAAAGTTCTGCAGGATAGGACGAGAGATTTCTTTTACAGTCCATTGATTCTTCTTCAGCAACCTCTTCTTCTTTCTTTCTATCTCTCTCTCTCTCTCTCTCTCTCTCTCTGTGTGACCGGCACTGTACCGTTGGGGGTGGCGTCGTAGGCCGTTATTAATTTTTCTATTGAATTCCTTAAACGGCGTCGCTTTTCTTTTTATGGGAGACGAGAAATCGGCGATCGTCATGGCCAGCAGAGAGAGAGATCGAGAGCTTCTCATCCCGGTGGCAAGCTCCGGTGACGGCGACGTCTCCTCCTCCTCCGCTTCCAAGCCCTCTTCTTCGCACCACGCTGGCCGGGAGGTGATCTCCTCTTTTCTCTTCCTGTTGGGATTTTCTAATCTTTGTTTGCTCCTTGCAAAACTGATCGAAAATTGAAATTCTCGTTTGGATTGTGCTTCAACCGTTTTTGTCTTTTGCTATGTGGGGGTTTTGTAACTTACTTTTTTGTCCCCGTTCACCTGTTCTTATAATGCTTTCGTTTTATGCGGATTTTGGTACTAATATTAATGCTTTAGATGTTGCATTCATAAATAAAACAAGTTATAAACTTCAACTCGGTTGCTCAAATTGTCAGCTAATTCTGATAAGACCGAAAGACTGGTGTTTAAACAACTCATCTCCGAGGTTTGTAAGGAATTAGGTTTTTATATCTGAGTAGTTTTTATATCGATCGAAAAAAGAAAAAAAATCTGAGTAGAACGAGCTTCTTTAGAATCTGAAAGACTTGAATATGGTGTGCAAAACCTGCATAGATCCTTTTATAAAAGTGAGATTCATATGAAAAAATTAAATCTTTTATGGTGGGTCCCCTTTTTTTCAAAAGGCCTGCACCAGGCTTGGGCTTGTACACCCTAAGGTTGTATCTCTAGTTCTCTATTTAAAAACTCTATTGTTCTTGGCATTTGAACTATTCATAATTTCATTCCCCCTGCAAGTTACGGAATTGATAAGGGGATTTTCAGGAAACCTTACAGACAATTGCTGGCAGTATTCGTTGCTTTTCAAAATGTATCAGCAGCACGTGCTCATACTCGAATATAGAGTGTTAGATTGAAATAGCTTTTACCAAGACAATTATGTTCTTAGGCTTCTAGTGTGTTCGTTACTAATTCAACATAGTACTGTGAATGTTACTTCACTAATTTCAACTGTCTTGTCTACCCGTTGTGGCTTACACAAATTAACATTCCTTGCTGTAGTTGTGAGCCTAAAAATATATATGTTTGTGTTGATCATAGAGCTCTGATTGGCTCCATTTTCATGTTCCTATATACTACTGACAGTTTCTATACACTGTTTTCACTGTGTAGACCTTTTACAAAGTTATTAGGAGCTGGGCTTCGAAAAAGTTCATGACTGGATGGTGCGCAATTCTTGCCTTCTCCTCATCATTTCTCATCAAGACATCTTCTAAACTCTCGTTATATTTGTTCAGTTATGCAGAGTAACATAGATGAACACACATCTAAACACATCAAATCCGTGGGAAATTTTCCTCGGGAACTTAATATTCTTTGCATAGAATGATTGCTTAATATATGAGCTCAAGGAGATTGCAAGGAACCTAATCCTCACTAAGGGGAATTCTATTTGCTACCTTTCCTTACTCACGTGTTTCATGGTTTGGATAAGTTGTGTCATGTTTTGGCTTTGTACTATGAAGGGTTGGCATTCTTTTTCTACTTGTTCCCCTTGCACTTCTAATCTCGACTTGACCACAGAATTTCATCTCTAACCTTATTAGTGTTTCCTCAAAGGGGTTGTCTAGGAGTCTATAGGTTAGCAGAAACCGTGGTGGTATGTAAATAATAAATCTAATTCTGAACAACTACTTGGATATATTTCTTGAAGAGAGGGTCTCAAACCATAACTCCTGCACATTGTTGCAAAATTAACCTTACCTTGTTTACTCAATGGACGGACCATACGAGTTGTAGTACAAGATGATTTTCTCTTCAAAACTCTTTTAAAACTGTAGAAACAGCAACTTACCTTTTCTTTACTTTTTAAAGATACATATGGTACCTACCCTTCGGGACTTTAGAAGTTTTATCATTTTCATATAAGTGGATCTTTACCTTGGTTTGGCATTTTATAAGTATTTTGGGTGCTTGTATAGATTCTTAGAAGTGGTTCATGATCTGTGTTTTATATATGAGAAGCAAGACTTTTAAAAGAGTGGTGATGCTAATAAACTTCTGTGCTGGAAGCAGCAGCAGCAGCCACTATTAGCGTTTTGAATGAAAATGTTTTTTTATTGGCACCAAATGTTTGAGAACAGCATCCCAATTAATCCTCGGGTAATTCAAGGGGAAAATCCCCTAGTATAGCCCCTTAGAGATTGTTTGCACCTAATAGGATTCAAACCTCAGACCTCGGAGGGAGCATACCACCAAAACCAAGGCCTTTACCACTTGAGCCAACCGCTAGGTGTTGAAAGTTTGAAAACATGTTAATTTCCCTGGGACTTACATAAGAGAGGTTAATCTGGAAACAGAAATAAAAATGTTCTGGTAGATAGATATCGAAATGTGGCATTTCCTGGTCATGCCACTTGGAGGACTTCTTGGGTGTTGGAGCTTTTTTTTTGATAAGTAAGAAGTAATTTTATTGATGAAAATAACCTAGTGTTACTTGTTCATAATGGTATGTATTGAAGGAGTTGTTCCTTTAGTAAATAAGACTGCCATCCCACTTGATGAACTTACAATTCTGAACTTTTTAGTCTCTGATACTTGATTTCATTGCATAGAATTGTACTTGGAAAACTATGGGTATGGCGTTCTTGTTTTTATCATTTATGTTTAGTCATATGGCATATAACTGTTATAAAAGCTATAACAGTCATATGGCATCCAACTGTTATAAAAGCAACATGCATATGGCATACTTTATGCATGTTTTCTGCTTTTAAGATGTGGGCTTATTGTACTTTTTTCTATTATGGTAGTTGCTTACTTTTAGCTGTTTTGCAGTGTCATCCTACTTCCAATAGCAATTACTTTCTACATAACATGGTGGTTTATTCACTTTGTTGATGGCTTTTTCTCTCCTATCTATGCTCATCTTGGAATTGATATCTTTGGTAAGTATATTGCTACTGTGAAATCGGTATCTTTTTTTCCATTCATAGCTTGGTAATGTGTCTAAGATGCATTAATTAATGATTTCTGAGAAATGATCTTCTGAGTTCTGAGGGACCATTTTCAGGTGCATGGCTTTTTTTGCCTTGCATTGCTTCTGCAGAATGAAGACTACTTTGAGGAAATCATTTCCCTTTTATGATAGTGGGAGATTCTTGTTATTTTGATTGTCAATTGCTGTTACGTGCTTCTGTTGATTAAGCACATGTTGTAGCTATATTTTACATACAATTTTATAAATGTTAATATAGACATAACCTGTCTATATTAATGATTTCTGAGAAATGATCTTCCGAGTTCTGAGGGACCATTTTCAGGTGCATGGCTTTTTTTGCCTTGCTTTACTTCTGCAGAATGAAGACTACTTTGAGGAAATCATTTTCCTTTTATGATAGTGGGAGATTCTTGTTATTTTGATTGTCAATTGCTGTTACGTGCTTCTGTTGATTAAACACATGTTGTAGCTATATTTTACGTACAATTTTATAAATGTTAATATAGACATAACCTGTCTTGTTTTATATTTTATTTTTTAACTACCTGTCTTTTTTTCTGAAAGTTCAAAATTCATTATATGAACTTAATGCCACGTTATCAACATTCATTGCAACAAATCTTTTTCCCGGGAAATCGTTTTTGCTAATATGTTCTGTTTGGCGAGGAAGCAAAGATACTGCTTCTATACCTAGCTGTAAATTCTATTGCTCTAGCCTCTAGTTATAATTTACTCTGTCATATGCAGGTTAAGGGATTGGGAACCTTTTTTCTTCTTCTGATAAGTATGAAGATTTTATTAATTAGTACATAATATGCATGAGAGACACCTGGTTAGTAGACGAAAAAGATTCTAGAAAATCATTTAGACTAAGGTGTTGTTTGTTTTCCCAACTTATCTCATCTCAAACTCATTATTACACTTTTTCAAATTTCCATATAAAATAAAATAAACAATTCACTTTTTTCAAATTCCAATACAACTTTTTCAAATCCCAAAACAAAACTAATATTAAAAAAATATATTACAACAATATTTTATTCTTTTTTTAATTTTTATCTAATCTCATCTCATCTCCCAAAACAAACAAGGCCTAAGACCATTAAAATTCATAGATATAGTCCATAAGAGAAGAGTGTGACTACAGAAATTCTTGAGCTCCTCCTTGCCTGTTTGCAATCTGTGAAGATTCTATCATTTGTTTCATTCCATATGCACCAAATAAGGCATGTGGGAACCATTTTCCACACTGCTGCAATTTGTCTCCTTATTATTGACAAGGCTCATAAAAAGGTGACTCAAAACATCTCTTTAATATGCTCCATGGTGAATAGGACCATCTCTAGAAACATTACTATTAACTTCATATTTCAGTCGGCGTCAGGCTCGCTCTCAATGGAGTGATTAATAATAGAGTGATAATCCCTTGGTTGATGAAGAACAGTCAACGAATTTCGATTGAGTCATGTTTAAAGGATTCCAGGGTGAAGTCGATTATGGCTTCTAATGTTGGTGGATGGCAGATGCATATGTTATGAAATGTTTATGATCAATGCATTTAATGTTATATCTACGCAGCTCTGAAGACTTAGGCCTTGTTTGTTTTTAGAGAAGAGATGAGATGAGATAAAAATTAAAAAAAGAATAAAATATTATTGTAATATATTTTTTTAATATTTGTTTTGTTTTGAAATTTGAAATAATTGTGTTGGGATTTGAAAAAAGTGAATTGTTTATTTGATTTTGTATGGCAATTTGAAAAAATGTAATGATGAATTTGAGATGAGATGAGATGAGATAAGTTGGGAAAACAAACAAGGCCTTAGTATCAACTTGAGTTGTGCTATGGTCACTAGTAGGTACTCATGGTGCAAAATGGGGAACTGTGATGATCCCGTATGTAATGATGGCTCTAACGAATAAGAAATTTTATGTTTTGAAAAGATAAAGTACGAAATGTTCTCTGTTAGAAAATGTGCATCAAAGTTTTCATAAAGATGTTGATAAATTTGGATGGAAGACAAAGACAATTATTCTATATATCATGTATGCATCTCATGTTTATCATTAATCATCTTATATCTATGCAAGTTAGTTGTTTAACTTATTGAGATTTTAAGGAATCTCGTTGCGGTAGTCCCACCACCATTCTCCCCTAAAGTGTAGAAGTTGTGTTAGGACCAACCTTTTTGATGAACATGATGGTGATGAACATTGGCTTCAGATGATTGAGAACGAATCCGACCCCGACCGAAAGATGGTATTTTTGTAATGTTCCTAGAGATGGTCCTGTTCACCATGGAGCGTATTAGAGAGAAATTTTGAGTCACCTTTTTATGGACCTTGTATGTAATAAGGATATTTTATCTTCCAGATTTATGTTTGGACTTATGCCTTACTATTTGAACCTCTTTTTATTAGTGGATTAGATTTATTTGAATTAATTCCTATGTATTTTAGATATATCTGTACATCTGTATAGGATATTTCTAAAATACATAAGAATTAATTCAAATAAATTGAATAATCTAATCTACTAATACTTTTAAGTAAGAAGCTATCTATGGTTAAATTATATGTTGGGATGTTTCGTTTGTTATGGCACAAAATTTTTAGTAGTCACTCTTTTTCCTTGCGATTATTGCATACTATTAGTTGCATATTAGGATGCATTACATACTAACTATCATGAACGGGGTATGTCCTAACACGCCAACTCTTTGTTCCATCCTAAGTGGAGATTGAGGGTGTCATAGAAGTGGCTAGCCCCTAGCTTTACTAAGAGGAACATGCAACTTTGTGGGGTTTCTAAAGTTGCTCTCATTTGTTGTGAGGCGGCTGTCTTGTTTCATGCATTGAGCACCTTTGTCATGTATCTGAAAACATTCTATGGTTTATACTATATTTCTTCTGGTGGGTGGGATCAGAGACTTGTATAACTAGGGTTTACTCCCCTTGGTGGGTTCAGACCCTGCCTTGGTGATGTTCTATGTTGTAAAAAAAAAAAAAGTTCATCTTATCTTTGCCATAATGATCTGAACCTCATTATCCTATTGAAGTTTTCACTTGTCTTATACTTCTCGTGAATTACTTATATATAAAAAATTGTGCAGGTCTTGGGTTTGTAACTTCTATAACATTCATCTTTTTGGTTGGGGTGTTCATGTCATCATGGTTGGGTACATCTGTCCTTGCACTTGGCGAATGGTTTATCAAAAGGATGCCATTTGTTCGTCATATCTACAATGCTTCAAAGCAAATTAGTTCTGCCATATCACCGGGTGTGGTTTGTGCTCATTTTATTGTTTGTATTTTGATTAAATCAGTTTAGTGGGACAATATATATCCTAATCTATTTGGTTGCAGATCAAAACACACAGGCCTTTAAGGAAGTAGCCATAATAAGGCATCCCCGTATTGGTGAATATGCATTTGGGTTCATTACATCATCCGTCACCCTCCAGGTCTGAAAAACATTTATTTCTGAAATGATTGTGATCGAACTGCCTCTATTAAACTTTATCATTAGCATGTGGAACTATTATTACCTCAAATGTACTATGCTTTTCATAAATGTGTGTGGCCATACTCGCTATCTTTTATATTAACTTTGGGGGTTGTGCATAGGGTTTGACTCTGTTCTAGTCAACCCAAAGAAGCAAACTCAATAGGCCAAATCAGCTTGGGTGGTTGTTGTTGTTGTTGTTGTCGTTTCTTTTTCTTTTTTTAATATATATAGGTGGAGGTGTTTTTCACTCTTGTTCTTCACGATTTGTCTTCATATTTGTGTTTGCATAGTATATTTGTTGCTTGCATACTTCAGATGTTGCAAAAGATATACAATACTTATAATATTGTTGTTGTTCATGATGCTCTACTCTAGTAAAGCACAATTGCATGCTGCTCGTACCTCACTGGTTTGGATAGTAAAGTCCTCCTAACTTATCTCATCTAATTTCATCACATCTCATCTTAATATCCAAACACCACAAACACAAGCACTTTTTCATTTCAAATCTTCAACTTTTTTATTTAATCAATACTACTTTCCCAAGTTTCCAAATAAAAATATAAAAACAATTCAACTTTTTTAAATTCCAAGACAAAAATAATATTAATAAATAATATTCTAATAATATTACTTTATAATATTTTTATTCAAAATTTTCTCTCATTTCCCAAAAGTCCATTAAACATATTAACTCAAACCATTTTATTACTATTCATAAAGCATCTCATCTCATATCATCTCATTTCACTATTCAAACACGACCTGAATCTCCTGGCTTGAGTTTATTACTCTCCACCTTCGGTTTAGCATGATTTTCTATTGCAGACTAGGATTGACCCTTGTTTATTCTATATGAATACACATGAGTGTGTACACATCGTCTCCTGAACTGGGGTTGGGAATCGCCCGTATTTTGTTCTCTTTTTGGTGTCCTATTATCCCATGATGGAGGCGACCCAATAGTCTTTTGACAACACTTTGTTCATTGGATGTTTCCTAAATGTTTCACCTTCACTGTTTTAAGATAAACAATTCTTACAGATATAGAAAGTACACAAATTAAAGCAGTAATTGGTTTTCCGTTTTTGTACTGTATTTTTTGCAATTATCTTTTTATGGCGAGGAATTCTAGACACTGTGCAAACACTGTCTTCTTACCAAGCTAAACCCTGGACCAGTCTAACACATTCCCATCACATGGAATGGGTAAATTATTGGCTTTTCACCAATGGGATGTGGCCCTAGAAATTGTTTACACCAAGGGTTCGAACCTTAGATTTGAAGGAGCGTACTACCAAGGGTCCAAGCCATGGTCCTTACCACTTGGGCCAACCCCTAAGGTTTACAATTATAAACTCCTCTATCTTTGAACCATTAGTTTGTCTCTTAAGTGTATTTTGTAGTGCTTATTTCAATTGTTGACCTTGGATAGGTCACAATCGAAAACTTATTTCTTCTTGCAAAAAATTGTCACTTGTCCTTGGTTGCTTATGTAAATCGGCCATGTCTTCTACAAGTTGAAAGCTGTGAAAGTATTGTGAATTTGGAATTATAGCATAAGTTGATCTATGCTTATCAGAAATATATAGCATTTATACTGATTTTTATGTAAATAAATTGATGCAGAACTATTCTGGAGAGGAGGAGCTATGCTGTGTCTATGTTCCAACAAATCATCTTTACATTGGCGATATGTTTCTGGTCAATGCCAAAGATATTATCAGACCAAGTTTATCCGTGCGTGAAGGAATTGGTGAGTAATATTTTTTCTTTAGCTGTTATTTTATGGTCAATGCCAAGGATATTATCAGACCAAGTTCTTTATTTGCATTCACCATCTGGTTTAGGTTGACGTGATAATTTGCTCTTCAATTGCAGAAATTGTTGTGTCCGGGGGCATGTCAATGCCTCAGATCCTGTCGACTCTGGATTCACAGGTTATGCCAGTTGATAGAAGCAGGCCTAATAGAAGCTAGGAGTGAAGATCTTAGATGTAGCGGAGTTGTTTTTTTAGTACCTTGGTTCATATTCAGTTGGAGTAATCACATTACCAATGTTTTGATAAGGCTACACTTGGAATTAGATTTTCAATCAGTGGTCGTTGAAGTGGCAGATTTCATACGCCTCATGTAAAATTGGTTCCTACTTGAAATATAGCATCAAGTCTTTGCTTGGAGATATAGCATGATTCGAACTTGGGGCTTAATACTTGTCCAAGAGAGGGAAAAGAATGGGGTTTATAGTTGCCATATTTGGATTTCTTTTACTGTAATTTCCCCAGGAGGGTATTTGTTTAAATCTCCTTGGACGTCAATTCGATTTTGTAGATAACAAAAGGTAGCGGATTGTCCTATATCCAAGTCGATGTACCTAGTAACCACCAAGCAGAGTAGTTTATCCGATTGGATTATTGGCTTGTACCAAGATTTATTCATCGGGCACTCATTCGGAATGCAGGGATGCCCTTGTTTTATATAAGCCTTTTGAAATCGATTTGTGTTAGGAAAAAACTTCAGTCCGGATGGGTGCCAAATATTTTTTCGCACCGGCCAATAGAAACATGCATGAGATCACGTCCTATAAATAACTCGAATCACCTCTCTCCCTCTCCCTCTCCCTCTCCCATTTGATCCCTAGCCCTCTTCTGGCATAGCCAAAGCCCTCTCGAACCTGAAATAGGATGAAATATTTACAATTAGTGATGAAGGATATAGTATGACCCCAACATTGCTTTTGTATTTAACCATAATTCCCGGCAACTTGTTGCAGTTCACTTTGTAGTAGACAAAAAAGACTCGACATTGTTGCCCACTTTCTAAATAATAGAAACGAAGCAGCAAAAATGGAAGGAAGTGCTTGCAATTGTAGATCACTAGGGAAAGAAGGTGGGAATGATCTCACCAACATCACCCTGCGGCCGTGGGTTATTTCTAACATTGACCACTTCGTGGGGTGGGCTTTAGATGATAAAGTTGTACGCTATTGCCGTAGAAATTCTACACCGGCAAAGAAGATGGTATCAGCTTTATCAAAGATACGACTATCCCACACCCACGGTTTAGAGTAATTTGCCTTGACAACCGCCCAATTGGTGTCATTTCAGTGACCGCGCAAATTCAAGTAACAACAAGTGCGAGGGTGAACTTGACTATTTTCTGGGTCTTAAGTATCGGGACAAAGGGATTGCCATGCGGGCAATAAAATTGGTGGCTGAGACTATCTTTTATGAGTGACTACATTTGGAGAGACTTCAAGCTCTGATTGATGTGAAAAATGTGGGCTCTCAGAAGTTGCTGCAAAAGGCTAGGGCTCGACACATAAAGGAACCCAGATGGGGAGGGGTGATTCGGTGCATTAGCCTTCATTTTATTTTTTCGTGGAAGGCCTATGTGGCATGTTCCTATTGATCGGTGAAAAAATGTTTAGTACTCATCCGGCTTGAAATGCTACTCTTTGTGTTAACACACCTAAAGCATTTTTATTTTAAAAAAACATGTAAATCAAAGAAAGTGGCATGTAGGGAAACTTGCCCCTTGTGCCTCTCTCACTACACTAGGGTGGCACGAAGGTGTTTCACTTCCTTTTCCACCTTCTTTTGTGCATTCATGTCGTCCTCCATGTTGATCGCCTTTAGCTTGGGTGTACATCTTCGCGCACACTCTTACATGAGAGATGCATTTACTTTAATGGGTGTAGAAGGTGGAGTCCATTGACAAATTAATATTAAAATCACTTAATGTACAGGTGAAGAAATAGTCTAAAAGAATCTCTATGTCAACTTCCTGCACAAATTCTTGTACGAAAATACCTATACGTAATAGTGCTCCTCCTACATTGCTCCTTGGGAGAAGTGGCAGCATATTAGAGTCTCATAAAATGAGATTAAACTATTTCATTTCATCTCAATTTATTTAAATCCATTTCAATTAAACAATTTCATATTATTCTTAAATTATTTTAATTTATCTCATCTCATTTTACTATTCAAAAAGACTTTAAATATTATTTTTTGCTTGCATTATACCACACTTGAAGAGGTTGAAGATATCGTCCGTTAAAATTAATGTTGGATGGGGAAGCGACGGATGGTGTATCCACCAACTCGCCCCCTTGTTTGTTAAAATCAATTTAAAAACAATAAAACAAAAAACAAAAATGAAAAGGGGAAAAAGTTACACCAGAATTTGGTTATCTACACAAAAATTACAAAATAAAACCAAAGTCAAAGTCAACTAGAGCAGAGAGAGAGAGAGACTATGTGTAGAATTATTGGTGTTGTTTGCCAGTTGCCACCCGGTCTTGACAAAAGATTCAGTCGGCAACCGCCCGGTCTGCACGTACCGTGTTTGTTGTGACAGAGAACAGACCGCCAAATGTACGAGATGATTTCATCTTATTCCAATCCATGTCGTCTGCCCCTACAACAAACAATCCCCACGGCTCTAAAGTCTAAATCTATATTGGATTTGTCTTTAGATCTTCCATTTTGAATTTTGCATTTGCATTCACACCGATGAGCATCCATCAGGAAATAAATAGTCTCCCAAGTACCAAGTCAGCATTATGCACTTCAAAGTTTCCTTTTGTTTAATTTAAAATAATAATAATAATAATAATAACGATGGCCATTAAGAAGAACATGATGAATCAAGCTTAATGAAGTACATAAATTTTTAGAAATATTTTAGAGAAAAACTTCACATCTTGTATACTTATTGTATGTACATCTATTATAAAATATGATTTTTTTTTTTTTTTTTATTTAAATTTTTTTTATATATAAGATATATAGACTTCTATATAGCAAAAATAAAATTTTTTAAGAGCACTCTTAATGGAATAATTAAAATTTTCCTTTAAAATTATAATTTTTATACAATTTCTCAAAAATTTTAGTTATATTTGATTAAAAGCTACTAAAAAAATTGTAGAGAAAGGTTAAGAAGTATACTTTATTTTTAAAAGTGAATAGTAAAATTAAATTTTCTTTTAAATGTAGAGAAAATTTTAATTTTATTATTATTTTTTAAAATAAAGTGTATTTTTTGACTTTTTCTATAATTATTTTAGTAATTTTTGATCAAATATGATTAAAATTTTAAAAAATTATACAAAAATTATAATTTTAAAATTTTTTTTTAACTATCCTATTAAAAATGCTCTAATACATATTAAATGATATGTATTTTTTTTTTTTTTTATAGAGTACTGCTACGCTGCAATCCAATAACACACTCATAACAAGTATTTTTTAATTTTTAATTTTTTAAAAACAGAAACTGCATTTCTGTGTGTCGTTAAAGAGCTGCAGCCAAAATTTATTTGTGCTGCAGCCAAAATTTATTGTTCTTTAATATGATTAATAGAGCTTCATTAATCGCATTTAAATTTAAATGATCGAGAAAAACATGGGATGCGTAATAATCAGAAGAAATTTATTTGCAGTTCTGATTGAGAAGTGATGTGTGATGGGACGAAAAAGAAAAAAAGGTAGGAAAAGTAGGAGATGCGGACAAACTAGTGAACAAAAAGGTTGGGCGACGTGCCAGCCTCAATGTTCTCATACGCTTATAAATCAGTCCTTTTGGACCGTGACCATTGATATTGGAGTAGATAGGAAAGCTTCTTGTTTGGCTGTGCTCCAGATTCACAGCCATAGATTCTAGTCATATTGTATTTGAGAGAATCATTTCTGGGATTCCAAAAGGAGAACCAAAAGATGTTGGAAGGAAAAGCTCGGATTAAGGAAACAGACATGCCAGAGAAGATGCAGATTCAAGCCATGGCTTGTGCTTCTCAGGCCTTAGATCTCCACGATGTCATTGATTGCATCTCAATTGCTGCTCATATCAAGAGGGTATAAGAATGATTCTCTTTCTTTTTGGATTAAACAACTTCCTTGTTCACTGCCCATCAATGTTTGTATCTCATCGATCGGTTGCTTATGCACCCTTAAGCTAAAAAAACTTCAAATTTTTTTGTATACATTTTGTGGTTTGATATTGATTATTGATTGTTCTTCATTTCATGGGTTCTTGTGTTTTCAGGAGTTTGATAAGATGTATGGGAGTGGATGGCAATGTGTGGTGGGTTCAAACTTTGGCTGTTTCTTCACTCATACACCCGGGACTTTCATGTATTTTGCTCTGGAGACCCTCAATTTCCTTATCTTCAAGGGAGCCTCTTCCTAAAATTTATACATATATGTATGTATGTATGTATGTTTATGTTTATATATGGAGAGAGAGAGAGAGAGAGAGAGAGAGAGAGAGAGAGAGAGAGAGAGAGAGAGAATCCTCAGGGCTGCAATATTCATGTTGGGGTACCGAATGCAGCCTCTGCTCCAAATATGCCTCTTCGTAGTTTTATTAGAATTAGTTTGGAACTTCGATTAAAAAAAGAACTAGTTCAGAACTGTGTTATCTGTTTAATTGCAATATGTAAGAGTCCTAGCAAAGATTTTGTTAATTTTTTTTTTTAAAAGTATAAATTTATATTTTTTTTAAAAATTTGATCATATTTAATTAATAATAAAAAGAAAAAAGTAGAGAAAAAAAATAATTTTTTTTTTTTACTTGTAAATAATAATTTTTAAAAACTTTTTAAATTGGGAAGGTTACTATTCATTAGTAAAAAAAAGTAGAATATTTTTTTTTATTCCTTTCTTTCTACTTTCTTCTTCCTACAAATAATTAAATATGACAATTTTTTTTTTAAAAAATGTGTAAATTTATATTTAAAAAAAAAAAAATTAGCAAGATGATTGCAGATATCTTCGTGGTATTTATTTCAAAATTTTAATCTGGCATATATTAGAATATTACTTTTCTTTAGTCAAAGTTCAAATCCATGACTACGATGAATCGAGATGATGATAATGGTGGCCATGTGCTGGAGGAATGTATTGTTGTTTTCTTCTGTGCTTTTCACTTTCAATGGGGCAGCTCTCTTGTATACAGCACAGTCCCAGAAGTCATTTGCATTGTGCCAAGCTATACAACAAGACAACTAGTTTTGTCCTTCGCTTCCATGTCCTTTCATATCGTAAAATCTTGGCATGACAGATGGAGGTTTAGGCCCCGTTTGTATTCGGAGGTGAGTTCAGCTCATCTCAACCTATCTCAACTCATCTTCATTTCATTATTATATTTTTATAATTTTTTTATATAAAACACAAATTTCAATATACCTTTTTCAATTTCTAATACACATTTTTCAATTTCCAATACACCTTTTTCAATTTCCAATACACCTTTTTCAATTTCCAATATATCTTTTTCAAATCTCAAAATAATAATAATATTAAAAAATAAACTAAATTCATCTCAACTCATCTCATCTCAAAATCCAAGCGGGGCCTTAATGACTGATTTTGAGGAAGACTTCCAGCCTATATAATATATAAAGATCGAAAAACGATATATACAAATTTCAAATGCACAAGTTACGGTTCATTTGTTAGAAGATAATCATTGATTACTTACAAACCAGACATTCGGGAAATGATCATAGCCTTGTGGCACTAAGGTTAACGGTTCCAGCTCTCCTGTCTTGTATTCAGCATTGCATCATTGTATATACAAAAAGCTGGAGTGTTATTGGCCTCTCAAACCTATGTATCCAAACAAATATCTATAATATGCCGATTTACAATCTATGTAAGGACCTCCTCAATCAATCCATTGAAAACTAGCGTCTCTATCTCATTTACCACCTGCTCTACATAATCTACAGAGACTCTATGCCTCCAACCCAACTCCCAAATCCCATTTTCCACTCCATTGCAGTTTATCTCTCTCCCCAACATTGCAAAAAGACTGTCTAATGAAAGACTGCCACCTGTAAGCTTGCCGTAGCTTCTCAGATTTTCAACACCATTACAAACTTCCTCCACCAACTTGTCTATTGATATGCATGCTCTGAATTGACCCACACGCATTGGTAACGAATGATGGACTGCCTGTGATACTCGAATGCCTTTGCGTTCAATGAGTTCATTTGCACATTCTAAATAGAGTCTATGATTGGCTACTATTGAATCATTGATGTCAGGTGTTCGTAAAATTGCAGAACTACTCCCATTGAGATCAAAAAGCTCCTCCACACGACTGAGGAATGATGGACTGCTCAAGAGCAATGCTCTAAGATTACTTCCAGTTTTAGAGCTTTTGATATCTGTTCTACTTTGAAAGATGTGATTGTAAACTTCCATTGCAGTAGTTTTATCACCCCCTTCCTGTTCGGGGCTTGATGGTGTGACTTCAGAAAGAGAACTCTCGCTAATACTGCAATGCTCTACAATAAAATAGAAAATAAAGTTACATAACATCTAAATTGGGCACATGAAAGCACATAAATTCAAATTTTCAAGGGAAATGTTCGTAATTGAATCAGTAGTGTGATTCTTTTCCTGAGTTCTGGAGGTAGAACATGCAGATACTTGAGCCATGGAAATAAATATATTACCAATTTCACATATCGGATCAGTATTACTCAATTTTTTTCTGCAGTTTCTAATGTGTATCATAAAGACACGTGTCAAGATGTTTTCAAGGCTAAGTGATACTAGCTTGGACAAAGCTATGTTAGGCTTTCTTAAATCTTGACTGTTCTACTTCCATAAATACTACAAATCAGAAATCATGAGTGTATGCATCCATGTCTATGATCGAGACATGTGAGATGCCTTATAAATGCAAATGCCATATTATATGCATGTGTGTTCAGATGCCTTATCATACTGAAAACTCAGCCTTCATATGCAATCACACCACTTATTTCACCAATTCACCGTAGTTCAGTTATGGGTGTTTATCTAGGTTCCGGATTTGGGAATCCAGATTCCGGATCTGGAATTTTCTTATACCTTTTAAATAAAAATTTCAAAATTATTAAAAAATAAATAAAATTTCAAAACCGGACCGGGTAAAATCTGACCCGGATGAAAAGGCCTAAGTTCGGTATCAGACTTTTGACCTAACACAATCATACAATAGTATGTTACCTTCAAAGTGGGATTCAGTGACTTCCTTTTTCTCCTCCATGGGGAGTTTATCCACAAGAGCAGTGTTAGTTCTCATCAGAGGAGAGCAGTGTTCACCATTAAGATCGATCATCATGTCATCTTCTTTGGATCCGGAATTTTCAATCTGCAAAGAAGAATGCATTAATTTTAACAGACCAAGAATTCTCCTTCATTCAAAGTTCCAATAACTTGCCAAAAACTAAATACTAGGTTGTAGTTATCATACTTCTGAATCATCTTCAGTGGGTTTTACAACAAAAACAAAAGTTTCATTAAATTCATTAGGGCTGTATCATAAGACTTGTTGTTATGAGAAAAACTTACAATTGATTTAGCTTCTATAGGATCCCTGACAGGCTTCGTCTTCTGCTTCTGATTCTTTTTCTGATCAGAGGAATTAGAAATGAGGGTTTTTGTTGCGTGTCTTGAGATGGTCTTTTTGATAGTACTTGGTTGCCTGGGAGCCTCGTTGTTTATGAGGTTCGATCTATTTTCAGGCTTTTTCAGCTTTATAGATGTCACTTTGGCATGAACTTCAGATCTTGGGACAATTTTAGCTTTCACATTTTCAATCCCCAGTAGTCCCTTGCTGGCAGCCGCTACCTTATGAATCTTACCAGTTGCCTTGTCAATTGACTCTTTTTTCTGCCTTTCCCGAACTGCAGGACCAGAAGCTTTCAGCTTATTTGAAGACTTTTCTTTAGGCTTGACTTCTTTCTCTTCTGTTTTCCTGACTATTTTATGATCCTTAGCTCCTTGTAAGCTATGCATTTTGAATGGCGTCTCTGTTGCATCCATTTTGGAACGAATTTTCTTGGAACTCAAAGCCCCTTCTTTGCAAGTTTTGGAAGGAAGCACTTCTTTTACTTTTAGGTTTGGGAGAATCTCTTTAGTGTTCAAAGATTCGTTGTCCTGAGGCACTGGTGTGTCGTAACTCTCCAATTGACAAGGGACACGAGCAGGCTTAATAAGAACAATGGGGGGTTTCTCATCAATCAACCTTTGTTCGGAATTGAAATAACTGGAATTGTAGGAATGAGGCTTAAGATCCCTGGCGGAAATGCTCTTCAGAAGTCCTTTATATTGCACAGTTTCAAGTATTTTCTTCAGATTCCTCTTCTCTGGATCCACATTCTGTGCCATATATATGGGCTTCCTTCCCATTGGCATATCGATGTCAAACATAGGCCTTTGCTGATTTGAAATTCTTTCACTTTCAAAATGTTTCTGTAGAGTGGCCCGCATTGATTTTGAAGGGAGTTCTTCGAGACCCATGAGCTTGGCAATCAAATTAGGGGCTTTTGTCTTGCTCTGTGGGTCTGTTGATGAAATAAAGGAGTCAATAGAATCAATATCACTTGCATGAACCATCAAAGACTTGTTTGAGCTTGTCGAAGGGGTTTCTGAATCTGAGCCCAAACCTTTGTGAAGAAAATCTGTTTCTTTAGAGATTGGGTTTGGCAACAGATTCTGCCTAGCAAGGCTATCAACAATCACTTTCCTAAGCTCCTCAATGTGATTCCTGGAAGAGCCATCAACAGAACGTCGTGGCTTTTGATTGAGATGATCCTCATGTTGACTAGAATATGTACTCTCAATCCCCACTTCATTAATTCCTCTCCTTTCGGACTTCTCATTCTGCTTTTTTAACTTGGCCATATAATCTGAAGGTTCCTGCAACTTTCCTAGCATGGTTAGAGACTTCTGCAGATCAAGAGCTCCATTCAACAAATCATTTGCAATATCTTCGGAGTGATCATCAAATGTCACTCCTTTGGACCATGAGTCAATCATCTGGGTCAGCTTCTCAGCTCCTCTGGAGACCTCCACCAGTTGAAAGGAAGATGGATTATGAACTTCTTCTGTCAACCCTTTTGAGAGCATCTCCCCTTTCTCTGCCTTGTATGCTATGGATGTATTTTGATCCTCATATTGCCCAGAATATGTTCTCTCATTTCCCACTACATCTATTCTTCTACTTTCTGACTTCTCCTTCTGCTTCTTTTTTAACTGAACCATGTAATCTGAAGCTTCTTGCAACTTTCCTAGCATGATTAGAGACTCCTGCAGATCAAGAGAATTTTTCAACAAGTCTTTTGCAATAACTTTAGACTGCCCATTAAATTTCCCTCCTTTAGACCACAAGTCAATCGTCTGGTTTAGCTTCTGAGCTCCTCTCGAGACCTCCATGAGTTGAAAGCTGGAAGATGGACCATGAACTTCTTCTTTCAACCCTTTAGAAAGCACCTCCCTTTTCTCTGCCTTATATGCCATAGATGTATTCGAGTTCTTTGATGTTCTTTGGCTTTCAATCTTGTGGTCCATTTCCTGAGAATTTTTTCTTGATCTTCTGATTGTCTTACAATCTACAAATCCGTTTGGATCATGACATGTGACAAATGATCTATACAAGGCTAATCTCAGACTGTCTTGAGGCATATTCTGCGCCAAAAAATTGCATTGACAGATTCAAATGCAGCCAATACTTTAAGAACCTAACCTAACCTAATAAAATACTCAGATACTTACATGGTCCGGAATATTCTGAGCAATCGGTTGCAATGTTGTCTGTAAGAGACAACAATATACTTGTTCGGTTCTGATGAAAAAAGCAGAGGAACAAATAATAAGGTCCGGCCAAAATAAATTAAAGCAATTTCTAAAAAGAACGAATAAATCATTCTCCTCCTGAAACTTTCAAACAATAAATACTGGGGAAGTCCCATGCATGAAATCCCACCTCCTTGTTCACACTATTTTCTCATCCCTATTAATCCTTAACAAGCTAATCAACCATGTATCTTAGAGAGAGAGAGAGAGAGAGAGAGAGAGAGAGGAGCCAGGATGGGGGATTTTGGAGTGGAGTGATAAGAAAAGGACTTGAAAGATGGAAGGCGTGGATGTTTTCTCTATCTGACAATTAAAATAAAAATAAGAAAATTATAGCAATTGAAGATGTGCTTAACAAATTGAAAGCAAGATTCATCAACAACCTTGAAGCGTACTTACCTGAGTTCATAGGTCGTTCTTTCCTGGCATTGGTCAATTTAACTCTTCTGCAACAGCATCAAAACCAAATATGTCAGAAAAATTCAGAGAGAGAGAGAGAGAGAGAGAGGGAATGCATGAAAACAAGTCATAAATAGTTACCCAAAGAATACGTGCATAGCTTCCCGACCTGTTCTTTCTAAGCAATGACGAACAAAATCTCTCCTTTAGCATCTATTCAAGACCGAACTCTTAACAGAAAGATAAGTAGAGCAGAAAACAGAACCCAGATGAGAATAGTTACAAAAGCAAAGCAGATCAAGACCCAGAACCGCTTTCAAAAGAAAGCTCACCTGCAAGTGAGCTGGGAGAGACTTTAAATTAGATCCACGGAGCAGGAGGAAAACAGTCGGTGCATTGACTTTGTGGATGTGTTCCAACTTTGTTATCCCAAAGCAAAGAGATTTTTTTCTAAGGCTATGGTGATCTTGGTACTTTGTTTATTGGGGCTTAGGGACAAGGAAATCGTTAAGAGATTCTATCCTCATTAATGGGAGCATTTTGGTTGTGACACTACGCGTGTTTCAGAGTGATTAGAAGCCAAAAAAAAAACCTCTTCAAAAACAAGAAGACGGGGGAAGCGAAGATAGGACAACAGAATGACAGACTACCTCTCCAGCCCTCATAGTTTTATTCTTAATTAATTATTTATTCATGTTTTTAATAATTTAAAATAGAGGGAGTAATATGGGTCTGACTGTATCTGCCGGACTGTCTCTTTTAATCATAAAATAATAACATGATTCGATATAATATATTAAATTATAAAATTATTTTTAATTTAAAATAAATTTAATAAAATTATGTTATTTTTAATTATATCTAAAAATAATAATATAAGTACAATATTTTTTTTTCCAAATTTTTAAACAATCATCTAACCATGTTTTAAATTCAAGGTATTTTATTTAGAAAATAATCCATAAAAGTACCATGGTTTAACATACTACTCTCGGTTTAAAATATGATTACATAAAAAGTTTGTAAAAAGAATGGTATTGTGTATCCTATTATATTGATTAAAGTTGGAAGGTGATTGACTGCAGTCATTATATTACTGTACACCTACACACCTCTTTCACATCATTTTATTATTATTATTATTATTTTTACTTCAAATAGTCAGTATACAGCTGCACACCAACTGCTGTTTTTCATTTTTTCATTGAGGTCTCCATTCTTCTTTAAAAAAATATAGAAAACATCCAACACTCATCACACTCACTTACATGAATAGTATACTTTGTACTGTTTATGTGAGTGAGTGTGATGAGTGTTGGATGCTCTCTAGCATTACTCTTCTTCTTTTAGGTTTTTTGGTGTTAGTTCAGCTAGTCCCTTGTAATTAATAGTGTTATTTAAGATAAAAGGAATTTATTTTGTTAGAAAGACTGTCGTATTGCAATGCTTATAATATATAATTTGTGTAAGTCTATTTAAACTTAACTTGTATGCATGACTTTATTCAATTTAAATCATCGAAATCTATAAAATAAAATGTAGATTTAGAGATGGGTTTAAGATTTAAACTACATTTAGGTTTTTAATGTGCATCTCTTTATACACTTTGAATTAAGCGTGTGACTTTTTAAGGGGTAATGCCTTGTTGTCATTGAATAAAAGATTATTGTTAGAAATTATTGAATATTCAAATTTATTCTCTCTTTCATTTGTATCTTTCTTAATATGTTAAGTACTCTCCCCTCATATTCATTTATGAGAGAGAATTATCACTTTCTTAAACAAACTAAATTACTCAATAGATAAACCGATTGTAACATATAATTAGAGGTTCAAACAAGCATTAGGACAATGTAAACATAAATATTTCATGCATTCTAGACCTCAATAAGAGCTATATATATATATATATATATCAGTATTCCAATGCACTGACATTTTATTATAATGACGTAACGTGTATAAAGATAACATAGAATAATTTTTTTAAATGAAAAATAATATTAGATACAGCCATACAGGCTTATCTTACAAAATCTTCTAAAAAAGTGAGAATTTAAAATAAATAAATTTTCTCATGTGGATGTAACTGTATTGATGAAAAATCACTCATTTTAAACAAATCTATACATATTGCGGAATGAGTAAGGTTAGGGATTTTTACTTGTCTTAATTTTGAGATTTTTTTATTATTTTTTTTACATGACTTTTATGTAAATGTTTTTATTTTTTATTTACATAATTTTTTTCACATCTTAAAATATTTTTAAAAAATATAAAAAATTAAAATATTATTTAAAAATATTTATATAAAAATTATGTAAAATAAATAAATAAATAATCCCAAAATCGAAACAAATAAAGATCCCTAACATTTTTCATTGCTGAATTTACCTCACTTGGGACTTGGGTACTTTGGTCGGGGGGGGGGGGGGTATAGACTATAGAGTAGATACTCGCAAAGCGACCCAATTAAATGAAGAGGTGTTGAAATGCAGTCACGGAACTCTTGCAGCATTGCCATTTTATTCTCATTTTTTGGTGCCTATCATAAATGCACTCAGAATCCTCACCACTTTACATTAATAGTTTATGGTTCTAGTCGTTGTTTGAAATTTAATAGTTTAACTACAATTTTCACTCGAAAGCTAAGTCAATAAATTTACCCATTTTCTTTGGTACAAGTGTAAAGGGATGGGATGTTTGAGATAGTTCTAAAATGATTGGGATCCTATCTAAAATATCTTTTTTATAATATTTAATGTTTTATTTTATGGACGATGCTAGCATGCTGTTTGGAGCTTATCGCTTCAGGTGACCCTTATGCAAAATTGATGTTTTTAATTTTTTTCATCTTTTTTTTCTTATTTTTTTTTATCATTTTAAAATATATAAAATATATATATAAAAAATAAATAAATACACTAATAATCATTTTTTTAATCATTAAGTAAAAAAAAACGAAATAAATAAAATAAATACATGACGTGTAAATTTACTTGTATCAAAATTAGTGGACAAAATATCATTTTCCTTATTTTATATTGAGATCTATATTATCCACAAGTAATATTAAAATATTACAAAATTAAAATTTGTGTTTTTTTGTTTTAATTGAAGAAAGAATGTTGGGAATGGAAAATCGTAAAAAAAATTCTAGTTTATTTATTTATTATTATATTGTGAGAGTTGATTGGATTTTTGTTTTGTTATAGAAATTCGGATACTAAATTTTTTGACACAAACATATATGAATTGAGAGTGATTTAAGATTTTTCTTTTTTCCTACCATCTTTTGTTGTAAAAAATAAAGCCCTTACTTGGGAGGCCCTGATAATTATGTATTGATTATGTACTCAAACGATAGATAGGACTGTTGAGATTCTTCTTCGGAAAGAAAAGAGAAAAGGCAAATGTCTTGAAATAATAATAAATTAATAATTTGGAGTTGGAATGATCAATTGGGTATCTAATTCTATATTCATTTGGTGTCGTTTTGCGACTGTAAAGGTTAAAAAAAATATATTGTGAATAATGCCATTTCTATTGGACAATGAAGAAGGTCGAATGCCTTTGAAGCATTGCCGTCCACTATCTAAGGCTGACATAAGTTGCAGGCAGTTTGTCCTTAGTTTGGCTTCAATTTCATATAACAGATTGAGCAAGTAATGCTGTTTATGAGATCTACCCGCATAAAATTGAAATGAACTGAGGTGACTCGGGAGCATGCAGTAGCAGCACATAAGAGCATTGTTTCCTCTCTAACCAGAATTACATCTCCTATCGCTGTAATATTTTTCCCTTCTCTAGCCGGAGGGGAGTTGGGACTTCTGCTCCACGCCCTTTCGTCTCTAACCAGTAGTTGTTATTTTTGTTTACTATTTTGTTTTTTTCTCTTTCCATTGTATTTTCTCTACAATTTCGACACAAACAGATCTTTCGCTCTCCAGTGCCCTGGGGTCTATACGCGCCGTGTTTCCTGCCTACCAAGTTGCCAATCTTCCTTTTCGCAGCGATTTTGTCATCGTCAGCTCAATGAGTGCGTCGCATGCGCGACTCCTACCGCTCAAGCCCTTCACATGCCGATGCGTCCTATAAAGGTTTCTAGAGATGTGCGCAGCCTCGTTGGCATTAGAGGACTCTGATCTTCATAGCTTGACCCTCCGCTCCATTCCTGTGGTGGCACGTGTCTTACACGCGCTACCACAGCTAGTGTTATCTTCCCACCGACGATCTGCTTATGTTTTGGATTGTTTTGTTATGTTCCTTTTTTTCCTAACTAATGATCAAGTAAAAGCGGGTATGGAAATTCTTATTAGTCAACCTAAACTAATACGGTGTAGCACACATCTCTTTATTGCGGTTAAAAGTCGTAGGCTAAAAAGTCTGTTCATTAGACAATTTCGAAACCGTCTCCAAGCGATCTTCCCTTTATCCTTCAATGAATGGGAGCGGTCTTGATATATTAATTCAATGAGTAGGAGCGATTATTTTTTCTCTTTTTAAGAAAATTGTAGGGGACTCTCACCCCACTCAAATTTGTATCATTTTATCCCTTAATTAATATATTAAGCTTGCTTAGAAAAAAGAAGAAGAAGAAGGAGGTCTACCCGTATATAATTAAAATTTAAGCAACTAGGGGAAGAACATTACTAACTGCTCGATAAGACTTTGCAATGGGACGATTTCCAGCTTGAAGTCACTCGCTACTCAATGCCTTGTTACTTGACTCGAACCCAAAATTTTCATAACCCAAATGTGTCGAAGTTTCCATGGGAATGGATTCCCGTCTGTGTTCTCTACCGTTGTGTTCTCTGTTGTCGAGAATGAGGGGGTCAAGCTTCGTGTTCTCTTCCGTCTGTCCTCAACTGAACCAAATGGATGGGGTTGCTGAACTTGGGGAAGACGAACTGCAATGAGAGGGTTGGGTAAGGTCTAAACTAGCAGGATGGTTGAGTAATGGCTGAGTTAGGGGTGAACGGCCGACCCGGCCCGATATCCACTATTCCGACCCGACTCGATATAAGACATCTCGTTAAGCTGTTTGGTCGCTAACCCAACCTGATAGCCTTATCGGGTAATCGGGTACTCCATTAACCTTTTCTTTTATGACCTTGGTACTTTGTGCCTTTTCAGCTTGTAGATCGTCTTCTTTGCTCATAGTTCTTGTAATTTAGTTACAATGAATAACTTCTTGTTGGGTGCTGATTCAAAGTATTCAACATAACAAATGGTTGAACAATTTGGATGATTTAGCAACATATTTTCTGGAGAATGGATTTGGAATACATGAGCATCAAAGATTCAACCCAGCATTATTGAATCAAGAAAGTGTAAGCAAGCCCCAGCAAAGAATGAAACCATTGAAGACTTGAAGTCCTATTGAGCATTGTGGATAATATCATAAATCCATAATATAGTTGCACATCATCAAACAAAGAAAAAGAAATGGAACCTATAAAAAAAAAAAGACTACAATTTCAAGATGACTGTCTCAAAATGAAACAAGTAAATCACTCGGTCTCAAAAGTCAGATTAATGAGAATATGAAAGAACTCCAAACTTCTTCCTCTAAGAAATGAATCAGTCATGTCAATGAAAATATGAAATAACTCCAAACTTCTTCCTCTAACTCCAAACTAGTGTCCAAGATGTCCTCATCCTTGTATAAATAGAACCTACACAAAATCCACATTGACATGCCAAAAACAATTCAAAATTAAAACAAATAAAAAAACCAAATAAATTTATTAAGAACTTGAAATTTCAAATAATAAAATGTAATAATATTAGTTTTTATTGACATACTGTTTCCAAGTACTTCAGGTCTTTGAGTAATCTTCAATCGATCTCATTCAAAATATTTTGCAAAGTTGTCTCTATACGAAACAAAAAATTATGTTAAACATATAATTAATTGAAAGATCTAAAATAAAATATTATTCAAATATGAATCTTACCAGTTTCTAACTTGTAACTTTCAACATCTTCTATTATATCTTGAGAGTCATAATTAACAGAATGAGCCTTCAACCATTTTTGTGTGCAGATAAGAGTTTCAACTGTTGTTGGGGCCAATGAACTACGAAATGAGTCTAAGCATGATTTCCAGCACTAAATGCTGACTCAGAAGCAATAGTAGATACAGGAAATAACTCACATCTCGAGCTATTTTGGCAAGTATCGAAAATCTGACTGAATTCATCTTCCACCATAGTAGAATATTAAAGTTGGGTGTCATCCGTTTAACACTCTCCATAAAATACTTATTCAATTCTGTTTTAGACTCTTCCACATACATTGATGATTTATGTTGAAAATACATATATAATATATTCTTATCATCATTAAGACTGTTCAGCCAAACCGCTCGACTCGATAAGGAAATTTTCGAACCGACCCGTTTTCAACTTGCTCAGTTTAGCCGAGATACCGATAGGCCGATTACCGATAGGCTCATTTTCTTGTCTTATGTGCTAATCTGATAAAAGAGAAAAGTAGAGGCCGTGCATTGATTTTGCCGCTCCTTTTGTACTCGTCTGAACCTTTAGGTGTCATATTTTTCTTTGGACATCTGTTTTTGTAGTTACCAAGAATTTGTAAGCCCTCCGATGTATCCTGATCTCTATATATTCTTCTCTTCTCTCTTTCAAAATTTCATTTACTTGCATATGTCACCCATAAATATTAATTTTCTCAACAACTCCAGTTCTCGCCATTGTCAATTTTTTTCACAAGCTCCACTTCTCTCCTTCATCGTCGTTTTCATCATTTTAATTTTTTTATTTGTTTCAAAAATCAATCCCGACAGGAGGAAATAGATTTCATCGTTTGAAGAAGATTTCATCGTTTCTTCATCATTTTAATTTTTTTCACTTGTTTCAGAAATCGGTCCCGACAGGAGGAAGAATAAGAGGTCCCAATTTCATAGTCTACAATCGGTTATCGGGTATTACCCGTTTCCGATTTCACCCTTAACGAGTCGGATAATTCGGGTCAAATCGAGTTGGAAAAATGGTCGGTATCGGTAAGCGGTTATTTTGAACAGCCTTAATCATCATCATCACAAGAAATGTTACTTTGGGTCTCACCTATGCCTACACTTGATTGGCCCCTACTTGAACCTACACTGGATTTTGAATATTTCTTATACATCTACTCAAGCATCCTCCTTAATCAATCAACAAGTTCAGATCCTCATTTTGTTGTTCATTGTAGCATTGCGGATCAAGCATAGCTGCAATGAACAACATTTTGTTCAATTGACTCAAATCTCCCCAATATTTGTCATATTTCAACATCACCTTCTCCGACATGAATTTCAGCATATTACTCTCACTTCTTGAATTTTTTTTCAAATGGTTATAGATTGCAAATATTTCTCTTATAAGCAAATTTGAAGTTGTATAAACTGAGCATGGAACTCGCAAAGTTGTGTCATAAAAAATTTTCAAAAATCGTACAAAAATCTTGATGGTTTTCCAATCTTGTGAAGTTAGTACTTCACATTTAACCTTATGTAAATATGGGATAAACTCACTATCTTCATCTTGCAGCACCTCAAACGTTGCATAATGTTTTAGAGTCGCACTCAACATTATATATGTTGAGTTCCACCTAGTTGGAACGTTAAGACAAAGAAGTCCACCACCAAGAATATTTTATTTCT
Source organism: Platycarya longipes (assembly GCA_036559045.1). Classification (NCBI taxonomy): domain Eukaryota; kingdom Viridiplantae; phylum Streptophyta; class Magnoliopsida; order Fagales; family Juglandaceae; genus Platycarya; species Platycarya longipes. The sequence continues at coordinate 6,279,399 of CM071791.1, forward strand.
CTACACATGACTTGAACTTATCAAGTCTTGTAGATGAAGACTTCACATATTTAACTGCATGACGAATCTTCACAACTGATGTATTAATTTATGTCAAACCATCTTTGACGATGAGATTCAAAATATGTGTACAACATCTTATATGCGTAAGCTCCTTATCTAATACCATGCAATCCCTAAACTTTGCAATTCTTCTCAAATTATCAATACTCGTATTGCTAGCGGATGCATTATCTATTGTGATTGTAAAAATCTTTTTTATGTTTTATTCAAGTATGGATGACTCAATCTATTTTCCTATTGTGATCCCTTTGTGATTAGAAACTTTCTTAAAATTGATTATTCTCTTATGCAATGTTCAATTCTCATCAATAAAATGGTCAGTTATGTACATATAGTTAAGATTTTGAACTGATGTCCACATATCAGTTGTAATACAAATCTTATAATCAGATTCCATAAACATGGTCTTCAACTTCTCTTTTTCTAACATATAAATTTTCATACAATCTCGCATAACAGTAATATGAGTGGAGATTAAAATCAAGGCTCAATTACGGCCATAAAGTTTTTGAAACCTTCTTTTTCTACAAAATTAAACGGTAACTCATTCTTAATTATCATTTTTGCTGTTGTCCATCGTATTATTTGTTCATTGTACTTAGCAGGTCCAACACTTGGACTGCTAGTAGTACCATCCGCCCACGTCTTCCTAAGCCCAATCTCTTTTAATTGGGGGTTATCCCTTATAGCCCCAATAGCAGTATGCAAGACTTTGCATTTTTCAATATGGTACTTCAAGGATGAAGCACCTTATTATTTAGGATGACGTAATAAAACCTTACCACAATAATCGCATGTGGTTGTGGGCTCATTGGGATCCTCATCACTCCTTGTAAAGTGTCACCATACATTTGATCTGCTCCTTCTTATTGGGATAGGAGGGCGAACTTGAGAACTAGTTGCTTGGAGAGATCTATCTGAAGCTGTAGGTAGAGTACTATCTAAATGAATGGGTACTAATTTAGACCTAGATGAACACATAGAAGCACTAGATTCCATAGGATTCAACTGCAAAAAAATAAAAAATAAAAAAATATTAGTAAGTTGAAAACCTAATAAAAATAATAATTTCATTGGATGATATATATATAACTAGAAAAATAAAATAAAAAATTAAGCAAAATGAACAATTAAAAAAAATGAACTAAACTAAAATATCTAATAATAAGAGGACTGAAATGATTCCAAGGAACTACCCAATTTCATCAATCACATAAACAAAGAAGAATCCACTTTGATATTAGACACCATAAGGGAGAAAATAAAGAGGCAGCCATTTCAATGCAAGAAGTGGAACAATTCATCCATTAACATTTTCAATCTGTATCCCATTTAGGCGAGAAGCAACATAGCTTGGAAAATGAAAAGAAAATATTAGTTTTGCGGGGCTGGTATATCTCATGATACTTTAACCTTCCATTATATGTTTTATAAAAAATACATGCTTTGCTTGCGACAATTCTAAGTTTCTTTGTAGTATTTTGAATTTCTTGATGTTGTAAGAAAAAGTGAAATGTACTACTCATTAACAAAGTTTGAGTGTGTACTACTAATTATGGGTGTTCAACTAGATCCGGGTTTTTCCCGGATCCGGTTTGGAATCCGAAAACCCGGATGATTCGGGCGCATATCCATCCTAATTAAATCCGGGCGGTTACTAAAATTATAATAACCGCCCGGATCTGGTTACGGATCCTGAATTTGATCCGGTTATCCGTAACTGCTTATAACGTCAACGGTAAAACACAATTTTGAATTCGAAATCGAAATTGAAATCGGAAGGGTGCTTTGAGTTTGCGAGCCCTAGCCTCCATCTCTCGAACTCGACGTTCACCGTATGATTGAATCTGCATAGTGCGATTTGAGTCTGTGAAGTGCGATTTGAGTCTGCGAAGTGCGAACCCTAGCCTCCATCTTTACTTGGTAATATATCTCTCTCTCTCGCTCACTCTCACTCTCTCGATTTTGTTAGATTGTTAAATCAACGGTATGTTAATCTCTCTATATCAACTCTTAACCCTACGGTATGTTAATCTCTCTCTCTCTCGATTACAGTAGACAAATTACTGAAAAAATAGTAATAATTGGACTTTTAAGTACAACTGGGTTTCGATTTATTAAATTGCCGATTTTGTGATTTTTGCATGTTTGTGATTCTTCAATCTCTCTCTCTCTCTGTGATGTTTGTGATTGTAATTTTTCATGGATATGATTTTTGCATGTTTCTGTTCTGGATTTTGTCTTTCTATTTGGTTCGATTGTAAAAATTTAAACTTTTTGTAGATTTTCTATGTAGAAATAATTGAGGTATTTTTTATTTTGTATTAGCTAAAAAGTCTTTAGGCGTGGAGGTTACCACATTTACCTTTGCATTGTACATAAATTACCATCCGTGGTCCTCCATTTGTAGCTTTAACAATGTTAAATGATATTAGTTTCAGTAAATTTTATACCATACAACTTTGGTGTTTGTTGTCTCTGTTCTTCTTCCTCTGTTGCTACTTTTTTCTTTGTTTTTCTTCTATTTGGATTTGGGTTTAGTGCATAAGAACAGGAAGGTCATGTACCTCTTTCTCTACATTTACAGACCCACGCAGAAGAAGCAGAGCTTTGTCTTGTCGTTCATTTCCATGTCAACATGAAAAGAGGAGTCCAACAATTATGATCGGAATCAGTAGCAATTGAATTGGAATAGGCCGGAATGAAATAGTTTTGGTGATTTGTTCTTTAATTAGAACCACTTTAGTATTCAGACAGGACATATCCCATTAAAAACATGTATAAGAAATTGGGTGTAATATATAATAAACTTGTAGTAAACTTATAGTTTAGATATATTTGCATTATTTTGATTGCTTCTCTCAGACTCTCCTCTAATTGAATTGTCTGGGATTTTAAGCTAGTATAATTTTTCAAATCTCCTTTATTTATGCAGATTATTGAGATCTTGAAGCTGGTAAAAAGAGAACTTGAGTGGAGAATCTATTTGTTGCATTGTTAGATATTGCAGGATTTTGTTGGGAGTCCAGTGACTGCCAAAAATTCTTTTTAGTCTTGGAACAGCATATATAGATAATAGAATGTTGTTAGGTCTTCTTTTTTTCTTTTGTAATTTTTTTTCTTTTGTTCTAATAGTAACTGTTCATTTGTTTCACTTTGGCCCATATTTTATGTGTATTTCTACTAAAATACATAGAATTTGAGGTTACAAGAATCTGGATTATGATTAAAATACCATATTTTAAATTTAACTCTTATTTTTTAACAAAAAAAAAGAAAGTAATTACCGGATATATGGATTATTAAAATCCAGATATCTGGATTTTAAGAGAGAAATAACAGAATCTGGGTATTTGGATATGATCCAGTTATTCATCCGGATTGTAACCGGATTCAATACGGGCATATAATCGTCCGGTTTTTGAGATCCGGTCCGGATCCGGTTATGGCCGGGTATCCGGATTTGGATCCGGTTGAACACCCCTGCTACTAATATCTATGGTTCCCCCGTTTTCTTAATGTACGAGGCTGAAAATAGGTTTTTCTTTTATTTGCCTTCTTATTTCTTGACCCAAATTCAAAATTAATATCCAAACCAACAATTTATGAAATTGAAAATGTCTTAATCCTACGAGAATGCAAAAAGAAAAAAGAAATAATATAGAGAAATGTAAAACGAGAACTAAAGTTCAATAACTCAGGAATTGTTTGAATGGATGCCCAAATCTAAGATACACTACGAGAAGTTCAAAAATGAAACAAACAAAACCCAAATCTAAGATAAACAATGAGTTTATCTTCACTCAAATGAACATATATACACAGTTGAATTTTCACATAAGAAAATAAATCGAATCTTAATCCTAAAATGAGCAATGGTCTGCTATGAAAGTGAGAGGAGATTCGAGAAAACAAACCTGGGAATCTGTGAGGAGTGATAGGCGTCGGCGAGAAAGAACAAGAATCCGCGTTGGCGAGAGAGAGCAGCGATCGGCATTGGCGAGAGAGAGCAGCGATCGGCATTGGCGAGAGAGATGGGCAATCGTCGTCGACGAGAGAGGAAAAACTTTGAATCGAGTGAGAGAAATGAAAATGGGTTAGATATGAGTCTTTGGACCAATCGAGTTATCGAGAATACCGTTTGAAACCCAAACGAGTTGGTGACGGGAATCGGAAGGTGGGCTTCCGTTTGCATGCCTTTCGGGTCAATCTATCGAGTCGGTAGCTGATTAGTATATTGAACGGGTCAGGAAAACAATCATTTTGTTCACTCCTAGGCTAAGCGATCGAGTGTAAGCAAGTCTATATTTAGTAACATGCTAGGATGACGAGACAGCACTATGGTGGAGGGCTAGTTTTGGGAGAGACCAACCGAGCTTGTCTTCGAGTGTCCTCTTTTTTAAGAGCTATATACACTTTGGTGGGTGGAGTCATTCTACAGGGCAGCCACTGTACAGTGCACATAGTGCACTAACGACGTGGCTGCCCTTTTTTTTTTCCTTCGTTTTGCTGAAATCCATTTTGAACATTGAACACAACGATTGAAATGTTTTGAACCCGTTCTGCTCCCGCGCCGCACCTCCTTCTTGTCGCCTAGCACCCTCCAGTGTCACCGTCTTTATCGTCGCCCAACTCTTGCGACTCGTGCCTCTGCCCGTCGCCAACAATCTCACTCCTGCGCCCCTTCTCCCTCCTTTCCAACGTCTTCTCTCTTCTTCAGAACCCATAGCTAATGCCTTTCTCCTCCTTGCTGTCGATCCATCCACTGAGAATCATAACATCTCTTCGGCAGTAACATTCAGCAAAAAAGGACACTCCAATTCCAGCCGCACTTTCCCAGCTGGCAACCAGCTCCTCCGTAGCTCGCCATGCATCCAATGGTTCAGCCACCGTCCACCACCACCACTCCACTGAGCAAATTCTCTCTCTCTCTCTCTCTCTCTAAATATATATATGTTTATGGAACAACCACATCTACAAGGTGTAATTCATCTGTTCCACTGAAATTATTTGGATTTTTTTATGAATAATGAACACTGTTGTTCGATTTTGAGATTGATCTTTGATTCTAATTGTGATGGGCTTTAGAATTTGGGATGAATCTCGATTTTGTGAATAATTTTGGTTTTGATGCGTTAGTTGTGTAAATGCAACCCTTGCAGATGAATTTTTCTTAGATAAAATATGTTTCGATGAGAATCAAAATGAGGCGTACTTATCTGGTTGTGGCAACAGAGATGGGCATGCGCTCATGCTCGTTATAAAGGATTGCATTCTCGAGATCATGGTTTCACTGGTTCCAACCATGTCTTTCTGAATCTTTTCTTTCATAAAAAGGTCTTCATGTACGCTTATTTTACAAGCAATACTTATTGGAAAAGTTAGAATAGAAGAAGCCAAGCTACTGATTTAAGTGAAGAAGTGTGTACTCTTTTATTTTTCAGTTATGCATTCAATTCATTTATTAAGTGTGACCTTTACACACATACACAAATATATTTGATTTGTATCCCAAAAGGGTACTCCTTCTCTGAGAACAACAACATATATAATTATGTACTTCTATAGGTTTGCTGCATATTGCAAGATCATAGTCTGTGAGAACAGGATTTATGTTGCCTAGGATGATATTATTCTTGCGGATAAAATTGACCATAAGGAGTTAGATTTGCAATTTAAAAAGTAAAGAGAAATGGATAACGGCATTGCTGAAAACTCAGCTCTAACTCGACCCAAATGGAGAAAAGTGGCATATGGAGGGATGCAGCCTGGTTATGATGACAATCACACTGATGAATCTTTCCTTGAAGATCTTATTTACTCCGCTTAAAATGGAGAGCATTGTCTGATCTGAAAGTGATTTTGGAAAATAAAAAAGGGAGCATAAAGCTGGATGTGTTCGAAGTTGTAGAGATATGATGATACTAATGAGGATATAAAATACAAAGGTACTGGGAGGATATGATGATGTCTTCTAGAACCATTAATTTGAAATTTATAATCCCACATTATGCCAATTTTTTGAGTTCTCTAATGTTATTATCAAATCAGACCTACATATTGGGGATTACTTGAAATCTTATTTCTTTTATATTCAGATATGCACCATGCCAACATATGGCGTAAAGTAACTTTTATTAAATGGTGTGGAGTCAAATGCTAGAAATTTCATTTAAGATACACATGCATTTTCTTTCAATTTGTGGTGTTTTTGTGAATTGTACTTTTGAAGAATGGATTTTGTAAAAATTATATACATATATATATATATAATGTCTTTACTAATCATTTTTATGTCTTTACTGATGTTTGCAGACAAGATCCACAGCAACACTTATCGCTTATGATTGATCTAGTCCGTGAGATTGGCAGACAACTATTGGAATGTGTAGCAGTTTCGGTGGAGCTGGAGATGAATATATCTTAATTGAAGATGATCACACTGCATGCTCTCTGTCCAATGTACACTGTATGGCTGAAGCCATTCCAGATCGTTTTTAACATCCCAATTGTTTACCTCAAGTGTTAAGAGTCCAATTGTAAAGAAGAGAGTATAATGTTTTTTTATAGAAGTTTTTCTTATAAATAAGGGAGTAGTTAAAGGAATACAATGTTTTTATATAATTTATACAATGTTTTTATGTTTGTCTCATATTTGAATACAATATTTCTAGTCGATGCCATTTTGTTTGATATTCATTGCTACTTGTATCTTTTGAAGTTAAAACCTTTGAGTAGCTACAGTCTCCAGCAAGAGAGAGAGAGAGAGAGAGTGCATTTCATTGTGGCGTTCATGGTTGCATGCGTTGTTTCCAAAATACAAGTAAATAGCAAGAGAGAGCATTTCATTGCATTGGATGAGTGACAGTATATATTACACAGGAAAATTTTCGCAAGAACGCCCAAATGTGGCGTTCATTACTTGCAAAGGTAAATCCACGTCATAGCCTCAACTAAATCCTACTTTGACAATTTCTCTATCTTACAAAAAGAAGAGGAAAATGAGTAAATCTGAATATAAATAACAACTCAACAGCTCAAGGAGCCACGCCACCACTGTCAATGCTGGAGGCACGAGCTTTAAAGGAGGCCTCCGTCCTGGGATAAGAGGGTCGGCAGCTGGGTGGTCAAGATTGAACTCCTCCTCTGGTAAGAATAGTTTTCATGCAAGCATGCACATTGCCTTGTCATAGAAATAGGAATTTGCCAACTTTATCTCAGAATGTGTGGGGACACTTGCGACTTCAGGACGTTATTTCCATCCAAATATCTCACCATGAGATACTCGACATCAGAATAAAAGTCCATTCAAATTCCACTCACCCACCTTCTTAGGTACGATTTTGGCAGTTGAAACCAAATAAAAGCCAGAGCCAACAAAGTTTTTTTTCTTTATCGATGAGCAACAACGTTTTAACATGCCACATTGCTTAATGTAGGAAATCAATCAGTTAGCACTATGAATTCAGAGCATCTCGATAGAAAAATTATACAAAAATATAAAAATAATGATAATTTCAGAAAATCTATACCTTTTCAATTGTGTCGTGGTCCCAGACTTCAAGAATTAACATATCGTATAATCCATCCTTAACAACGAAGTCAAAAGTTTGATTCCAAACTGAATTCAAGCTCTCATTCACAACCTGAGAAACAAAGGAACTTGTAAGTGAATCTAAAGCATGTGTAACTAGAGATGACTGTACTCTAGTTATGCAGCAACTTCTTGATCTTTAAATTCGAATTCATAATTTTACTTGACAATCTAAATGGATAAGCTAGTTAACATCCGTCAATAACCTTGATTTCCCCACTGCAAAGAAAACTCCATAAAACAGCAATGGTACATCCAATTAATTTTTGAGATTGACTACAAATTTCTATATATGAAAGTATTTGTAATTTGGGGCAAAATTACAAATCTTAGATAAACTATATTTTGAAATCCAATTCCAGTGATTTAGGAGAATATTACAAATGAAATATCGACTACAAATCCTAGATTTTGTGATCCACTTTCAGTTATTTGGGGCAAAATCTCAAATTTTAGATCGACTACAAATTCTACAAATGTCAAATCTATTTGCATATGAACAAAGAATGTGCTTACTAGCGTGGGGGCGTTCGACAACAGTGATGAACGTGGTGTGTGGCATTGTCCGACGCAAGAAAACAATCTCTGGGACTAGGTTGTTAGGCGAAATCAAAGTGTGTGTACGTGAGTGGTGAGAATCTGAGTGTGAGTGAGTAATAATAGAAAGTAAGTGAGAAAAGTTGTGAAAATGCTTAACGGTGTCGAAATCATGGAGAAGAAGGAGCTTTAGTCGCAACGCCGTCCAAATTTGTAGTCGATCGATGGGTGGGAGAAAGCAGGCTTCAAGGGATTTAGAGAGGGGGGGTGGGGGAGGTGAGACTGAGGGCTTCGAGAGAAGGGGTTAGGGGCTTACAGCTTTTCAGAAACATGAAGGAGAGGCTTGGGAGAGGCCCAGAGGGTGGCTTCGAATTTCAAATGGGTGAAAATGAAATCATTGAGAGAGGGAACGTGCAGCTGCCCCTGGGAGAAATTCGTCAATTTGATTAGGCCACGTCATATGTGCTTTGATTGCAACCGAACAGTGGTTGCTCTCTAGATTTATTCTTTAATCCCAACCCGCACTTGCACTCAAAGTGTGGGTGAATTTCCTGCATGCCTAGTTCTTCTAGGGTCCAAGCGATGAGTTATGCTAATCAATCTCATTATTTCACTTCTTCAAAGTTATTATTAGTGCAACTTTATTTTTTTAAATCCTTTAGAAAAAAAAAAACAAATACACTAAATTTTTTTAATATTATAAATAAAATAAAATAAAATAAAATAAAATACATGAATAATGCCCCGCTTGGATTCAGAGATGAGATGAGTTGAGATGAGTTTAGTTTATTTTTTAATATTATTATTATTTTGAGATTTGAAAAAGGTGTGTTGGAATTTGAAAAAAGGTGTATTGGGATTTAAAAAAGGTGTATAGGAATTTGTGTTTTGTATAAAAAATTATAAAAATATAATGATGAAATGGGAGTGAGTTGAGATGAGCTCAACCCACTTCCGAATCCAAGCAGGGCACAAGAGGCAAAATTAACATTTTTTTCTTGAGCCATGTGTTGGACAAGTTGGGTATTGGGCCCACCCCACACTGTTGCTAATCGATTTGAAAATCTAATCAACTTTTCTATTAATTGATTCAAAAAAACTTTTATTATAGTTATTTATTTAATTATTAATAAAGAATTTTGTTATTCATTATTTTCATATATTGCACATCACATTTATCTTTATTTTATTATTCTTAAATTAATTAAAATTTTCTATTTATCATTTATATATTATAAGAGAAAAAAATTATATGTGGTGTGTGATTTGAAAATGATGAATAAAAGTTTTTATTAATAAATGAGCAATGATAGAGTGACAAACTAATTTTTTAACAATTTATCAATGAAATAATATTTTAAAAAAAATCAATACACCTAATCAAAATCAAAATTAAAATTAAAATTAAAACAAATATATTAAAAATATTATTTTATTCAAAATTGTAGAAGAATTATAAAGGAGCTGTTGTTTTACGTCTCTCTCAATAAATATAATTGTAATTTGCAAATAGAAGTAGTTTCAAAACTGATACGTTCCCGTGGGGAGCCGTTAAGATACGTTACCCAGGGCCTTGATTTTCCACGACTTGCTCGATATTTAAACCACAGGGACCCAATTCTTTTCAAATTCTTCTCGACCGTTGCACTCCCCCTCTCTCTCTTGCTCGCTCTGTGCAGAATTGATAGTGCATTTGCAGATCCTTGTACGCACCAGAGAGTAGAACATATATCTCTTAAATAGGATCTGCAAATTGCACAGACTCGGTTCAATTCTCTTTGTGAATTCTGAAGCCTTTTGCTCGGTGAGTTTATATACAGATTTATATATACAAATGCGCACCATCCGTTTGAAATTTTTTATTCTGAATTTGGTGATGCTTTGTCAACCGATTTGATTGCTTTTAGGGTCTATCTGGTCTCCGCGTCTGTGGATACTGAAGCCTTCTGGATAGGTTTATAATGTTCGCGGTGGCCTGCTGTGGACCGAGTCGCTATCGAGAGTTAATTGAAGCATGCGAGTTCATTTTTTTGTTGAGGAAGAACGATGACTAGGTTGAGGACGACAAATTGCAAGCGAGCCCGATTTCCGATTACTGCTTCTGGCGGACAGAGTGATGGTTCTCAGCACATGAGGCCTTGGCATGGGTAAATATACATAATCAGATTTGACACATTAGTATGCGTCATCCTTTTGATATATGCGTTCTTATGGAGTACAAAAATTACTGTTAATTTAGGAGAACTACTGGTCCTACAAGACGCTCCACAACGGGAAAATGGACTGCAGAAGAGGTATTTTTTCGGATGAGCCTTAGATGGTATGCGTTCTGTCTTTGATGAACAACTTATGGCAGAGGTTTGTATCTTACATGCAGGACGAGGTATTGCGCAGGGCGGTTGAACATTACAAAGGAAAGAGTTGGAAAAAAATAGGTACGTTTCAAGAAAGACACAAATCATCGTGGGCAACATTCCAACATCTATCTTAATGTTAATTAATCAGGACATGACAAATCTGTGTATCAAACGTAAACAATGGACATGACAAATCTGGTTGAATGATTTATAAAGTTTTGAGATAATTTAGTTCAGCCTATGATCCAGAAAAAAAATTTGTAGATCAGTAAATAAGTTCTGCAAAGATCCTTTTTCAAGCGTTAATTTTTAACATGCAGCGGCATATTTTAAAGATCGAACAGATGTGCAGTGTCTACACAGGTGGCAGAAGGTCTTAAATCCTGAACTAGTCAAAGGCCCATGGTCTAAAGAGGTATGTTGTTTTGGGAACTGTCAGACTGGTCTATAATCCTGCCTTCAAATTGCTGGCTAGTGAATAGTTGACACTTCTCTAACTTTTAACTGATGCCATTTGTGATCCCATGGAATAAGTGGCTGATTCGTTAACATTATAAACAGGAAGATCAAATGATAATCGAGTTAGTTAATAGATTTGGGGCAAAGAAGTGGTCAACCATTGCAGAAGCATTACCCGGACGTATTGGAAAGCAATGCCGAGAAAGGTGTGATCATTGATTTGTTAATTCATTTTGTTCCAAATTCATTTGAGAATTAGCTTCACCTTGAAAGAGATTTTGTTCCAAACTCCTCTGAGAGTTATCTTCTGAAATGCTGGGTGTGGTATTTTTTTGGTTTCACTTGTCATCTTATTTATCTCTTTCGTATTCAATTTTTGTTCCTGACATCTGATTTTGGAAAATCTTAAAATTTTCAAGAGCCTACTTATTTGCAATAATGAAATTATTTAATCCTTAGCGGTTGGCTCAAGTAGCAAGGGCCTAGGTCTAAGTTTTAAGTTGATGATTTACCTTATACATATGACATGGGAACATTTTGGGGTTGATTTGTGTAAAATTTGCATTTGTGTAATCTCCAAGTTTCCCTATCATAAAAAAGTAATGAAATTATAAAAAGGCACTTCACCTTATCTTGCATGACCTAGGCCTGCTACCAGCCCCTAGTGGGTGGGCAGCTGACCACCCTGCTCCCAAGTTCCCCCCCAAGGCCTAGGTGGGTGATCTTGCCCGAATGCCTACCGGGCTGTCGCACGGTGGGTGGGTGGGTCGGGGAGTGAGTGAGTGTGTGTGTGTGTGTGTGAGAGAGAGTAGCAATGACAACAAGAGACGATGAGGTGAAATAAAGAGAGAGGAAAGATGTGTGCGGCGCGAGGGGGGGGGGAGGTGTAATTTAAAATTTAACCTTAAATAGAACAATGTTATTTTTTTTAATATATGTAATATAATATAATATATATAATATAAACCTCTCTCTTTGTTCTTTTAAATTTTGTTTTCTTAAACCTACCAACTGCCCCTCGTTTTTCCCAGGGGGCTAGTGCCTGCCTTGCCCACCTCAGGTGGCTGAGTACCTATATTCGGCCCCTTTACTCATGAGTTGAAATTAAATCTTAAATTTAAATATATTATTTATAATGGAACTTTTAAGTTGACACTTATTCCTCCTCAGTTTAGGGATGTGATATCCCATATGATAAGAGGGGTAAGGTAGGTAGTGTATGAGATCCTACATTTCTTAGAAATAAAAAGTTTTTGCTCTTTATAATATTGCAATAGGACTCCAATTGTATCATTGGCTAGTCTTTTTTGAATATTATATAGGCCATATGGTTTAAGCTTTCTATTAGGACGTTATAAATGGTATCGTAGTTTATCCCATCAATAAATGTAAGATTTGAGCCATAGCACCTACGACAGATGGACCCGACAAGAATGTCGAAAATTTAAGTGGGGAGATTGTGATATCCCATGTGATAATACGATAAGGTAGCTGGTATATAAGTTCCCACATTATTTGAAAGGAAGAAGTTTTTGCTTTTTATAATACGATAATTGTATCATTGACTAGTACTTTTAGAATATAAATTATGTGATTTGGACCTTCTATTGGAGTGTTACAAGGGACACACCTGTAACTGAAGAGTTGGTCTTCCTGAGAATGTTGTTATGTGTAATATCTATGCAACATCAATTCTAGTGGTATATATTTTTTTCTGGATGCGATCATTTGAAAGGGATCATGCAAACACAGTGGCTTAGTTTTTTAGATTTTCATTTTTTTCAGGTGGCACAACCATCTCAACCCTGCCATAAACAAGGAACCTTGGACACAGGAAGAGGAGATGGCTTTAATTCGTGCTCATCAAATTTATGGGAACAAGTGGGCCGAGTTACAGAAAGTTTTGCCTGGCAGGTAAGTTTAAATTGCACATTTACTGATATGAATATAATCTTTGGCCAAAATAATAATTGCTCTGAAACATCAATGCGCTTGTTTGCATCAGGACAGACAATGCAATAAAAAATCATTGGAACAGCTCCGTGAAAAAGAAGTTGGAGTCTTATTTAGCATCAGGATTACTGGAACAGTTTCAAGGTCTGCCTTATGTAGAACATCCAAGTTCATTGTCTGTGGGGATGCAACAGAGCCAAGTGGACGAGGTTGAAGAAGTTGAAACTTCTGAATGTAGTCGAGGATCATTAGCATTAGCAGTCAATTGCTTTCAATTTGATTCTGGAACGGCAGATGTGATGGAGAATGTTAGTTTTGAAGAATTTGATCATAGAAAGGAGCATAATGCAGAGCACTACTTATTACAGACAGCTGGAGCTCCTGATATTAAAGATTGCCAGTATAGTTCCCATAAATTGTCCAATGTCTTTGTGGATGTCTCGCAGGAATCATCGGGGTTTGTTGGAACATCTGAACAGGGTAAATGTGTAAATGAAAGCCACAACAAAGGCTGTATTCAGACACAGAGCCTTGCTGGATTGAACACCTCTGCTACAATCGAAAATATGCCTGTTGGTTCTACTAAAATGGATAACCTATTATCTGAGAGTGATCTTCTTGAGATTACATTATCAGAGGCAAGAAATCTTGAATGTGGGAATGTGACAGAACAATCAAATGACCTGGATGGTTCCACGATTATGATAAATTGCCAATCTGACTCTCAGAGCTCGGCAACCACCAGAACTTCTGCTTTGGAGTCATGTACCCCTCTAAAGGATGTCGTAGGAGGAATTTCGGATTTTGAGGCCATTCCAATTTCAAGTGATGACTTTATCTATTTAGACTCTCTTGGTATAGATGCAGATGAAAAAGACAATTGTATGAAACTAGATGAGGCAAAGAATGCCCCAAAACTAGTTCCTGTGGATATATTTAGTACAGTAAACTCAGAATCTGTCGGAACCTTTTCCTCCAATGATGAAAATGCAAAACTTTCAAACTCGGATGAGGCAAACGTTACTTCGAAGGTGCCTGCTGGGGACATTCTTGGTATTGCAAATTCTGATCCTAAGCAAGCCCTCCCGACAATGGATGATGATGCTAGAGTGAATACAGTAAAACAGGATTCAGGAGCTCTATCTTACCGGCCTCTCCGTTTCCCAGGCTTCGATGTTCCTTTTCTCAACTTTGATCTCATAACATCTGGTGTTGATATGCAGCAAGCATACAGTCCTTTTGGGATTCGCCAATTGCTGATGCATCCAATGAACTTTACCTCACCACGCAGCTTGTGGGATTCACCAATTCATAAAAGTACTCCAGACGCTATATCAGATAAGGCTGATAAAAGCTTCACATGCACAACATCCATCATGAAAAAGAGACTGCAAGAACCCTTGTCACCCGTTGAAGAAACAAAAGGAGACAAAGAACACGAAAAGGACACAAATATGAGGACATTTAGCTTGAACAGTACCTTTTCTTCTTTGGAATCAATTTTAGAAGAGAATGGGGTTTCTGCAATGTCCATATGTTCTATTGATTCTCCAGTTGACCAAAAAATGGATTTTGAAGACGCCATGCAGGATAAAGCTAGTACGGATTGTGCTTTTGAAGAGGAAAAAGAGAGCATTGGGAATTTGGAGAGTAGAGTATCAGAGAAAGACATTGGGATCACTATTTGTCCAGAGAAGATTTTGAAGAAGGGTACCGTGAGTATCAATCCTAAGTCCAAGATCGATGATGGCACTTCTGTCCTAATTGTGAGTTGTTTTGTATTTATTCATCAGTTGCTTTTTCTTTTAAAAAAAAAATAGTACATATTGATTTCTTGCAATTCCAGTGGATGAGTTTAATTGTGAGTTACCATTGGTTCTTTTGGAGTTTTCTAGTGAGATCTACAAAATCAGAATAAAGATAATTGAAATATCTGAGCAAATTCCCTTATGTAGTGATGGAGCATGTTTTGAGAAAACGATTTTCACAATTTTGTTCATTCTCCAATTATAAAGTGGAAGAAACTCTTTTCTGTAGCTAGTACAATTGTTTACTATTGGATCCTATCACTTATGAGTTGGAAGCAAAGACGTTAACTAAAATTTCACTTGTATTGCAGAACTAGCTGGCCTGAAATTTCTGTTTGTTGATCACCCTTGTGCATATTATTTCTTACTTCCCGGTTTAAATCAATTATTTTAATTCTGTTACAGCCTACGGGGGTGCTTGTTGAACGTAACATAGATGAACAGCTGGTATTTTCTCCCAATAGAGATGAACAGCAAACAACTAGAGCTCTGAGTATGGCAGTTTTAAGTCCCAGAGGCCAATATGTTATAAGGTTGGATGCTAAAGCATACTGGGGTGGCAATTTAGAGCCATCATCTTTGAAAAATGAGAACTCTGTAGCTGTTGCATCTACAGAGTGTGCACCATCATCACAGCCTCCAGAAACCACTAGTGGAAATGCTGGGGATGATGCTGATATATTTAGCATGTAAGTTACCATTCTTGTGTTGTTTTTTCAAATGTTTATAAAAATTTAATTGAAAAAATTCAGAAAGCTTAGCCCAAGTACCATACTTGTATTTTATCATGGGAATGCTGTTATATATTTCCATACTCATAAAACGTGATGATCAGTCATTGTTGCAGAAACCTGAACTTATTGAAATTTACTTAATAGAGCTGAGCACATTGTTATAATTTTATTTGATATAACATGATGAGTAACACTACAGAACTTTTTTTTTTTCATATAAGTAACACTACAAAACCTATGCTCCTTTCCATTTACTTAACATACAAAAAACACGATAGGTCAATCAAAGAGAGTGCTTGTATATGAAAATTCTTGATCATATATAAACTATTTCCGTCAAGAATGCAGCAGGACTTGCCTTCTCCATCTATAGATGTCAATGTTTAAGTATCCTTATGCATCTGTGTATGTCTTTCGAAATTTTTTTACCTAAAACATCGTGCACTCTTGGTTCCATATTCTTCTTGGCTGATAGTTATGAACTCAGTAAAACTGAGAAAATTCCCATAGCTCATTTAGCCTATATTTCTTTTTGATGGTTTGAGGTTCTAATCAAATTTCTTGTCTCTTGTTTATTTTTCATTCAAGTTCTAGGTATGAGGAGACTCCAAATAGAAAAAGAGGAATCGAATCTCCATCAGCATGGAAGTCTCCTTTGTTCGTGAATACTTTCCTTCCTGGACCGAGATTTGATATGGATATGACATTTGAGGTAATTTAAAATTTTAGTCCAATGGTTGCTTCATTTTGTTTCTGAATGTCGGTAGCATAGTAGTTGATAACTTATGAGAATCTTTAATGCCCAATTGCTTTGACCAAATTAAAGAAATGGATAATGACATCTTACTAAATAAAATTTACAAGGGCTTTTGTGGTAGTACTACCACTAATACAAATTAGGTTGTTATCATTTGGATGATGAATTGATTGTGGTTATTGATGGCAATACTTTAGCGTAGGAATGCCATTTGTAACTATAAAAAAAGGCAAAAACAGCCTTCACTCCCTCTAGAATGTTCTTCTCCACTCAAGGTGCAAGTGTGAGTGTCTAGTGATAAGTGTACTTCGAAGTATCCTATGTTTGTGACTTGAACGTTAGTACCTGTTTGTCTGGTTTTTGTATGTGGTATTTTTTGAGTGTAACTATACTTCCATAATAAAGTGTGTTCTTCCTTTTTCGAATAATTTTTTTTTCAACAGTAACAGTTTCAGTCCTTGCTAGTTGTACTTGATCAAATTGCTCCTTTTAGAATATTTTTCTCTACATTCCAAAACCCAAAGGTACACTTTGATTAAAAGTACAACGAGCAATGACTACATATACAAGCACCAATACTAACACTGGGGTTCCATGTTAAGGAACCCTAGAGTTTAGTGAAAGCACTAAACTCATACCCTAGAGAAGACCAAAATTGCAATATCCCTAAAGTGTTTCATTATGCCCTAGACTCATTTGAGCACATTTAATGAAGAGTTTCCTCTTGAGTTCTAAACTTAGCTATGTTGACCACCTATAAATCATCATGTTGTGTCGCTACCACCATAGCAAACGTTATAACCTATAAATCATCATGTTGTGTCACTACCACCATAGCAAACGTTATAACCTACATAATTATGAGACTCCCATGTTAAGGAACTACGGATCCATTTACTCATTTCTACACTTTTGGTTGAATAAGCACATGTAGCATGAAATATATGTTACACTAGTTTTTTCTTTTTTGAAAAGAAGTATGTCTATATCAAACACCACACAAATCTTAGTCTAGACTTGCCAAAGAGGTTCTCACATCTAGCAAACCATAGGTATTGTGTGGTGTCCACGCATGGTCCTAAATATAATAGATCTCATCACATATTCTTGTGTTGTTTAACTTATCTCACTCAATACTGCATTATGTGCACATAGGATCTAAATGAGGAACCATAACATTGTTAGTTATAAAATATAGCAAAAACAACCAAAGAATATCTTTTTTCGGCTCAGTGCACTCACACTCGAAGTACTCTTCAATTCGTAGTTAAAGCATTCTAGCTAGGGACTTGTTCTATTTGCGGTTGGCTTGTCGTGCCTTGCTGAGAAGTTCCTGACCCATTTACACACGTTCAGTAGCTAGCTAGATTTAGTCATATAGGTTGAAATGTTTTGGTTTAGGGGCCCTAGGTCCTCAACCTCCATCTCAATTGATGTAATACATCATCAAATGTTTAGATGTTCCTGATGTATATCAAGTTCTACAGCATCCATCTACATCATTGCTGGACTTGCTACTCGTTTGTCAGGTTGTTTCGAGTGCATCTTATAGGGAGCCAAACCTCATGGATGATCTGCCACCTTGGAACTTCACTTCTAGTGCTTGCCACATCTTTTAGGCAGTGTTGTACTCCTCGAACTCCCCAATGAGATTGTTGTGCATGGTACTTAAGATAGTAATGGACATGTTTCAATTCTTCTTGAGTCAATTCTCATAGGCTTCCTGATCCTTTTGGGTACTGTTTTGAGTCCTCTTTTTCAAGCTTGAGTTAAGATCTTGTGTTGCCAAATGTCATTGTCCCATCTCACTACAAAGTCACATACCTAAAATTTATTAAGACATGTCGCAATATCGAAAATTTGCTAGACTTTTTATCATCTTCTGCAATGCCTAAATATTGTTTAACTTAATTTTCACTTATACGGAGATGGATCCTACTAAGACTACGTTAACCTAGCCTGTGGTACATCATATTGACTTATGTGTGTAGGTATTGTATGGGATCTCAGATTCCGCATTGCTTGGAATTGATATGTTCTTGCTCTTCATAATAATTTTAATAGGGCTCCAATTATACTATTGAGTAATCTTTGGGAGTATAGATCATATATGACTTGGGCCTCCTTTGAGGTGTTACAGGGCCACACTCTACAAAGATAGTTACTATGAGGTCATTACATTCCATTTTTCTTTTCCTAGTCATAACAATTATTACTTTTGCTAAGTAATAATTCCCGTTGTTACTTTTGCTCAGTGCACTGACAATACTAACTAATAATGAGAATTATCCATTTTATTACTCTCCCAAATTTGAAGGCCTATCTCATCTCAAAACTTCTCACAATTTCCTTCCCAAATATCACTTAAACACAAAATATTTTTCGGTTTCAAATCTTAAACTTTTTCATCTAATCATCATCCAAACACAAAATCCTACACAACTTTCAAAAACTTCAAACAAAACACAAAAAATAATACAACTTATCAAATTTTAGAACAAAAACAATATTAAAAAATTATTCAAATTTTTTTTTAACTTTATAATATTTTTATTCAAAATTTTCTCTATTCTTTCCCAAAACCCAATAAAACATCAATTCAAATCACTTCACTACTATTACTTATAAAAAAAAAAAACCACTTCACTACTATTCACAGAATTCTCACATTTCTCATCTCATCTCATTGCCCAAGCATGCCCTAAATCTAAGCATTAAAAAGCTTAACAAATGTGATAAAATAATTCCATACATTCACATGTAAGGATGCCCCTCCTCATTACTACAACAGGATTGAGTTATCTTCAACTGTGCCAACATTATAATTTGGCATCCTAATTAGCTTCTTGTTGTCTCTTGTTTATTTGATTTGAGCACCCTGCATCCACAATCTATAATGTTTCTCCTATTCTCCAGCCATAGTTTGTGTGCAACAAGAGCTAGTTTCTCTATCTCTATTCTTAGGTTCTTGCTTCTTCTTTAATTATAGTTTAGAAACATTGCTCGGCAATTGCTCCATTGTCCAAGTAACAAACTTCTCTCTCAAAATTTACTGTGGCAAGGGATGCATGAACTCGCCCTTATTGACATATGCATCTCGGTGATCTTCTCTATCTCTTGCAAGTGGCTTTTCATGCCACAATTGAAACATTTATCATTTATTCATTTGTAATTTCTGGAGCATCCCTCATCCTTATAATTTAAAAACTTATAATTTATCCTTGCTCTTTTCTTTTTTTGACACGGTTGGGTCGACGTTTCCTATTGCTACTCAACATTTACCCCTTCTACCTTTTCAATGAGACTACAGCCAACTGTTTGGCTAAAGTTTCTTGGTTAGTTAACAACTTTTTAACTCAATTGTAGAGAAGGCTGTGTGTAATAGATCCTCAATATTTTGGTCTCAACCATGGATAATGATCGTCCTAATGCATTGTTCATTAATTGTAACAGAAGAATCTAATGCAGACAATTCTTAACAAAAAGACTTCACCTTTGTAAAAATACTATGAGCTCCCACTAGTTCTCCACATTAATTTGAAATTAAGGAGTTGAAGGTTCATATCATTTTTCTTGACAAATGAGCTTTAAGTGTATTACTTCTTTAAGTGTGCTGGCATTTTGAATGTGCTCCAACATCTGTTTTTATTGTTCTCTCGGTTGCAAAATTAAAGTGCTATCAGCACGACATTCATTGTGACTTGGTGCAATCTCATTTGCTTCCAAGCAAGCAGCGTCCATGACTGATGAACTTCATAGTCCCAAATTGTGCTTGAGCAAGAATCTCCCCACACTTTCCCTTGACAAACAATCTCTAAGAACCTGACTCTGATATCAGACGCATGGAATAAAAAGAGCACTTTTATATAAAAGTACTAGCAAAGATTAAATATACAAGTGCTAACATCGAAGGCCACCTGCAAACTTTAGAAGGCACACCTTAAAGAGCACTTCTCACATGTAGACTGCAAACTTTAGAAGGGCACACCTTAAAGAGCACTTCTCACATGTAGACTGCAGTGAACAAAATTCTTGATACACACACTATAACTAACGGGCTTTAAATTGCTTTAAATTATACTCAAGGAACTCTCAAACGACTAGCTATATGACACCCTTACTCTAGGAATGAAGGTTTTCCTTTAAACATAAATGTGAGGGTATGAACTTACTCTTTGTTGGCACACGAGAGTCGGTGAGAAGAATAGAGCAGTGAAAGGTTCAAGAAGAAAGAGCAAACAATCTTGAGTTGCTTCTAGAATGGGGTGATAAAATATGGTGGATAATAATACTACAGATGCAGTGAAATTGCTAAGGCAGTAAGAAGAACTTTTTTTTAGAGGCAATGCAGTGTTACCTCTTTAACATGGAACACTCCTATTTCATCCTGAGAAATTAGTAAAAAGAAGGGGGGCACTGTTTCAATGTATCTCTTGCTCATTCAATTTGGTGAAGATTCATAGTTTGAGATTGCCCTGTACTTTATATCTTAGTTTGGGGCAACATACTAGCCAGGAGAACAAAGGTGACAATAATAAAATGGTTAGAAGTAAGGATCTCTCTCTCTCTCTCTCTCTCTCTCTCTCTATATATATATATATATATACAAATATATATTATCACTGTAATTTGTATAACATTTTCATCTGCCACCTCTTCAGGATTTGGGATACTTCTTGAGCCCTGGGATGAGAAGCTATGATGCCATTGGGTTGATGAAACAGCTTAATGACGACACCGCAACTGCATTTGCCAATGCTTGGGATGGTTTGGCAGGTGATGATCCTATAACGCCCTCAAAGATAGTATTCTCCAGCGACCAAAACTTATCTGGGGAGGATAATTGTTTTCTTCATAACGAGCAGGAGAACATTCCTCCCGGTGACTTGGTAAGGAGCATTTCTAAGGACTGCAGTCTGCACATGTATATGTGCATGTCTTCTGAATTAATACTTCTTTTGTTTGTAGCTTTTGGACCTCGTTATATAAATGTGTTTTCATTGTAACTCTTAACCTTATTTCTTCATGATTTTACTGTCTTCAATTCATTATTTTTTGTTTTGTAAATTGTATAGGCAGAGCAATGTGTTCCTGATTTCAGTGGATGCGGGACGCCTGGGAAGGGTACAGACAAGAAGAAGTTTCTTGAGCACAGAGGTACTACAAGCATTTCAACCCCCTCATCCTATCTGTCGAAGAATTGCAGATAATTTGCTCTCTCACTTGATACAGATAGTGAGTGGGTTTACTTATTTGGTATTCCTTATGAATGTAGCTATGTTTGTATATGCGTGCAGTTTATATCATATTTTGAGTGGAAGTGCCAACTTCTAAGTATGCAGGGTGATGTGTATAGTATAGTTTGTCCATTACATTTTAAAGTTGTGTTGATTTGCAGACTTGAAGAGTGATGTAAACTATGAATATGTCAAATTTATTAGTTGAGATTCTTTGTAATTAATAATATTTTTGAATTTTGGTGTGAAATTCTTTGTAATTTTGAGGATAGTGAGATGAGATTAGATTAGATTAGATGGTTTTAGATGAAAATTAAATAAATTCTTGTTAAAATATTATTTTTAATATAATTATTATATTTGAATTGGAAAAAGTTGAACGGTTTATTATCTCTTGTAAGAAAATTTTAAAAAGTTGTAATAATGAAATAAGATGAGATGAAATTATTTCTATATCAAAATATAATCTAAACCAAACATGTTTTCAACTTGGTTTAAAGAATCAGAACTAGTTTCTTTAATCATAAGCCAATTATCTCCCCTAAAAGAGAGGGAAAAAGTCAAAAGATGGAGGAGTTGTTGCTGAAGAAGCTGAGTAGTAGTGCTCCATCACTATCATGAACACGCATTGACTTTTGGCTTATATAATTGATATAAGGTTTTGAACTTAGAATTGCTGTATTATGATATTGGTTTGAAATTTTATTTCTTATCGAAGCTTAACCAAGTAATAGACACAACAACGACAATTTTTTTTTTTGTCGGACATCGTGGGTCAACGAGGTTTGGACGTGCTGTGAGCAAATACATGGTATCCAATTATTATAAAAAGCAAAACCGAAGTAAATACTTTGTAGCAGTAATGAATTTTCAAAACTTCCATCACGAATAAAATCCAATTTAATTCAGCAACAGAATCCCTAACGTTAAACGTAAGTTTCTTTCCGGGCAAATGATTAAAATCCAAAATCTTTATTAAAAACAACAAATATTTTATGTCGAAAAACCTCTACAAAGTACTTTTTTAACTCTTATTGAGGAATAAATATCGGACACAAGATTCCAACAGTCTCGTACTTTTGGTTTTTTTTTTTTTATTTGTCTATTCTTCCAAAAGTCAAATAAAAAATATCTACGAACTGCGTTATCTTTTTAGAAGGTATTTACTTCAGTTTTTTTTTATATATATATCTAAATTTATTTAAATTCATTTAATCATCTAAATATATTTTAAACTATTTAAATAAGTCTCACAAAACTCACTCAATTATTTTAATTCATTATTATTTATAAAAAAATTTAGATCAATTCAACTCAATTTGACATCTAAATACAATTTTAATATTTTTTTAATCCACTATAATGAGGGTTTAGATCTACTAGAATTTTTGCTGAATTTTAGGGCCTAAAGTAATGAATTTTTCGGACACAGAGACCCTAAAGTTCAGGAAGAAAGAAATCAAAATACGAGTAATTATAGTTAATCATGGGAGTTGTGACTGAGATCTGATAAGACTTTGATGGTGGGATAAAAATTAAAATTAGGGTCTGCAGAAATAAAAGTAGAAAATGTTGGTTAAGTTTGACCAAGCAATTGACCAGCCTCCCATCCACTCATTCCATGAACAAACCCCAGCAAATTACCATTTAACGTTTTGTTAAAATCGTTTTGTTCTTGTTTAATATGCTGACCACCCCTCGTTTCTCTTCCTCAAACATGCACCCCACGTTCCATATTTTCAAAAAATAGCATATTTGCACCAAACAGCTCAAACTTCTAACTCTCTCTCTCTGCCTTCTCATAATCTCATCAACATTTTTGTAAAACTAAAGTAAATAAAAAAAAAAGCAATGCAAATCCCATCTCTATAGCCTCTCATTAATTTAGGAGAAGGGGTTCTTCTCTCCTCTTTCTCCTCATTTCTCCTCTAGAACATCAATAACTTTAGCTGTCTTGTAACCCAAGTTTAGGTTGTGCCATATCATTGTCATTTGGTTTGTTTCTTCCTTGGTTTCTTTTTGTTAAACTATGGTCCGAGCCTTCGGACGCCAAAACAGCGTACAGAAGTCCAGATCATTCAATTTGAAGAAGATGTTTGAGACTCCAGGCCGGCAGGTTCAGAGTATGATCATTCAGAATGGGCAGGATGGTTTAGAGGCTGCAGAAGAGAAGGTGCTCTCAAGAAGTCATGAAACGAGGTATGTAGGAAGTCCATTGGAGCGCCACCATATCGGTTCATCGGTTGATCGCAGCATGGGTCCAATTTCAAGGTTGGATAGAGGTGGAGCCAGGGCAGGAAGTCCTCAAGCTGCCAGGCCAAATTCAGGTACAATCTTCATCTTAATTGGTGTTGTGCTAACTGTGGCAATTACGATGAATAATACGAAATCACAAATAGAAAAAAAGAGAAAAACACAAATTTAACGTGGTTTGACAATGTACTTATATCTTTAGGAGCGGCGGCAGTATTTTTACTAGATAAAATAATGGGGTTACAACAATGTATATATACTTATCCTAGCCCGTACAATGTATATATACACTCTGGCATCAGCCTGCTTTCCTCGTGCATGTGTTCCACTCGATATGAACCACATAGTACAACAATTGGCTTGCAGTTTTAAGTTGCTATAGCTCCATGTCAATCTGATGACACAAAAGAATATCATAATTGCATAATGTCTTTTTCTCTTTAATCTAATAGTTTCTTCTTTTAAATTTTCCTGTGGATTTGTTCAGATATGGATATGATGAAGGACAGGTTTTCTAAGCTGCTTCTTGGTGAAGATATGTCGGGTGGTGGAAAGGGTGTTTCTTCGGCTTTGGCTTTGTCAAATGCCATCACAAACCTTGCTGGTACTTTTTTTTTTCCTTCTGATATTTGTTCATTAAAATCATATATAGATAAGTTTTGGTTTTGAATTTAAATATTGCCAAAAGTTGTGTATAGCATGCACTTCATGCATTGTTCTCTTTATTGCATATGATGCAATTGTTTACACGTGGAGAATTAGTGCTGAGATATGTTGTTTGTCCTTCTTGTTTTCCTGCAATATTGCAGCATCTGTTTTTGGAGAAAAATCGAAGCTGGAACCCATGTCTCCAGAGAGGAAATCAAGATGGAGAAAAGAAATTGAGTGGCTTTTATCTGTAACCGATCACATTGTGGAATTTGTTCCTTCACAACAGAAATCCATGGATGGAACAAACATGGAGGTGATAAATCTCTCTCTCTCTCTCTCTCTCTCTCTCTCACACACACACACACACAACCTGTGTAATTTTGACCATATTGTTTTCCTCTAAAACATTTTTTCCCTATTTTGATAGATAATGGTGACAAAACAAAGAAGTGATCTGCTCATGAACATTCCTGCACTACGCAAGCTTGATGCAATGCTCATTGTAAGTACTTCCCGTTTCTATATAGAAGGATCATTCTTTTATATGGCCTAGATCAATTTATAACTTCGACTGATGATATTATAATGAACAGGGCTGCCTGGAAAACTTTGGAACCCAAAACGAGTTCTGGTATGTGTCTAAAGATGCCAATGAATCTGAGAAGGGTAACGCCCGTAGAAATGATGACAAATGGTGGCTACCCACTGTTAAAGTTCCATCGAATGGGCTATCCGATGTCTTCCGAAAATGGATGCTCTTTCAGAAAGAATCTGTGAACCAAGTACTAAAGGCAGCTATGGCAATAAATGCTCAAGTACTATCAGAAATGGAGATCCCTGAAAGCTATATTGAATCCCTGCCAAAGGTAATAAGATGAAATACCCTCATTGACTAGCTTCACAATGGTTTGGGTAATTTTGTTACATAGGTTGATTTGTGCTGTTATGTTTCAATAGAATGGGAGAGCAAGCCTTGGAGACTCAATCTATAAGGGCATTACAGTAGAGTACTTTGATCCCGGGCAATTTCTCTCAACGATGGACTTGACCACGGAGCATAAAGTGCTTGACCTTAAGAACAGAATCGAGGCCTCGATTGTGATTTGGAAGAGGAAGATGCACAGCAAGGATGGAAAGTCTTCATGGGGTTCAGGTGTGAGCTTGGAGAAGAGAGAACTCTTTGAAGAAAGAGCAGAAACCATCTTGCTCCTACTTAAGCAGCGGTTTCCAGGACTTCCACAATCTGCACTTGACATATCGAAGATCCAATATAATATGGTAAAGAACAACATTCAACTGCCCCCTTTTTTGTTTCATGTATCCTTTTTTTTCCTTTCTAGCTCTTACCATTTCTCAAACTACATAGAACTAAGAAACCCATTATTTTGTACTTAATCTGCACAGGATGTGGGACAGGCTATTTTAGAGAGCTATTCAAGGGTAATAGAAAGCTTAGCATTCAATGTCATGTCCAGAATTGAGGATGTCCTGTATGCTGATTCTCGCACTCAAAAACTACTACAAGGAGAATCCAACAGGAAAAGTGCAGTGGAATCACCATTGACTCGTGAAGAGATAGACAAGTGGTGTTCAGCTGAGGCACCAAATTCAAGGACCCTATCGGATTTCATGGGTTGGAATTTGGAGAAGGGAGCAACTGAAATGAAGAAGAATTTCCCAACAGGCAATGTGGACAGCTACTTTAAAGAAGAAAATGACAAGTTTAAGACCAAACTTGGGAACGTTGTGACCGCCAAGAAGATGTCCTATTTAGAGAAGCTCGAGAACCTGAGTGGACTAAGAAGTCCAACGGCTCGCCATTAGTGCCAGTAGCAAAAGATGACAAAGAAAGGAAGAAAAATACAATTGAGATAGAGAGGGAGTGAAATGTAGGGCTAACAAATTATAACTGCAAGTCAGCGTGGCAGACATACTATGTAAATCAAATTTTGTCATGTCAAGCGTGTGGAAAGTGTGTCTTACAAAACAGACTAGCAAGTAGAAGGACGACTCAAGCTAAAAACTAAAAGTGTAAATATCCAAACCAATGTAGGATTCGGTTGAGTTAGTAATTCCTGTCTTCATGCTTCCTTCCAAGCGTGGAAAGGGAAGTCTGCATTTTATTAGTGCAGTTGATGCACTTGGAATGCGCTTTCATTCTGGCTTTCTTGACTTGTACACTAGTTTTTTTTTTTCTCTTGTCCTCCTTTCTGGTTTCAGCTTTTATCTCTGTACATTTGGTCTTGATGACAGATAGATAAAGAAAAGAAGATTCGATATTAACACATTTCCATGATTTGATAGTATCTATTCATGAGGCCTATTTAGATTAGGAAAGAGAACAAAATAAACAAATAAATTTCTAAAGGTTCCAGATTTTATCTTGACATTAAACTTCAGAAAGAAGACAAAAGTTGGCTTGCTATATAACCTCAACTCCAGTCTCCATGTATAAAAGACAGGACAGACTAAGATTTTAATCACATCTGAAGACTCTTGGAAATGACAACTTCGGTGAATTTAAACCATCAAGAAAGCAACTTTCAAGAGTAAAATCTCTCAGGAAGCAACATTCCATTAGCATTAGGAGCAGTCATAATACAAAAGAAATTCCTAAGTTGGTTCAAATAACGTGGCATTTGGGTGACTGTCCTAATTTTGTGATTCCTCCCCACAGAGAAACTTCAAATCTCTACTCAAAAAAGCATTTTCACCAATGATCCAAGGAAGCTATGCAAAACAAACAGATGGTAGTGGAGACCCTTAATTATTCATGTTTTTCGTTTGGTTCGCCAAATGAGGGATAAGATGTCACTACCCTGGAATGACTTTCGACTTCGTCCAATCTTTTGAACACCCTGCAACAAAAGAGCAAAAACTGAAATCAATAGTCGTGGTTATGGAGTGGTATCAGAGGCAATACTGTATATAAAACCTCACTCACCTGGAAATGAAAAGTGGTATTTAGACCTTTTGAAAGAACAGACAAACCATCACGAATAGGCAATGCTATACCATGTGAAAGAACAAAATTAGTACTGTATGAAAAGGGAACAGCCCATCCATTTCTTGTTGATAAGAGAAGTGTTTTTTTTTTTTCTAAATTACCTAATGCTAAGTCGCTGTCCCCTTTCTCAAGAGAGGGGTTATGAGTGTATGCATACAAGAAAAGTGGCGCGTCCTCTGTTTCAAGTTCATGTTGGTCTATGATCTTGCCATCAGTTTGATCATCAATATTCCTGCATTTATATCAAATCTATCATAGCAATGGAAGCTCCAGTTCTGTCCCAGATTAATTGCTATCATAGAAAGTTCATTGTGCAGGCTGCAATGCAAAGCTTATGTGTGCACTACATGTACAAAACCCACAACACACTCGAATGCCTTTTGTGTTTCTTCTTAAATTGCTACTATTTTAGTTATTCTCGAGGAATGATAAGAGTATTCAACACAGGGTTGATAATGTATTCTTGTTTCAAGCCTCTTAATCACGCCAGCAGTCCCCACAACCTTAATTTCAGTGTTTTAGAGGAGGCTTATAAAGGAAAAACTTTTACCTTGAACCTTCACATGCTTTCTCAACAGCTGCAGTTGCTGATCCAAAGTGGGGACATAAAAAGCATTAGCTAAATTAAATAGGGAATAAATTATGCACATCTTTTGCTATACTAGTAGCAAATATGAAGATTTGTCAAGATAATTACGCATTGATAAATATCGACGATTATATCTTCCCATACTCTCACTCCACCGTAGTCTAGATAGAGCAAGCTTGTGAGCATATTGTTCACATACCAGAAGTCTCTGCCAAATGCACCAAACAAGTTTTAAGTACTTGTTATAACTATATCATCTTATTATATTTACATGCACCATGATTTGAGGACACACTCACCGCCCTGCTAATTGACATGATTTGATTTACAAAACAAGTTCAATTTTTTTCAAAACAATATGGGTACTAACTTGCTTTAGGCAATTGATTCGAAGCTCGGAATCAGAAAAAGCATTAGTCTGAGAAATTCGGCAGTTGAGATCAGCAGAGACAGTCCCAAGGTGATCAACAACAGTGACCACGGACCTACATATGTACTCTTTTGTGTTTTCCATCACCCTGCATACAAAAGACGGACCCTTCTTAAATACTAGAAACAGCGGCCAATTAAACTACCAGTAAACGGCCAACCGTTTAGGTAATTTCAATCAAGGTACTCACATGTTCTTCTCTTTGGCATTCAAGAACGTCGTTTCAGAATAATCGGCAGCATAATGAAGCTGAGCGCGTAACTCTCTAAGTCCCTGCAATCAAAAAACTAATTAATTGATAATGAAATGAACAAAAGCTGCAAAATTTAGTGGAGATGAAAGTGCACCTTTAAAGACTTTTCAAAGCGTATGATATCGTCATCAGGCCTGGGATCATCCTCTAGACTTCGAAAGGAGGAAGAAGAAGAAGAAGCAGCAGACACAGAGTCCTCCTGCATTCTCTCTTTGCTTCTTTCTATAGCTAAATGCAGTTGAAGATTAAAAAAAAAAAAAAAGGTAGGTTTCAAGCCTGAAGAGAGAACAGCCTCCAAATACTACAAAAACTCTGTCTCGCTCTCTGTGGCCATATTTGGAATAAGTGGTGGATTTCTTAGGATGAGAACGGGTTGTAAGGAAAGATGGGGCCGAGAGACAGAAAGAGAGGTCGGTGACTGGAGGCTCGTGAAGTTCTGATGATGAGTTTCCCACAATGGATTGAAAATGGGAAAACAACCAAAGGCTTGTAAAAGTACGTTGATGCATGTTCATGTTGGAAGATGACAAAAACAGTTTCAGCCCCGTGATTTCGTGCTCGTTCCTTTATAAACGAAAGTGCCGTTGCTCACTGACAGCATGTTCAGCGAGTGTCAGACTCTATTTACTGCCATATCTTTCGAATTAAATATCATTTTATTTTATTTTTTTGTTTTAAGAAAATATTATATAGGCCATTTTGTTTTTGTCCTATGAAATAATTTGTTAATAAATATTCAGAATTGCTGTGATACCCTTTTTTTTTTTTTTCTTTCCGATTAAGGCCCCGTTTGAAGCTTAAATTCATTTGAGATTAATTTAATTTAATCTAATTTTAAAATGAGTTTAATATTAAAATATTTAATTTTTAAATTATTAAAGACAACTCAATTCAAAACATCTTTATATACAAGATTTATGATTTTTTCAACTTAATATTACTTTATGCTCGAGATTTATATTTTTTTTTAATTTTTTATAAATATATATATAAATTTGTCTTAATATCAAAATATATCTAAACTTATTTTAAGTGGACTTGACAAAATTTACTCATTTATCTCAATTTATTATTATTCATAAAAAAAAAAATTAACTTATCTTAATTTAACTCAACATTCAAATCAGATTTAAAATAATAGACATGTCAATATTGATATCGTGCAATAATTATTTTTCATGAATTTTCTTTTCTTGCATATTTTTTGAACATGATGTAATGTGATAGTCTATGATATGTCTCTATCCAGTGGCCCCCCCCCCCCCCCCCCCCCCCCCCCCCGCGTCCGCGTCGGGGCCTCCAGCTGGGCCTATCACTCAAAAAAAAGTAAACAAATAATATATGTTTTTGAAAGATATATATGTGATAAAATACATTTTATGTATAATAAAATGATAAAATAACATGATAAAATATTTTTATTATAAATAAAAATAAAAATAATTTTAATTTTAATTAATTTTAACATATAATTTTATTAAGATAACATGTTTTTTGATATATCATATATTTTTAATACATAAAATATATTAAATGTATTTTATTTTTATTATAAATATTACTATAAGATTATATACCATATAAAAAATTATATAAAAATTATATAAAAATATTTTATATAATTCATTTTAACTTTATTTGACCCCTTTTAAAACAAATCTCTATCGTGGCACTGTCTCTATCGTGGCTTGTATAGCAAAGAAGAAAGAAAACTTTTGTCTAGCTTTTTCATCCTTTCATCTTTTACTGTTTAAATATTTGACAGAAATATTGTCACATGAACATAATGTCATGGAAGAATAGACTAAACGTCCTTGCTAAATGCCATGAATAGTCTTTGCCAATTATTGGCATCCTGGGTTGTAGCCACGTCAAGGAGTGGCCCACAAGGAGGTGGGGAACACCCGTGATTTTTTTATAATTTTTTTTTTATTGGCAATGGGTATTCAGGAACAGCATATCTCGACTAGGTTTCAGCCCCAACTCCTACAAAGAGTGGCTCCATGTTGAATGCAAATTTATTAATTTCATTTTATTAGAGAGTTGTGAAAAAACAGAGCATTATCTAATATGAGAGCTTAAAATGGAACATGCATGGAGCTTTTTCATAAGCCCACAAAGCCTAATCGGAGTCATTTTTCTACCCAAAGTAAGGGTGAAGATGCTGAATATACTACTTCTCTTTTTCTTTCTATTCTTTTTGTTTTCCTTCTTCAGTTCTTTTGGCTGCAACAAAATATTAAATAATACCATAATTTGCAGTGAAACGATGAACATTGCAAAAAGGAACGACTGGCGGAGATACATAAATGATTTATGAATCAAACAAATGGCTGCTGTAGGATTCTACCTAATTGATCATTGATAATGGCTGAGCCGAATGATTTTGCCCAAGAAATCTTAGTATGTTAATTTGTTTTCACAAACACTCTCATCTCATCTCATCTCATCTCATCCCATCATTACTATTTCAAATATAAAATAAAATAAATAATTTAATTTTTTTCAAATCCTAAAACAAAACTAATATTAAAAAATATATTGTAACAATATTTTATTAAATTTTTAACTTTTATCTCATTTTATCTATGAAAACAAACCAGGCCTAAAGCATCTTGGGCATGCAGCTGTTAGACAAGATAACTGCTTGCTGTAATATATTCCAGAAGAAGTTCTCTGCAAATTTTTTTTAAAAAGAATAAAAATTAGTTACACATTGAAATGATTATACAGAAGGAAGATAGAATAGAAGACTACAACCTTTTTCTGAATAAAGAAGACAACAACTTTGCAATGAATTGACCGGCGAGACTCGCCCCAACTAACGTGAGAGGAACCCCAGAAGGATTTCACAGCAGCCCCCCAAAAAAACTCCTCTGATAAGTTTAACATCCAAAGACTCAAAGAAGTACATTCAAATTCAGCACAAAAAAGTAATCTGAACTGCAGATCTTGGTTTGGAGTTAGGTTTCCCACAGCATCATTTGAGGTCCCAAGCAGGAAAGCCATATGGTTTATATTTGAAAATCAAGTACACAGTTACCATACATCTCTGCAGCCTCAATTTGTTGTAGTATAGTCTGATGGTCATTCGAGCATGCAGATGCTAACAGGATCTCTCTCAGATTTTTGAAGATTTCCTGAGTTGGACTTTTATTTTCACTTTTTGCATCAGAAGGTTGTGACTTTATCTTCACTTCAGTTTGAGCAGGTGACCAAGAATGTCCATCGTTATGCTGAAGGGATTGAGATTCTGTTTATTACAAGCAATCACAGTCGGACAGTCCATCAGCAGTGAAGTTGAGTTGGCTCCATTAACACAAAAGAAGGCTACTATCAACTCATAGATGATATGATAACTAACGAAATTTTAGGTATGGAGTCTTCTCAATATTTTAGTTCCGAAAACTGCTATGTATACAAAGAGAATTAACAAAACTAAATCTACAAACTGACTTGACTTCATGGGATCTAACGTCGGTTAGATTTACTTTACAATAAAAGTAACTTACAATCTAATGTATCACATTAAGCAATATCAGTTTGTGGATTTATTTTTGTAGAATCTCTTTGTGACTAAAATATTTTTCTTTAGTTCCTACCAAGTTAGGCAGATTACGTTTGCGAAAAGGGACTAGCCAAAACTCACAATAAGTCACAAAATCCTATCATACCCAAACAAGGACAAAATCGTGGTGCCATGTTATACTCTCTATTAAGATTCCAAGACTTTGGGCCTTCAAAATAGAATGACCCTTTGAAGAAGAGGAAGTTATTGATGTGATTAAGGGTATGTACGTCTAAGGACAAAGTTCCGGGTTCGGATGATTTGTCCATGGCTTTCTTTCAAACTTGTTAGGATATTATGAAGCATGTATTATGAAAGTTTTTGTTGAATTTCATTCATTCATGCAGATTGAGAAGAGTTTTAATACAACCCTCATTACTCTCATCCCCCCAAAAATCTAGTGCTATTGAAATAAGAGATTTTCGTCCCATTAGCCTGGTAAATGGGATGTATAAGATCATTTCCAAGGTGCTAGCCAATCGTCTTAGTGCGGTAATGGACAAGATCATCTCGAAATCCCAAAATGCCTTTGTTAAGGGGTGACAAATTCTTGATTCTATCTTAATAGCACACGAGTGCTTAGGTGGTAGATTAAGGTCGGGCCAAGATGGAATTTTTAGTGAAATTGGACATGGAAAAGGCTTTTGACCATGTCAATTGGGGTTTCCATCTTTATCTACTTAGGAGAATGGGTTTTGGTGAGAAAAGGTGTTCATGGATCCCGCATTGTATTTCGATGGCCAAATTCTCTATTTTGGTAAATAGTTCTCTAGTTTTTTCAATAGTTCCCGAGGTCTAAGGCAAGGAAACCCATTATCCCCGTCTCTCTTTGTCATCGTCATGGAAGCTTTGAGTCGAACCATGGATGCAGCTGTTTTTGGGGGCTTTATGTCGAGTTTCAAGGTTGGAGATGTATCTAGTGAATGAATTTCTATTCCACACTTGCTCTTTGCTGATAATACTTTAATTTTTAGTGATTCTAATCAAGATCACTTGAGAACTTTAAGAGCTTTGTTGCTGGGTTTTGAAGCTGTCTCTGGGTTTAGAATCAACTTCACCAAATCTGAAATTGTTCCGGTGGGTTCTACCAGCAATTCTTATGATCTTGCCGACATTTTGGGTTGTAAGATTTCTTCTTTACCCATTAAATACCTTGGACTTCCTCTAGGAGCCTCTCATATAGATGTGTCTATATGGGACGAGGTGATTGAGAAGATGGAAAGAAGACTAGCTAGTTGGAAGAAGATCTACATATTGAATGGGGGCAGAATTACATTGATTAAAAGCACCTTGTCCCATCTTCCCTCTTATTTCCTCGTTCTCTTTCCTCTTCCTGCGGGGGTTGCAAAAAGAATTGAAAAAAATTACAGGAACTTTTTATGGGATGGGATTGGGGAGGAAATAAAATTTCACTTGGTAAGTGGCTTTGGAGGTATGTTTTTTAGAGAGATACTTTATGGAGGAAGATTGTGGAAGTCAAATATGGAAGATTGTGGGCGAATTGGTGTGCCAATGAAGTTAAAGGGGCTTTTGGAATGACCTTATGAAAAATCTATTCGGATGGCTAGAAATAAAAGAGTTGCAATGGCTGATTCATCTCAGAGTTTAAACAATTTGCTACACTGGAATGTGGAGTTTAATAGGGACTTACAGGATTGAGAGCTTTATTAAGCTTCCGACTTCTTTGCCAAGTTATATGATATGAAAATTAATTATTCTAAGGAGGATAAGCTGTTGTGGGTTCATGATTCTAAATCCACTTTTTCTGTGAAATCCTCTTACAAAGTGTTGAGATATAATGGTGATAATACTTTTCCTTGGAAATGCATATGGAAAGCAAAAGTCCCTAGTAAAATTGCTTTTTTTGCTGGCTGGTTTGTCTTGAGAAAATTTTAACTATTGATAACTTGAGGAAAAGGGGGTTGTTCATTATTGATCGATGATTCATGTGTAAGAAAGCTGCGAATCTAATTAACCATCTTTTCCTGCATTGTGAAGTGGTGGCAGCCTTGTGGAATGAGATTTTTAAAAGGGCTGGAATTGCTTGGGTTATGCCTTTGCGCGTGGTGGATTTCTCAGCAAGTTGGAACAACTCCTTGGTTCATGGAGGCAGTGTTGCTTTTTGGAGGTTGGTTCCCTTGTGTTTGTTTTGGTGTTTATGGTCTAAGAGAAAGGGAAGGTGTTTTGATAATTGTAAACGTTCTTTGGGGAATTTTAGGGACTTCTTTAGTTCTCTCAATTTTTGGGTGGAAAATGTTGTGAGGGATGGGAATTCTTGTCATGTCTTGTCTTAGCTTTTCTTTATTTAGCTTGTAACTAGGTATTCTCTCTTGTACACTCCCTGTGTACTTGATTTTGCCTACTTACTTGAATAAAATTCTTCTTACCTATAAAACAAAATAGAATGAAATTGAAGTTTCAAAGAATTTTTCATAATGCATTAGGGTTCGGTTAAGATAGACCATATAATATTTGTCAAAAGCCCATTTGCATTTGCAATTATAAAACTTGAGTAAGACAAGGAAATTCTATAGTAGTCTTTATAAAACTTATATTGAA
This sequence comes from Platycarya longipes, assembly GCA_036559045.1. Taxonomy (NCBI): domain Eukaryota; kingdom Viridiplantae; phylum Streptophyta; class Magnoliopsida; order Fagales; family Juglandaceae; genus Platycarya; species Platycarya longipes. The sequence continues at coordinate 6,314,208 of CM071791.1, forward strand.
GGAAGGTTACAGCAGAAAATTCAATATTTTGAAAATAAATACTGGAAACAAACTAATATCCACCCACTACACTTACTTTCCCACAATGATTCTCTGCATTTCTGTCCTGCTGGCAGATACAAAAATTACCAGTCCTATTTATGTGTATATACCTAGTTTGTCTTGACGTGTTTATCTATACTCAAGTTTGACCATTCCAAGAAAATATTCCCGGTCCCAACCCAGTTCTGAGACTTCTTCATAATAAAGACGCGTCTCACTTTTTCCAAGAGAAGAAAAAAATCATTGAGGATATTTGGCATTTACTATTAATATTTTATTTTATTTATTTATTTTTGCTTACAACCATTTTTATTTCATTGTTAGGATTCTAGAGGACAGCGGAGATTGAACAGAAGAACTGAATATTTATTAGTATTTATAACAACCTGTGATGGAATGGAAGTTGAAACCTAACATTTTCTCTTTTCTACGATCTGTTTTGGTAACCAAATGGAATAAGGACAAGGGACTCTTTTTCCTTGGTTTAGATTAGAGAAAAGATGAGGGGACTTAGTAATTTCAATTTGGAAAAGGTATATGTTGTGCTAGATGCGACAAGCATTGAAGAACAATCTCTACATGTGGCACTTTTACCAAGGTGGTATACACTAGCTCCAGAGAGGGTCGGAATGACCCATCAACAAAGTGTTTACACAATCTGAAAACGCTTCAAGAGTAACTTTAAATTTTTCTTCTATTATTTCAATGCAGTTTCTCATCTTATGACTGTGAAATCACAATAAGAATTCTGAAATGCGTCTGTCTAAGAAGTTTCAGATACACTTTTGCACCACTTTGGCATCTGGATCTAAATGTACATAATGCTCCCTTGCACAATCTCTGGATATATACTTTAAATTTTCTAAAATCCTATTGGATATTAATGATTCCCCAGGGTAAATTACATTTCAAATTCTAAGTAAGAGACATTTTTTAACGCTTTCTATTTAATGTGATGCATGAAATATGCTCTTAGGGTTGTTATTATTAAGCAACAAGGCATGGTATATTTAGTGTTGCTGACCAACATGGTTTAAAAAACAAACTATTTAATGTGATGCATGAAATATGCTCTTAGGGTTGTTATTATTAAGCAACAAGGCATGGTATATTTAGTGTTGCTGACCAACATGGTTTAAAAAACAAACTATTAATTTGATTGACACTAGTAAATTACCTTCAGGGCTAGAGGCAGAATCTTGCCTTGCCATACACGATTTAGCACGTGTAAAACACAGCCATATTCTTTCTGTTTCATAATCATGTTCTGATACAACAGGAATATGCCAGTGGCCATAATCAGATTCCTGTCAAAATGTACACTAATTGTAGTTAGATCACTGATTTATCTCCTTTCAATAGTTACTACTCATAACTGCAGAAATACAAATATCAGACTACTCATAACTTTCATTCATTTTTTTTAGTTTGCTTTGGAAATAAATGGTACCCCATACCAGGAATCAATTGGTTCTGACCTGTATTACAATAGAGCAAGGAGGAGGCATTTGAAAAACTGGACCAGCATCAGAAAATCTGAAATGCACCTTATATTCAAAAAATAGATGCTTTGTTAGGACAAATGCATTAAAATAAATTTTCCTGAAGAAAAATAACTGCCGCTCGCAGAAAATAGAAAGCAATTTTAGACAAATTATACTCAAATCTTATTTATCTGCAACATAAACCATATAGGTTGAGAAAGGGGCTAAAGCACTGGGGCTCAAGAGCTTCACTTACCTGGTGCCTCTCTTTCCATTTTGGGAAGAAGTCATTTCCTAGAAGTTGAAATGTATGGTCTCTCATCTCATCATTTGTCACTAGCAAGCACTTAAACTTTATTGCTGCATACAACCAGTACCTGAATAACAAGAATACTGTAAATGCAAATGCATCATCGAAGTAATATAACATCAATTTAGTAAATTAAAGTAAATCATAAATGAATATCAGGCTAGCTAAATAGATTCCAAAGGTACATATTTCTCACCAATCGTCATTTGACCCAGTAGGTGTTGCATAGAGTGCATCAGCAGTTTTCCATTTCTCGATCAAGGCCCTATTTACTGGTTGATCCATCTTCCGTCCAGTTATACGCTTGTTATGCAAAACAATAAGAGGCCATTTCTTCGAAGGAAGCTTCTGGCGTATTCCATTAACAACAGCACTGACCTTAAGAACCCAAAAATACAAAATATAAACCATTAAAAATTTAAAATTTAAAAAAAAAAAATGAAAAGGAAAGGCTTATCAGCATCCCATTATTTGAGCCATCAGACAACATACCTTGGATGGTACAAATTTCTTCTGGTCCGAAAGAGCAACATTGGCTGCATCTACGACTGCTTCAAAAGGTCCATAATAGTCAAGCCATTGCTGCCAATAAAAAAAGTTGTTTACTTTCCATGTTAAGATCACATAGAACGCTAGAAACAATAATGATCAAAAAAATTTCATACTTGAAATTTCTGAAAGCTTGATTTTCTCTCTCTCTGTATAGCAATAGATGCAACAGACTCGGCAAAACTCTCAGTTTCTTTAAGATCAAGGTCAATGACTGCCAATTTCTCCCCACAGCATTTACATAAACCATCAACTCCAACAGTCGTATAGGAAATGCCCCACCTTCCTTTCCCCAACCAGCCCTGTCCATGCCAGCCTCCACCTCTATTTGCAGTTGCTTCCTTTATCAAACTTTGGTCCCATTTTGTTTTACCCACTCTAGCAGCTGCTTTGCTATTAAACCATTTAACAATCAAATCTGCAGTAGTGGTTGAGACCTTCCGTACATTTGTTCTTAGTTTATGTAACAAGTAGTACACCTTATCACCTTTACCGGCTTCCACACTTGCTCTTAGGAGTGCCTCCAGTTCAGGCTCCTCGGGATCGACACCATTCTCCAACATGTGTTTCTCAACGGCAAATGCTTTGTCAATATCGCCACTATTGCAGAAAGAAGATAGGGCAGGACCATAAGAACGCAATCTTGGATTTATCCCCAATGACTTCATTTGCTTCACCATATCAAATGCCAGGTCACCATTACCTGTCGACATTGCCATTCTAGCCACTGAGGTCAATGCTGCTTCATTCATTGGGACATTATCCGAACACATCTTCTCGTAGATCTCAAATCCCCTTTCAAGTGCATACTTCTTGACATCTTCGCCAACTTGAATTGTATGATCTTCTTGGTTACAACTCCCATATTTTGTGCTTGAAAAATCATCACCCTTTATTGGATTACTTACTCCATCCAAAGGTTGAGAATTCAACTTTGTAATCCTGTTAGAATACTGGCTAAAGCTCTCCTTTTCATTGTAAGTACTACCTAAATTGTTGAAGCTCTTGCTAGAAGCCAACTCCATTTTCTTTGTTGTTCCGTTACTTGCAGCAAAATCAACTAGATGCTCATAATTTGATGAAGGAACACTCATCTCCGTAGCACCTGAATTCTTGTTACCCTTGTGTTGCAATTCACTAATCCCCATGGAATTTAAACTAGAAATTCCATTGGCTGAGTCGATTGCATTCAAAGTCCTACTACCACTCCCACTTTTGGAAGGACGAATAACACCCACAGCCGCTGAGGAACAAAGATACAAAAGTACAGTATAATGGTACTGCCCCATCTTAATCGCTTCGCTTAATGCTTTATCGTACAATTGAATTGCGCCCAAGACATCCCCTCTTTTCGAGCACATGTCCAATGCAATCCTCAAAGAAACTTCTGAAAATTCAGTTTTGTTAGATCCCTTCCCCTCCTTTCTCACCCGATTATCATTACCTTTCTTGGGTTTCTTCTTTGTCTTTCCATCAACCACTATACTACCCCCACCCTCTGAAGAATTAAACGTTATATTCTCGTCTCTAGACCTCAAAGAAAAACTCCCAGAACCCTTCTTCCTCATTTCTCTAAAACCCAAAGTCTTCCTTGCATTTGTATCCTCTGTTAATGTCCTTTCTGTCTTCTCCACCGCTGAACCACCGAGGTTCTTCACATTTTTTCTTCCTGTTCTGCCATCTATAGCCCTTGCAGAAGAAAATCCAGCGCCATCTTCTTTTACAGTTCTTAAATTCACTGTTTTTGTTTGAGGGTGGTCCGTAACAGACACCCTGGTTTCAATGCGATTGATACGTGCTCTGACTACAAGAAAGGGGAACGTTGTTTTAGTGTGTTTGGGAGGTCATTCATTAAGTGGAAAATGCAGAATAAAAGGAATTCAAAAAACTTGGAGTAGAAGGGAACTTACAGAGAGTGACGGAGAAGAGTTGCAGAGTGTTGAAGGCAAAGGACGCCATCTATGGAGCCTGGCGGTCGGAAGAACTTGCTCCTATGTTGGTAGGAGGCAATGTTATATAATGGATAATGCCATATAAACCGACTGTTGTACCGATAGTTTACCCAATTTGCTTTTTTTTTTTTTTTCTTTTCTTATAAATTTCTGAGTGATTAAGTAAGTAAATATTATTAAGTTTATGTATTGTTTTATAAATAAAAATAATATTTAAAAATGTTAAAAAAATGAATTAAAAAAAAAAAAAAAACTTGAAATGCACTAAGTCGGTCTGAAATCGGTAGGGGCTACGGTCCCTGTACTCTGTAGCATACCCTCATATGATAAGCTGGACTGTCGTGGATAACACACAAAATATGTATCTTTGATTTGGGGAATTTATGTTCATTCCTATTATTCTAATTTTTATTTGGTAAGAAAATATTAATGGTTTGATGATTAAAAAAAAATGTTCAAATAAATGGCATTCCGGGTGGATTGACTCATTGACCACCTCCACTAAACCTTTTTTAAAAAATAAAAATATAGTTTTTTGTTGAATTAAAGAGAAATAGTAAGAGAATAAAAAGATTGAAATATAAACTTAGCTAATCAGAATCTTAATATTATTTACTTCTAATGTTTAGTGTCATACAAATGATCCTTAAATCACCTTTTTATAGGCATTAGGAAATAGAGAATATGAAAGGATAATACATCAATTGATAATATATATTGATTAGTTGGGAATTCCAAGAACTAACACATAAATGGGCTAGAATTCAAAAGAATGGAATCTAAAATGGTCATCCATTAAGTTCATGTATGCATTTACAATACTCTATTTTAGATGACCATATATGAAGAACGTGCCTCATTAAAATTTTGCCAAGGCAAACCAGATTGAAAAAAATCAGTGGCAAATGAAAGAGAATAATATTCTTGTATATCTTCAAATACTTTAGAATTGTTTTCTTAAAATCTTGTAAAGAAAAATTTAATAGAAAAAAATCTTAGTAAATGAAAAAGATGACAGGTATGTATAATCATTTTCTCCTCCTAAAAAATAGGCAAAACTTTAATAGTTTATGATAAAAAAATTCCTGAGTTGACTCATTTTTATATCATGTACCAATTTTTTAGGAACTAGTTTGAGATTGAGATGAAATAAAATTTTTGTGAATAATAATAAGATAGTTTGATATTAGTGTTTTTTTAGTTTTGAAAAATGATAGAGAAATTTTTGAACAAAAATTATTATATTATAAAGTTAAAGTTATGTTAGAATATAATTTTTTAATACAATTTATTTGAAAATTTGAAAAAATTGAATTTTTCTTTTTTTATTTAAAAATTTAAAAAAATTGTAATGATGAAAATATTTGTATTCAAGTAATATTTGAAAATGAGATGAGATGTGAATTTTGATATGTAAACTTTTTCCAAACAAGCCCTAAATGTTGCCGTTTGGTAAAAGTTTAATTAATGGATATGCCAATTATCACATGATCGAATTTTTTTGACATCAATATCACAACTCATCTGGAACTCGTGTATAAAAGAAAATTAATATAATATAAGACGAGAAATATAGGTCAATTATTTGCTAAAATTCTGTTGAAGTTTAATTTTGTTTATCCTTAAAACCAGGAAAATTGGATCGGATTGAACCAAAATAAGAAAAATCAAAAGTTCCAAATTTTCAAAACAGGTGTATACCAGTCGACCCAAAAAAAGTTCAAAACCGGATAGGACCAGATTGATTAAACTCCTGGAAATAGCAACTAATGTTTTACTTGATACTCTATGAAATAGAAGTACATCTACAAGTGAATAGGTATCTTATTTGTGGATCATGTTGGGTTGAAGCATGTTGCTCGTTATTAAATGGATTGAACTATGATGGATCAACCCGACATGAATCCAACTGTCATAGAACTTTCGTTTAAGTTACTAACTTATAAATCTACTTAAAATGTGCCACATCAACTGGTGTTATTGGACAGATGACAAAAAAACAAGATGAAAAGTAGCATTGCTCATAGTCAAAATATTGAAACCGAAAAGAATATCAAATTTGACAACTAGCCAAGACAACGTTCAAGATGCAAGCTATAATCAATCCAGAGAATAACAGAGTCACTGTGTCTGACTGTGACACAAAGAACTACCCTTTCCACCTATTATGAGAGGCCCCCTTTTATTTATTTTTGGCAGGCTTTCTCCAACATATATGACAGTAGTTCTAAACTGGTGGTAGTGTAAGACTCAGTTTCTCAAATGGACATGAATAACTGAGAAACGCTTGCTCAAATTTGTTTATGTAACATGTAATAGCAGGAGAAAAAGGCTATCAATGGCCGCTTCATTAAGGTTATCAAAAACTCAGCCAAGCATCTGGAAATGAACGTTCCAGAAACTATATCTAAAGAAAAAATTAACTTGAAGGGGAGCATTCGAAGCATTAACTGACATCCGTTGAAGCCAATGCTCTTTATAAATATAAATAGCAGAAGAACAGTTTGAGACAGGCCTCTAAAGAAGAACAAAAATGAAATTGCCATCAAATAGAAACCGCTGCCTTGTATGAAGTTGGAACTGCAACGGTCATAAAGGCATTGATATCCCTGCAATAGAAAAGTTTGGTAATAATATTAGAGGAAGCATAATGATGTATATCTTGTTGCCCCCAAACACACTTGTGATCAGAACTCACTCATATTGAGCAAACATAACTCATGTGTCCTTTTGCAGCTAGCAAAAGAGAGCATAGCAGGCCACTTCAGGTGGGATTTTGGCCTCTACAAAGAATTGAAGAGGTTGTTTCCTTTTTAAATCTATCGTCACAGCTTGCAAAATTGTCCAACTGAAGTATTACTTAACTGCTTTCTGATCACTTAACCTTTGACTAAATAGGGTTACTTAACCAGAATGATAATCAACTTTTGACATGTGAACTTCTCATATAGCTTATTTGAAGTTTGAGAAGGCAAAGAAGCGGTAGACCTAAAGATACCAATGTCATTGATACCAAATGGGTTTTAAAGAACAAAACTGATGAAAATAGTATCATTCTTAGGAACAAGGTTGGGTAAGTTGCACAATGATACACACAGTTGGAAGGTATAGATCTTGATAAAACTTTTGCTCCTGTTACCGAGTTAGAATCAATCAGGATCAAAGAGAGGCTTAAATATCCCTGTGCTACCTCCCGAGCTTCAGCTCACCATTCTGTCTGAACAAATAAACTGTTGGTATCTGCATATCCACAGTCCACCTCCGGTAGACCATTTAGAGCCCTTTTGGATGGTTAGAATATCTCAAAACATCTGTGAATAGTAGTGAAATTGTTCGAGTTAAGATATTTTATTAGAATTTGGGAAAGGAGAGAGAAAAAGTTGAATAAAAATATTATAAAGTTAAAAAATTGTTTGAATATAATTTTTTAATATATATTTTGTTTTAAAATTTGAAAAAGTAGTATTGTTTTTTATTTTTTGTTTGGGAGTCTAGTAAAGTTGTAATGATTAGGTAATAATTAGATGAAAAAGTTGAAAAGTTGAAAATTTGAAATTGAAAAGTCTTTTGTGTTTGAGTGATGTTTGGAAAGGAAATATCTGAGAATACTTAGAACAGTTGTGTTGCCAAACAGACCCATAATCACCAGTTTCTCAGAGCAAGTTCCAACTAACTTCTCTAAGAAAATGGAGAGCTAATTTCATGGGACTCTATCAGGAAGTAACTTAAATCTTTTAACACAGGCAGCACTAAAGACTTCAAGGACTTAAGCTCTTTTTCTTTTTCGAACTGGCAGAGCCGATCCTTCTACGTGTTTTAGGGTTGTGCCCCTCTACGATTTTAATAAATCATTATAGATTTCATAACCAAGGATGGCTTATTAAGTCCAGATATTCGTATTATTTCACTCATCAAGCATGATTCAAGAGTTCCACAATTCGAAATGTTGAATTCTCCAATTAATGGTCTACTTTCTCCACTGAACAAGACCATGACGAAGGTCAATCCTTTGGGATTCTGTTAGAAGTTTGTCATCAATAAAAGCACTTGTGGAAAACTAGAATGGGCATGTACCATACAGGATAATTTGAATAGAAGGGGGGCAGAGCACTCTAACACTCTGGAATATAAAATAAACCATATCCCCAAGCCTAGATTAACTTGTTATATAGGTAAATACCCCAAAGTCTAGTTAATTGCTACAAGTCTAAGTTTTGTTTTATAAGTAACAAAAGATTTTATTTCCAAAGAAATAGGCAAAAGCCCAAGTACACAGGACGTATACATAAGAAATACCTAATTCTTTCCTACTACAAAAAGTAAATTAAAACAGAAACTGAAAATGTTCATCCATTACAAAAGCTTTAGCCCAAAAACTCAAAAGTACTAAAGAAACCCTGAGATCTCCCAATGAGTGTTCTCTGTCTTCGAAGCATCTCCTATTCCTTTCAAGCCATATGCACCACAAAAGACAAGAAGGAATCATCTTCCAAACAGATGCTGCATCTTTGTCGCCCTTCAAACCCTTCCACCCTAGTAATAAATCCACCACATCTTTGGGCATAACCCAAAGTAAACCTAACCAAATCAAAACCTCATTCCACAATAATCTGGCCACTTCACAGTGAAGAAATAGGTGATTAACGAATTCTCCTTCCTTCACACATAACACACCAGTCAGCAATATACATTCCTCTCTTTCTTCATTTATTAGTTGTCAACACTTTGCCCAATGAAGCCACCCAACAGAAAAAAGTAACCTTGGAAGGAACTTTCACTTTCCAAGGAAATTTACAGCACCTGTAACAGTTTAATATTCTGTAATAAGATGAGACTGAGAACTTATTATTTCCAGCTGGACTCCACAGCAAGCAATCCTTGCTTCCTAACACCAACTTTGAACTGTAAAGTCTATGCAGCAATGCTTTAACATTGTCCACTTCCCAGTCATTAACATCCCTAGTAAAAGTAACATTCCATTCAAAGCTGTTATCACTGCTAGTATAAGTTTTGCCTACAGCTGCATTTTTATCCCATGCAATTCTGAATAGAGCAGGAGATTCCAGCTTAAGAGAAGTCTCCCCACACCACAAATCATGCCAGAAAAGAATCCTCTTCCCATCTTCCACTTCCAATCTAATATGATTTGAAAAAACCCCCATCCTTTCCTAATAACTTCCACAAACTCACCTCACATACCGCTAGAAGCTTTAGAACACCAACCTCCCCACGAACAACCATATTTTACATCAATGACATTTTTCCATAAAGCATTGCACTCCAAGTGGTACCTCCAAAGCCATTTCCGAAGTAATGCTCTGTTAGAAACTTTTAAAAACTTGTTATCCCCAAACCACCACAATCTATCAGTTGAAAAACCTTCTTCCAACTAACCAAATTGAACTTTTTTTCCTCAGCTTTACCACCCCATAAAAAATTCCAAAATGAACTCTCAATTCTTTTTTCAACCCTTGCCAGCAATGGAAAGAAAGATAGGAAATAAGTGGGAAGGTTAGATAAAGTGCTTTCTATAAGAGTTAATCTTCCACAGGTCTAAGTTAAGTCAAGACGATCAATATCTATCCTACCATATTTAGTTGCAGTTGCAAAAGTCTCAATGCAAGTAGGACCAATGAGAGAAAAACTTATCTGCATTTGGAAATACCATTTGAACTTCTCCTAGTCACACTTACAAGCAGGCGGCGTGCACTAAGCTTCCTGCTCTTATACATTCCAGGCGAATGCATTTTTCAGCAAAGAACTCTCATGTAAATTATCTCTCTACCACTATTGAAACGTCAAGTTAATGACCAAGCATTAAAAAAAAAATGGTATATGTGACATACCTTGAGGAACTAAACTCCAGCTCTTTGACTCAACGGACAAGCTAGATGTAAGTCGAGCTGACGCTATCGCACTGTGCAATGGCATCATTGTCTCCAGACTGCTTAACTCCACCGGCAATCTAAGCAAAACAAAAATATATTACCACAAATGCAACAGTCAATCGCCGTTCGGTTACAGGGAAAACTTAGGAAGGCAAAATACTGAGTTGAATCTTCTGCTCTCGTTTTTTTTTTTTTCTCCGTAAGATTGGAGGGTAGAGAAAAGGAATAAATTACTTTCCTGTTAGACTCAATTTAGGGAAAACTCTTCGTTTATTAGGTCAGTTATATTATCCTCATACTTATCAAAAAAGTTATATTAGGTCCTCATATAAAGGAAAATCCGAAAATATTCAAAATCTTCCCTTCCTTTTCTCGGAAACTGAGTATGATGTAAGAAAATAATACCTAAAGATAAAAGTTAAGGGATCTCACCGAGAAATGCGAGAAATGCGTCTTGCAGAGACAGAGGTGTGTGATTGAGAGCAGGAATTGAGAGGAGAGAGTTCAGGTGCGAGGGATCTTTTACCGATTTTGAGAGCAAGGGGCTGTAATCTCGACGACAACCTTGAAATCACCTTAGAGGACGCCATTGTTGGCTTCGTATAGAGCTACTAGCTACTCCTGGTCTCTGCCGTTGTTTCGAGGTACCCAAGGGTTTTACCAAGAAAGGCGTTTATTTTACTGAGGTGGTCGACACCAATCGTGAAAACTTTGAAAAATAGGAGAATTTATAATTAAAAATTTAATTTTTTTCACCTGAACCTCATTTTTTATATATATTTTTTAAAATAATTATGCGATATTATTCCATTTTACAATTTTATATATATTTTTTCTTAATATATATAAATTAATATACTGACCACGTGTCTAAGCACATAACTTTGTAATTACTTAGTAAAAGTATTTTTCTTATTTCTATTGCATACAGTAGAATGTATATGTGATTTTATTTTTTAACTTTGTTTCCTTTATACTAATTAATATAAATAATAGTTTCTTAACTATTCAACTTGTTTGTTAATAAATTATCTTGTATAAGACTATATTAAACATATTAAGTGATTTAATAAATGGGTAGACCGTAGACCTATCTAAGTTATTAATAAAATATATTTTCTTATTTTATAGATATTTATATTATATATTAATAAAACTATTTTTTTTTTTAAGTACAGGTAATATTATTAATAACAAAATTAATATTCTTATTACTATCAAATTTATTAGTAATATACAAGTTAATATTTATTAATTAATCTGAGATGTTGAAAATATCTTTTTATTAATAGATAATGTTAAATAACATTATATCAAATATATTAAGCTATCTCTAATAAATACCTCATTTTATAATTGGGATAAAATTAGTGAGAGAAAGAGAAAAATATATGAGTGAGAGAGAGAGAAAAATAATCTGTTTTGAGATAAAAGTATATGAATGGATTGGGCTAAAAACTGGGTTTCGGACCCCAATCTTCTGTGAATGATTGGTCAACAAGATGGGCTTTTTCTGGGTGGACTTGTATAAAAAAACATATAAAATTACAATAATATCTATTTTAAAATAATTATTTTTTCTTTTTTACCTCACTTTAATTTTATTAAAGGACTGCAGTCCTCCATATAGGATTGTAAAAAGAATTCTTCGGTTTTATTTTCACAAATTATCTTATGTCATTTTAAATTTATTATTAAATTTTTTCTAATTTTTATATAAAATAAAATAAAAAATTTAATTTTTTTAAATTCTAAAATAAAATTAATATTAAAAAAATATTTTACAATAATATTTTATTCTCTTTTTTTTTTTAATTTTTATTTCATCTAATCTGATATATCTCTAAAAACAAATCAGACCAATTTCATAAGATGTATTAAACCCTACTCTCAATCTCACAACTCGTCGACTTTATTAATGCTGCTCTCTCTCGCCCCCTCTCTCTATTATATGTATTGTGTGTGCGCTTTGCGATTTATGAAATGTTTTGTCCAAATCGTTATAAATCCAAGCGTATTTTTTTGGTTGCTATCATATGGATATAAATTCCTTTTTGAATCGTTACAAATCTAACTGCTAATTTTTGTAATGGCCTAACGAAATTTGTTCATGATCTTCTTCAGATCTACAGGAATGGCAATTTATTTTTATATTTTACTTCCTCTCGTCTAAATGGGTTATGTTTTATTTAGTAGATTTGTACAAATTTGAAGAGATTTTGTTCGAAGCTACTTCGGTTTTGTTAGATGTAGATGTTTTAACCAGTGTTCTTGCAAATATTAAAATTCTACTAAACTAATACTACAGTTTGCTCATGATTTAATGGTTAGTAATTTAATTTAAAAATATCTAAATATTTTCTTTAAAAGAAATTTAGACTAACATATTTATTTAATAAAACTAAAGATAACTTAAAATATTAAAAGTATTGGGTGGCAAATAAAATGAAGAAAAATGCAACCCACGTCAGCCAATGAAGAACACAGGTGTTCCTCATGGAAAATGTGGATTTTTTTTCTTTTTTTTTTTTCTTTAAGAATGTAAATTTTTGTGATTTTCTTGCTCAGGTCGCGTATATGGATATACTTTTTCTTAATCTTAGAAATTTTTAACAAATCTTGTTCAAATTAGAGTGTTATTGTTTGTCTTTGTTCTTAATTATTTCTGCAATCGTCTGAAATGATTTGTGTTATTAAATTATGTATTTATTTTTTACAGTTTATTTTGTTTGATATAAATGGGCGTTTTATGTGATCTGTAAATGTTATTTTCATTCAATGGATATATGCATGTCAATTGCATAAAAGCCAACCAACGAGAAGCAACTTTGGTCATCAAAGAATCAAGCAAACCACGCTAAGGGGTAACCGTAGTTACAGTCAGGGGCATAAGCGGAATACGAATGTCAAACAAAGAAGAAGATTTTGCAGCGTCATTTATTAGAATATAAGGGGCAAATTGCGCGGACCAAAAGGGGCAAACTGAGCAGATGACATTGCTACTATTCATTTATGGGTTGATGCTTTTTATATAGAATGATATTAAATTATTAATATATATATATATTTGATAAATATATTAATATATAATATATTTATAATACATTTAATACTTTTAGTATATAGTAAATTAGTAATTGTGTAATACACTAAAATCTAATACACTAATGTATTTACCAAAGTTATAATAGTAACTATACTGTCATACATACACGATATATTATACTAGTATTATATATATTCTATTAGTCAATAGTATATACTAATACTATTGGTATAGACTACCCTATAGTACTATATCAATATATTAGTGATAGTACTATATATATTTTTTTTTGGTTAGATAATACTATATTATTACTAATATATACTAGTTCTATATATATTACTATTATAGTGTTACAACCATATATATTTTTTTTTTTGGTTAGATAATACTATATTATTACTAATATATACTAGTTCTATATATATTACTATTATAGTGTTACTACCACATATATAGTGATATTAATATTATATATAGACTATATAATATAGTTGTATGTTAAAGAATATGATAAATTTAATATATTGATACTAAATCTATATAGTTATAGTGATTGGGTTATAATTATTAATTTTTTAGTATAAACTATATATTAGTATTAGTATAGCTATATATTAGTAATATTAGTGTTGGTGAATAAGTGATTTAGCATAACTATATTCTATATTACTATATTAGAGATTAGAGTATTTGTATTAGTATAAATATTAATATTAGTAATATTAGTTATGGCGAATAAGTGATTTAGCATAACTATATTCTATATTACTAAATTAGAGACTAGAGTACTTGTATTAGTATAAATATTAATATTAGTTATTGTTATGTAGGCTATATAATAGACTAATAGTGTATTAGTATTGAATTAATATAGCTATATATTAGTATTAGTTAGATATTAATGATTAGTTAGCTATATAATAGTTGTAGTATCAGACTATTAGTAATTTAGTATAACTATATATTAGCAGTAGATACTTATTAGAGTCCATTGTCTCCGACTATCGTCGAGGTCCTTATTTGCATAAAAAAACTAATAAAGTTTAATGCTTATTGAAGTATATAATGTTGATGGTGAGGGCTAGGCTTAAATCACGTAATTTTATGATTTTAAATGATTATTTAAGTGATTTTAATATTTTTATTATTTAATTTATAATTTATATAATTTTGTAGATCTATTTATGAACCTTAGACTATTTGTGGTTGACTAAAACGGGTGTATTTTGAGATGGAGAATCCCCTAATCTCTTTATTGTGAGAAACTCAATACCATGATTATCGTCATGCAAAACTTGATAGAGTTAAAGTGGAAGTAAGTTCATAATGTGTCTTATTTTATGTCATGTATCACTTGGCTAATGGTTATATTCTATCGTTTTAGATGTATATAGTTAAATGACTAAAAAATAGTACATTTGTTCAATAAAATTTCATGGAGGAAGTCACTATCAAGTTCCGAATTGACGAGTCACTAACTCAAATTACAAAATCGCTCTACCAATTAAGAGCATTATTATTGGATTATGTATATGTATATGCATATGTAAAAAAATATAAATTTACACATATATAAAAAAAATTATACTTTTTTTTATTAAAAGTGAGGAGGCAAAAATGAAAGAAGAAAATAAAAATATATTAAAAATATATTTTTTTCCCATAAGTAAATAGTAATTCTTTAAAAAAAAATTTCATAAATGAAGAGTTACTAGTTACTATTTATTTCTGGAAAAAAAAAACATACTTTTAATATACTTTTATTTCCTTCTCCCGCTTTTGCCTCCTCACTTTTAATAAAAAAGAAGTTCATTTTTTTATATGTATGTAAACTTGTACTTTTTTACATATGTATATGCATAATCTAATAAAAATACTCTAAGTTCCATCACCAAAATAGAATACAGAAATAACTCTCAATTGTTTAATTTTTACTATGCTTTGATATTTTCGTTTAAATTCAGAAATGAAATGAGATGAATTTAAATAAATTTTAAAAGTTGAATAAAATATTATTATAATATTATTTTTTATTATTATTATTTGAAAATTTGAAAAATTTGAATTTATTATTTTTATGTAAAAATTTAAAAAAAATATATAATAATAAAGTTGAATTTTCAAATCCAAACATAGCCATACTTCTCAATGCCTAATGGAATCAAGTTACATGCTTTACTTTTGGTTGTCCCCTTCCCTCGATTACTTTTGATTTGAGCAATTAGCATCACCGGCAAATATTTTTGCAGCTGTTTATCTTTCACGTTGAATTGAAATGACATTATTCGTCAAATAGACAAACCTTGCGCAATGTTTGCAAAATAAAAAATAATAAATAAATAACTTTTTTATTTATAAGTTTTTATTTTTTTATGGATTCTTTATAATTTTTTATATAACTATGTTTAAAAATGATGAATATTTCGATAGAACAACTCATTTTATAAAAATACCTTCATTAAAAAAAATTGTAAAAAAATTACACGTGAATTATTCACTATTGCACAATTACCTATTTAAACTTTAACTTAAATGAAAGTTATTTGGAGCTCATTTATATTTAGTCCACTTGATTTTAAGAAGAAATAATATTTTAATTGGTTGTTATGAGAAAGATGTATAGAGTGGCTCTCTTCGTATCATGTTTCACATTATAAGCAATAAACATGTTTCAATATTCAGTAGAAGAAGACCTTGACTCATAGCTGTTCCCACGACGCCGTTTCGGAGCAATTCACCCAAATAATATAAAATTATTTTATCTCTCTCGAAACGCTAAAAGCACGAAAAACAATCTCATCTCAGGGAGTGTTTCAGCGGGTGCTACCACTGGGAACCCTTTTGCAGGTAAGCAACGTAAGCGAGATCCTATTGGCTGTGATTAAAAAGGTTCCCATTTCTTTGACTTAAACTTGGAGAAGCACCCAATCATAACTCAGTATTCTCCATGCTTATTTTTCATAATCAACAGGAGATCACTGCTCTGCAACCATGGTCGGTAATGGTAAGCCTGGACAGTCGAGAACGTCACCTTGTCCTTTCTCTATAAAAGCTGGCAATAGAATACCGGTGGAGCGGTCGATTTTCGTCGTCATTATTCGTAACTGAGTCAGCTTCTCTCCGATCTCATCTGCTATCCATGGGGGAGGTCAAGGTTACCTTGGAAGTTGGAAGCGACGGCGTTGCTGTCATCACCATTTCTAACCCGCCGGTTAACGCCTTAGCCGTTCCAAGTGAGCTCCACTCCCGTTTTCCGATTATGTAATACTGTTGTTTTGTCTAGTTTGTTTTTGGCTCAGATTTGTTTTTCGGTGCAGTTATTTTAGGTTTGAAGGAGAAATTCATAGAGGCGGCGAGGAGAGATGATGTGAAAGCTATCGTTTTGACAGGTAACGATTTCGAGCCTCGTTTCTTTATTTGATGACATTCTTTCAGCTCGCCTTTGTTTTAGTGTTTTTTTGTTTTTTGTGCGTTTGATCGAGTTGAACTGTCGGTAAGCCGGTGATCTCTATGTAGTTCTAGGTGCTAATTTTCCTGGGAATCATGTTTACGGCAACTCGATTGACTACATCTCTGATATGTTATATGGATCATTCGCAACTTTGTGAATATTGTCGAATATTGTTCTGGGAATTCGTTTTGTGAGAGTGATCCTTGCGAGATTTTTATTTACTTACTGGACAATGGCTCTGGTTTTTTTTTTTTTTTGGGTTATATTTGTTCATTGAAGGCAAAGGAAGGAGGTTTTCTGCTGGATTTGACATCAATGTTTTCGAGAAGGTTCACAAGACTGGTACGAGTTAGTTTGATATACCCTGAACAGTTGAGCTATATAAACATACATTCTAGATTATATTCTAGATTATGGCGTCAGTACTTGAGAATTCCCAATTGTATCGTTTGGCTTGGCAGGAGATATTTCGCTTATGCCCGATGTATCGGTGGATCTTGTGGTCAACACAATCGAAGGTATTTTCACAACTTTAACCTTCAGGGTCTTGTGGATATTGTTTCTGGGAAAACTTAATTTCCGAAAGTTCATGTTTTATGTTTTTAAAGAAAAAGTCTTGTACCTTCTCAATAAGTGCTTGACTTTTTCAATCTTCTTTTTCTTGATAACCACAGACTGCAAAAAGCCTGTAGTTGCTGCTGTGGAAGGACTTGCTCTTGGAGGTGGCTTAGAGTTGGCACTGGTTTGTGTTTGTTGTTAGGCTGGAGCACTTTCCTTTATTCTACTTTCTTTGCTTTATCCTCTCGTTTTATTGAATTTGATGTTCAAAATCTCTGCACGATTGCCTCATTCCATTTAGCCTCTTGCAGGGATCCCATGCACGTATTGCAGCACCAAGAACTCAGCTTGGCTTACCCGAGCTGACACTTGGAGTTATTCCGGGGTTTGGAGGTACACCTGTATTCACACGGTGGTGCACGCATGCAGACACGTTATTATGACTCTTTATTTTTTCATTTGTTATAATCGTCGACCTATTATTAAAAGCTTGGTTGTTTTTTAAGGCACACAACGTCTCCCAAGGCTTGTTGGGCTGTCAAAGGCTATTGAAATGATGCTGGTAGGTATCCATTTTATTTGTTTTGTTTTGTCACTTCAAATTGCTTAGAGCTTGTTAACTGAATTTCACACTTTCCAATTTACGTACTTACATTATAGATGCTTTTTTTGTGGAGAAGATATTTTTTTGGGGAAAGGAAAGGGAAGATATGATGATGGAATCTCCATGGTCTGTTAAAGGCTAAAGCGGTAGAGAAGGGGAGAAAATTAGCAGATTGCACGATAATAATGTTCCATGACGAATTTTCTTTAAATATAAAATCACATCTTTATTATTTGATTCGATTTAAGGAGAATTAAGTTGGAAGAGATGTTAAGAAGGTTCTCATCCACATCCCTGTATCATGCTTTGATTAGACGGTAGTGTGATGGTGTATTTAGCATGTAATTCCAATTGCAAGTGATACTTAGCCATGAATTTTTGTAATGCTTTAAAATTTTCAAATACAAAAATAAGTGCATTAACATTTCTTACTACAACTATATTGTGTGAAGAGTGAAACCAACACACATGCTCTTTATTTGAATAATCTTGGAAGGTCTGAGCTTGTCTCTCTTTTGTGTTTTTCAATTCCTATCTCATTAATCCAATTGTATAAACTTTTCAGTTGTCGAAATCAATCATGTCAGAAGAAGGGAAGAAACTAGGTCTTATTGATGCTGTTGTGGCCTCTGAAGAGTTGCTGAAAGTATCTCGGCTATGGGCTTTAGACATTGCAAATAGGCGCAAGCCATGGATACGATCCCTTCACAGGACAGACAAGCTTGGTTCCCTGTCTGAAGCCCGTGGTATAATAAAAATTGCAAGACAACAAGCTAGAAAAACTGCACCAAATATGCCTCAGCACCAGGTCTGCCTTGATGTGGTGGAGGAGGGCATTGTTTATGGAGGCTATAGTGGTGTTTTAAAGGTGATTAGGGTTTTGGGAGCTACCATTGAATGTGTGCTCCTTTATAATACTAGCAGTCTATGGTTGTCTCTCCTTTGGGAATTAGATATTTGTTATTGTTTACTGGAGTAGTAGGCATGTTTGGTCACCCTGGAATCATAAGCTAATATCTGAAATTATCATTGCAGGAGGCCAAATTATTTAAGGAGTTGGTCTTGTCTGACACTTCAAAAGGACTCGTTCATGTCTTTTTTGCCCAGCGTGCAACATCCAAGGTACTAGAAGTGACGATGTACTATCTCTGGCCCTTTGCTTGTTTTTCGAATTTATGATTTATCGATTTGCATGATCCTTGATTGGATGCTAATGATCTTGTATTTAGTTTTGTTGTAAATGTTATATTTTGATTCGATCATGCTAATTTTGACTGGATTTGGGCAACAAATTCTTGTTAAAATATTGGTTCTTGTTAAAATATTGGTTTACACGATACTCATAAGAGAAAAAATTGGTTTACACTATGCTTATAGAGAATAAGGTTCTAGACAACTGAACTCATATTTTGAATTATGTTAAGATATTTGTATGTGCTGACTTAAGGAGATGCTTGGGGAATGAGATGAGATGATAATTTTGTGAATAGTAGTAAGATTGTGAATAGTAATGAGATAGTTTGGGATGAGTATTTTTTGAGTTTTGGGAAATGAGAGAAAAAAATGAATAAAAAATATTTTAAAGTTAATATATTGTTAGAATATAATTTTTTAATATAACTTTTTGTTTTGGGATTTGAAAAAATTGAATTGTTTTTTGTTTGAAAATTTGGGAAAGTTGTAGTGATTAGTTTGAAAGTGTTTATGTATGAGTAATGTTTGGAAAAAAAATAAGATGAGATGAGATGGGGATGAGATGAAATGAAAATGATTTCCAAACATGCCATATATTTTGTAGTTTGTCTGCATCTGTCTGGATTCTTTCTAGGTATGTTTTTCAATACTTGCTCAGAATATGATTGGACTAAAATTTTGCAAACCCTGTGTCTTTTATTCAAATTTTGATGTTGAATGACAGGAAAGTACTTTATGCCTATTAAAGTTATATACATCCATTGTACTTGGCTACATGTATTGATATTAGTAAAGTTTTACTTCTAAAAAAGAGATGATATTCCTTTCAATGGGCGAATTGATATTTTGCGCCTATTCAAGTTATATACATCCATTGGCTACACCTATTGATATTGGTAAAGTTTTACTTATAAAAGAGAGATAATGTTCCTTTCAATGGGCAAATTGATGTTTTGCATATGCTGCTCCTAGAATGTACTTCATTTGAGGAATCTTCTATTTCTGTTCCAAAAGTTTGAACTCAAATTGCCTTTTTGTTCTTGGTTTAACAATTAAGAGTTCCAAAAATTATTTTGATTCAATAAAGTTTTATTTTACCTGTAAGAAGAACTCAGATCCATTTTCTTTCTTGACATAGTTTTAATACCATTTTGTACCGGCCGGTACGGTTGAAATATCTCGTACCGGCCGGTTCTCCGGTACATGTTATAGGACTGTACCGTTTCGGCCAAAATATCGGATTGTACCGGCCATTTTGGTCAATATTTCGGCCGGTACCGGCCGTATCGGATTTCGGCCATTCAATTCTTTTTTTTTTCTCATTTTTTTGCTATTTTTTTACCTCAATTAATTCATACTAGATTAATTACATATATATATTTATATATATAATTATTCATATATTGACTATTATTTTGAAATATGATTTATATATGTATTTATATATATATATATTTATATAGACTATTCCAAAATGGTACCAGTACTGAAATATTTCATTTCAGTGCCTTGACCGATACGCTCACTGGTACGATATTCAAAATTTTGTTTCTTGGTCCAACAAACATTGATTGTCATCTTTTGATACCTTTTGCTAAAAAAAAAAAAAAAAAGCCTTTCTAATAATAGAAATGCTGAATTTTGGATTTTTGAGTTATTTCTATTAATGAAATCCTTTTGATTACCGATCAAAAAAAAAAAAAAAAAGGATTTTCGAGTTGGTAATAATCAGCAATGTGAATCCCTAAAATTGTATGATCTGTGTCCTTCCACAGATGAATGAAAATTCAAGTTGTGGAATGTCTAGATTTTAAGAAACAATCATATAACAAAAATGCCATCATCCTAAATGTCTTGGTTTTAGGGCAAAATTGAGCAGTCGTCAAGAACCTTGTAAATTCATTGAACTTTTGAAGACATACAATTAATCCACGCCTAATGTACCAAGTAAAAACATTCTTGGAATGATTTTTATCAAGTTGTCCTGATTTGGACTCTTTAAATTGAAGTCTTTTTTTTAAACATTTCCTCCTTTTCAACTTTTTTTTACAGGTGCCTAATGTTACTGATCTTGGGCTCAAACCAAGGCATGTAAAGAAAGTTGCTGTTATCGGGGGAGGTCTAATGGGTTCTGGGATAGCTACAGCTCTTATTTTGAATAACACATACGTTGTTCTCAAGGAAGTCAACTCTGAATACCTTCTGAAGGGAATAAGAACAATAGAAGGTGATTACTTTATTCATGGGGTTATTGAGATTCAATGTTATTTCCCATTTTGTTTGCCTTTATTTGGTAAGGACATTGTTTAATCAATCTTAACTGTAGTAATATTTTCTGGTATGCCTATAAAAAAAAAAGTAATATTTTCTGGTATGCTACTATTGTAATATTTCCCTGTAATAGAAATTTACGGCACTGAATTTTGTGTGACAGCAAATGTTCGAGGCTTGGTAACAAAAGGAAAGCTGACACAGGATAAGGCAGAAAAAACCTTGTCAATGGTCAAAGGTGTGTTGGACTATGCAGACTTCAAAGAAGTGGATATGGTCATTGAGGTGGGCTGATAGTGAAAACCTAGAACATTAAACTTAAAACATCCTAGCAGCATTGTTTTTGGTTTGTAAAACTGATTTGATGAACTTAATCTACAGGTGGCAGAAGCATTGTTCTGATTATGTTTGCTTGATATGTTCTTTTCATCTACTCATTATCGTGTATTTCTGATAGTGGAAGGTCTTATGAATGGAAAACTTTGATATTTTGTTAGTGCGGCCTGTTTAACATGATTTGGTTTGTCCTTTGTAGGCTGTCATTGAAAGTCTTCCTTTAAAACAAAAAATATTTAATGAAATTGAGAAAGCCTGCCCTGCCCACTGCATTTTGGCTACAAACACGTCTACTATTGACCTCAATTTGATAGGGGAAAATACCAGCTCTCAAGATCGGATTGTGGGGGCGCATTTCTTCAGGTTATTTTATTGTCTTCACAAATACATGCTTTCTATCATATGCTCTTTAAATTAAAGGTTAATATATTTCTTGTACACATTCTCATTAGTTGTCTGAGTACGTACTCAATACTAGCTGTAAGTACCACACTCGCTTAGGGCCTTAGTTGCACTCAGCCAACAGAAGAACTACTCAATTATTGAACTATGAGATTCTTACAACAATTAGATATGATCTGAGGCACAATCACCTCTTTGGATGACAGAAAGGTCTTTCTCATGAAAGAAAACGAGGATACTTATTAGTTTCTGAAAACTTTTCTCCTGAAGTTTTGTTTGGTTGGAAATAATACATTGAGGGCTCTTTTTTCCCTCGGTAAGTCAGACTCTTCACTCCACAGGTTCTGTGATTCTTCACTCAGGAAATGGTGTAAATACCTTATTGAAAGGTGGATTTAAATTTGTCCCTTTAAAATCCGAATCTTTTTTTGGAACATAAAATAAGGATGGGATTTGGATTTGAATCAAATCCAAGGAGGATCTTAATCCCTCAAAATCTTGGATTTCAAATTATATTGTTATTGCAAAGGAATTGCAAATCATTCTAACAAATAGGTTACAATGAATTTCAAAATCCGTTCTTTTCTAAAATTCATTGAAACCAAAAATTTTTAAATCAAGAGATTTGGAATCAACACAGTTTAAACATCTTGATTTAAGAATTCAAATCTAAATTCAACCTGTTTTCCAAACACAACCTATGGGTCTTCAAAGGGAACTCAAATCTCAACATGCAATGGCATAAGATGGGGTTTAATTTTGCTCAGAACATCTTGGAACTTAATAGGTTCTTTTCTCAGTATAATTTTTTTTTCTAAAAAGAATAATCATAATTTTTCTTTACATAAAAAATTATGGTGGTTCTCTTTTGATTTTGAAAATTAAACTAATAACGTGATTACGGGCAATGCCCTTGTTTTCATGAACTCACGATGGCAGCATAATCCAACATACTAACATATTTGAATTTGCTTCATGCACATCTTTTGTGGTTTATGTGTCTAACTTTTATGCTGTTAAGTTTAATACATCATTAATGGTTTGTGGCAACACATCAGGGTAGTCCAATTACTTTAAAGTAGTCCTCTTCTTTAGTTCAAGCATTTATTCAATTGTGATGCCTTTCATATTTCCTTTGGTTAATTTTTCTCTTTTGAATCATACTTATAAAAAATTGTCTTTGGATGAACAGTCCTGCCCATGTGATGCCTCTTCTGGAGATTGTAAGGACGAAGAAGACATCTCCTCAAGTTATTGTTGATCTCATGACAGTTGGGAAAACAATAAAAAAAGTCCCCGTGGTAGTGGGTAACTGCACTGGCTTTGCAGTCAATCGGACATTTTTCCCATATGCACAAGGCGCACATTTTCTTGTACATTTAGGTGTGGATGTGTTCAGAATTGACAGAGTGATCAGTAGTTTTGGCCTTCCTATTGGTCCTTTCCTGTAATCTTCTTCCCTTAACATTATCCTTTGCATTTATATTCTCGCTTAGCATTATCCCTTGATTTTATGTCCTTTTGTTTTCAATCTTCCTAATTGAGTTTTTCTCTCGTATACATGCTTGGGCTGCGCACCTATGCACTCTTAATAAATTTTCATTAAAAAAAAAAATTTATTTTGCTTATGTGCATGTGATGATCAAGTTTTTGCCACTGCACAGCTCTTCCTGGGGCACCAATAGAGTGTCAAGCAGCACAAGCTTCCTGTTTGAACCTTATCATCAAAAGCTTCAAACATTAACCTGAAAAATGATTTTGAACTGTGATGTCAAGTACCTTTTTCTCATGACTTGCAGGCTTCAGGACTTAGCCGGATATGGAGTGGCCCTTGCAGTTGCGAAAGAATTTGCTAATGCATTTGCCGATCGCATATTTACATCTCCGCTGGTTGAACTTTTGGTCAAAAGTGGAAGAAATGGTAAAATGACTTATAGAACCACCCATAGGAATATTGCTTATGACTTTGAAGTTGCTAATGCTTTTTATGTTTATACTCTGGCTTCCTATCCATTCCATTTTTTTTTAGGTAAAAACAATGGAAAAGGATACTACATTTATGAAAAGGGAAGCAAGCCAAAGCCTGACCCCTCTGTGCTTCCAGTTATTGAGGAGTCTAGACGACTAACTAACATTATGCCTGGTGGAAAGGTAAGCTTGCTCCACATCAATACATAAATTCCATTTACATGCAATTGCGTATTACTGCTTCAAAATTGTTACTGGTCCCATTTCTGAGGATGTTCATCTTTTCATTCCATATGAGGCAAAGTTGCCTAATGTGTTTGCTGGATCATTTAATGCTGGCAGCCTATAACTGTTACCGACAAAGAAATAGTGGAAATGATATTCTTTCCGGTGGTGAATGAGGCATGTCGTGTTTTAGATGAAGGTGTAGTTGTTAAAGCGTCAGACCTTGATGTTTCATCTGTTCTTGGAATGAGTTTTCCGTCTTATCGGTGAGTGACCTCATGACCATTTCTTTTCTAATTGGATTTATCTGTGTACGCTCAGCCATATTTGTTTGCGTACCAGTCTTATCATGTTGAACTCACCTCTTGCCAACCTGTAAGGGTGTGATGCACACCTAATGCATAATTGAGTTATTTGTGCCTTTCCCCACTTTTTAATAAAAATAATTAAGAATTCCTCAACTGTTGTGACAATAAGTTGCATATATCTTGTCCCTGTGAAAAATCTGTTGTTAAATGCAGTCCTCTGGACTGAAATCTACAAACTTTATTAATTAAAAGAAAGGTTGTGATATTCAATACATGGTTACTCTGGGAACAATAGAATTGCATTGTTAGAAAAGAGGAGTTGATTTACAGGTTTTCACAAAATTCTTGTCCAAATGGGCCATTGATGTTGGGTTTCTGTGTGGAGCCTGGTTCTGCTTTGTGTCGGCCTGATTTGATGATCTGGCCCAACAAGAATTCGCTGCAGTTTTGAGTGGATTTGCAATGGAAAAATTTTGGCCCCGGTTTTAGGCCCTAAACCGCTTTGATCAGACCCTTATATATTGTATTATTGTACAGCCGCCCATTGTACTGCCACACGGTATATTAAATTTTCAAGATAATAAAATCCTCTCCAGGTTTGTAGGCGTAGGCACAACGTCTGTGCATATCTACCAATGTTTGGCATATTTTATTGGATCATAGATGTGATATATTACAAGAGTTCTTCATCTCTTATTAAATCCTCTTGCCAACCAAAATATATATATATATATATATATATTACAAGGGTCCCAATGCTCATAACACATGGCAGATATTAAGATGCCTGTGAGTTTAATCATAAAAAAGTTATTGGCTTGAATGCCTGCCACACTGGATACTATTCTTAGGGTTACAAATAAAATTTTCATCTTACAAACTTACATTTCCTTTATCTAGTGTATTTATTTCATAATCCCTCACAGCTATCATTTCTTTGTTGCAGTGGTGGCATTGTATTTTGGGCAGATACAGTTGGGCCTAACCATGTTTATACCAGTCTGAAGAAATGGTCAGAACTATATGGCAGTTTTTTTAAACCATCAAGGTTTTTGGAAGAAAGGGCAAGAAGAGGCATCCCGTTGGTAAGAAAAACAAAAAGGAACCCTGTTTCTTCTTCTTCTTTTCCTCTCATGTTCTCCTTTGCATGCTCCTTTAAACTTCAAAAAAGCCCACAGATTTTTACCTGATAGTTAGAGGTTAATTGAACCCAGCATTAATTTTGGTGCTGCGTGGCTCAGCTTCTTGTTTGTTTCATTGCAATATACCGATACCTTTTTACTAGTTTAGTTGTTTTTCCATGCCAACAATAGGGAGAGGTTAATTCGGGATGATACTGGTATTAATTTTTCTCTGCCTTTGGTTGTCAGAATTTACTTTTTATTTGTTTTAATATTCGAAGTTGCCTCAAATGGTTTAGTAAATTAGTTTGGTTCCTTGCCATTTGGAATGGTTTAATCGAAACCTTGTATATACACTATCGTTCTCCTGCATGGGCAAATTCCCATGTGGTATAGTGGAAAATACCAAACAAGTTTCTCTATCTCTCCCTCTCTCTCTCTCTCTCTCTCTCTCATGGCAGTGAACCCTTATCTTCCAAACAAAAGAAAGGTAAATGACATTATTTGACTTTTTCTGCTGCAGAGTGCACCTGCAACATCATCTCCATCTTCAAAGTCCCGCTTGTGAGCAGTAACTTCAAATTCATACCGATCCTAAAAGCAGCATACGATTATGGAGAAGACAAATAAGTTATGAACCTTTTGTTATTTTCGTGGGCAAATAAATTAGTCACGTTCAGCTGGCTTGTAATTTTTCAAATATTCAGAAATTATAAAGGCTCTTAATTATGTTTGTTGAAGCTTTCCTTCTCTTTTGGACTGGATAGACCTTTTCTACCGTTGTGAAAGCAACTAAAGGAGCCCCTTGAGCTACTTCTACGTTACAGTACAAACTTAGAACCAATCTTTGAGAAGGAAACTCGGGATTGTGTCAATACTCTTAATTAGAACCCACTCTCAAATGGTCTTTTTCTATCTCAATTTGTTTAAAGAGTAATGCAATGAGTCTTGGTGGTTTAAGGGGAAGAATGTTTTTCATATTGGCTCTCACTAGCTTCAAGCAATTTTTAACTCTAAAGTAGGCAATTACTGAACAGGCGAAGAGAATAACACAATTTCAAGTGAATGGTGTTTGATATTCCTAACGGCTCTCTCAAGTACTTGTTGGAACTTTTAAGTTGGTGTAAAAAAAAAGTGTACAAAGTGACTCACTTTTACGGCACGTGTTTATATTTTTTATTCCATATTCTAAGGATTCCCAACGAAAAGCTCGTGTTTTGTTTTGTTTTGTTTACAATTTATGCATAAATATTAGTTTATCCCAAAAAAGTCTTTTTAATTAATGTGACAACTATATTTTCCAAACTAATACTACCCTTCTCTCGGTCCTTCTTCCTCTCTTCATTTTTAGCATAGTCACTTCGATGTGCAGTTGTTGATGTCATAAAAATTGGCCAACAGGTCAGGGCAAGAAAAAGAATCATTTTCAGTCCACTAGGACGAGTTGGGTTTTATTTGATGTCGTTTGGAACCCCCGGCGAGGCTCCGGTACGGCTGTACGTATGTGGATAACAGATAAATAAATAGAGATAGATAATATTTATGTGGTTTAGCGTAAGGCTTACGTCCACGGAAGTTTGGGGGAGAGGATCCACTATAGTAAATATTTTTACAGTCTCTCATGACTCACACTATACAGAAAAAATATACATAAATCATCTGGAGCTCGAATATTTCTGGAAAGGCTGAAGAAGACGATGTTGGAGAGGAAGTGACCCAAAGAGAGATTCCAGAGAGAGAGATCGTATCAGCTAGAGAGTAAGAGCCAATCGGAGAGAGAGATCTCAATCAATCAATCAGTCAGTGAGCTTTTTATAGACCATTTAGTTACGTGTGCAAGTTGATATTTGTCTTTTGCTGTTTACCTCTTATTTTCTCCTTAATATCCTACACATTGCGCAAAACACATGTTGTTGCACCTACCATTCCTTTTTGTCTTTTAGTACACTACATAATAGGCCTGACCCCTACTTGAGATATTTCACCCTCACACAGTGTACTACTCGGTTTCTATGGGTACAAAGTCTAATGGGGGCTTATGGCGATCCCGGAAATAGGCCTATAATACTGCTCACTTGCGTTTGGATACTAAAGTTAGATTATCTAAGTTGATATGTGAATGGTAATATTTATAGATTTCATTGATGTGTTTGAATGTACAAAATGAGTTGCGGAGTTTGAATGTATGAAATTAACTCTTTTTTTTTTATGAGAATTTGAACAATTAGTAAATCCTATCAATTATTAGTTTCGGATGTGTTAAACTAACTCCAACAAGGTCCTGTTTGGATTTGGAAACAAATTGAACTCGTTTTAATTTATCTCAAACTCATCATTACACTTTTCAAATTCTCATACAAAATAAAAATTTCAATACATCTTTTTCAAATCTCAATACAGTTTTTTTAAATCTCAATTCAATTTTTTCAAATTTCAAAACAATAATAATAATATTTTATTTAACTTTCAAAACTCATCTCATCTCAATCCCAAATCCAAACGAGGCCTACAAAGCTTTTAGAGGGGCCTACAACTTTCATCTTTTTTTTTTTTTTTTTTTGGGGGGGTTTTATATCAAGCAAAAACTAGTGAAGACCTAATTAATAGAAAGCAGCTCCATTTTTTTTTTTTTTTTAAAGCAATTCATGCTCTAATGTTTACTACATTAGTAAAACCAGTGCTCATTAGGAATAGTGTTTTTCTTTCGTTCTTTCTTTTTTCCTTTTCTTGGCAAAGTTCCTATTCTAACAACCAATGTTTTAAATTTCCTTTTGGTCTGTTTTACTCTCAACTTACAATCTGTTTTGGAAAACCTGACCACTCCGAGTAAACATTTAAAGTTGGTTAGTCAAAACTTGTATATATGGTTAATAGTTATTAGTTACAATATAAACCATATATTTTGTCAAAAGTTAGATAGTTCGTAAATAAGTCTGAACCAGCTTGATAAATAAATAAACTAATATTGCACATAAAATATAAGTCGAAGAAAAACATAAGTTTTTACTTGTGTTAGAAGAACATCAAACGAAAGTTATATACGTTATATATATATATATATATATATATATATAAAGAACATTAAACGAACAGAATTTGTCCATCTATTACTCACTCAAACTCATTTACATCTTTCGATATCAATACTGAGATGTCGACCTTCAGTTGTCACTAAAGCATAAAAAACTGTTGCACTAGAGAATAAAAATGTGCCTATTTGAATTGGATTACATGATATGAAATACACACCAAAGTTATAAGAAACTCATTCCATGTTAAATTATAAGACTGCTCTTTGTTTCTCTAGAAATGCGAATAGTTAAGAAAATTCCGAGCACCTAACAATACAAGCTAGATTGTCATTCGCATTAATAATCTAAATGACATCTTGTGCAATTACAAGGCTCAGCATTTTACACCACTTTGTGCTCAAAACTAGGGTTGATGCTGGAAACTAACTTAGAAATATAACAAATTAACAATGGCACAGTGGAAAAGAATAGAAAGTAAAAAGGAAACATGAATTAGATCCCTATCAGCTCTAACAATGAGGCCCAATACCATCTTGAAACTGCATTGAAGAAAACCCAACAATGGCCTAGCATTATGGAGATGCAGGGGAATGCTTTGGACCAAATTTCTGTACTATAAATCTTTTACATCTCTTTTTCAGTTTTATGTTTATTATCACCATTTTGGGGGAGGAAGGGAACTTTTGGAAGGAGATTATTACCATTGGTCTCAACTGCTGGAATGACCATCTGAGATGTCATGGCTGCAGGTAGAACAACAGGTTTTGCAATACCATTGCTAACTGGACCATGTTGATTCCCTGCTTCAGTACTGGAATTGGCATTGGCAGTGGCAGTACCATTACTCGGTACTTCTTTATGGTCCCCAAATTCACTTCTGGCCAATGATGAACAGTTCGTCTCTGTAAGGTAGCATCGAAGAGGATATCAATAGTTCTCAATACAAAAGAATGAAATAATTACAATGGTTGACATCATCGTCGTTTCTCTAGTCAATATTATTATTTTGTAAGATGTTTGGGACTATGCATATAATATAAAATTTACCCCCACCTCTAATATTGCATGACCACAATTTTTTTTTTTGAAAGGGGTGCTCTTTTTTGGCTGGGGGAGGGGGGTGTTTCAGGCGTGTATAATTTACAACTGGCTGTTTATTTGTTCAGTCACCCATAACTTAGCTGCTAGTGTTGAAATTTAAGCATTAATAACATATATAAAATGCCATTAATTTATTTTGAGGTCTCTCTTGACTATATTGTTGAAGTTTTCAGTGTCTCAAACAAAGATTTTATTTGAAAATATTGATGGGCCTATTTTTCATTCACAGTTCAGCTATTTATCAAAATTTAGAGGGAGATTAACTTACCTTTTATTTCTCCAAAAGTAATGAGCCTATTTAGACAATCTCGAAGCTTTGTCAGAACAATCTTTTCCTGCTCTGCATAGACCTCTGTCATACCTTGTCCATAAGGCAACAGTGAAGACATGTTTCCATGGCCCATCAATCCATCAGGTGAAGTCGATGCCATGAACATTGCATCTTGTTCATCACACATCAATGCTAAAGTTCCAGGAGACATGGGCCTTCCTTTTGGCACATCAGCACCATCTGAACTGGAATCTTCGGCTGAGATTTTATCCGCCGGGGTAGCACTTGAACAATTATCAGCCACGGCTTTCTCAACATCAGGTTCCCTCTGGCTTTGAAACCTTTCTTGAGTTGAGGAAGCATGGGAAATTTCCATCTGATCAGTCCGCTTTTCTGTCGCACTTCTTTGCTCTGGAATTTAATCAAATGTTCATCATACTCAAAAGTTCTAGAATTGGGAAATAATTCATCAGTGAATGAGTCAAAAAAAACCTCTAGAAGCACCTATACCTAGCCGGTAATGTGAACTTATACACAAATCATGTCATACCTGCAATTGTTCTGGCAGCTTCTGCTGATAGTACCATCAAAACTGAGCAAAGCTCCTTCACATCCTGTGGTTGGATAATGTCTGCTAGGAGAGACCTTCACCAGTTTCATACAAGTCAGCAAGGTAACCGAGCAGGTTAATAACATTTTGCACAAGACCACAATTTTTACCTATATGTAAATTTTGAAGGGCCTAATGCTGCAGCTCCACTAACACGTGCACCTGGGACTGAACCCAAGGAAGAGGAGGGTGCAGAAGCTTTGAGATGGTTTGCCTGGCAAGCATAGAAACATGAACTTAAATATGTTACTATATATATTGAGGGTAGTTCCTAGAAGTCAAAATGAGAGGAGTTCAGTGATAGTAAGTAATTAAAAGGGGGAATTAGTAAATAGTCCCAGAATTTACACCAATTTAACAAATGGTCGCTCAGTTTTCAAAACTTATTTTCTAATCCTTACCCTCAGATTTTGGGATTTTTTAAAAACAATCTTTTGGTTAGCTATCTGCAAAAAAACCTAACAGCAAAGTGCCATGCCATCACGTTTATTGACGTGACAAGGCACCAGTCTAACGAAATATAAAAATAAAACAAAATTAGTTTTTAAAAAATGCAAAAAACTCAAAAAAAAACCCTAAGAAAGGGTGCAATCCTGTCTGCTCCACACGCGGGCTGAGAAATACCAGCCCCCATGCAATGGGGGCTGGTCCCAACCCTCTTTCTGCCGTGCAAGGATTGGCTATTTTCCATACACAATGAGCATAATGAGGGGTTGGAACAACCCCCCCCCCTTTCTCTCTCTCCCCAAGCCCCAAGTGTCGCAGGGGCTGTCCCCATCAGTGGCAGTGGAGATGGGGGAGGTCACATTTATTTCTTTCCTTTCCTTTTTTTATTTTTTATTTACATTTCTATTTTTAATGTTCTTACATGTTTTTATTTTTTTAAATTTAGTTTTTATGTTTTGCAGGCTTTTTTTTTTGAAAATTTTTATATTTAGTTTTTATTTCATGTGTTTAATTTTTTCTAACATTGACTTTTTGAACTATTTTGACCTTATTTTTATTTTTGATATTTTGTTAGACGTGTGCCACATGGCACTTTGCCGTTAGGGTTTCAGACGAATTGTTAATGGATAGACCATTTATCTTCTAAACCCAAGACCAAATTACTAAAAAGGTAACAGAAATTTTTTTAAGAGAGTTTTAAACCCAAGTACCATTTCTTGATTTTCCAGAATAAAAAGATTCCATAATTTTTATCCACGCATTAAGAAAAAAGCAGCCATATCCTACCAAAGCATAGTTGATCATTAATAACTGCAGCAACTTTATTTTTGTAACTAAAGCATAACTGTGAATACCCATAAAACACATGGTCAAGTGATTTATCAGAAGCCTGATTGTTTTTTTTTTAATAAGTAAAAAAGCCTGAATTTTAATAGCAATTTATTCACTTCAATTCACCACTTTTAACCAGTAACCATTCAAAATTTTCTCCTCCAATATGTCAAGATCAAGTTCACCTGTGGAAATTGCCCATGCCGGTAAATGGACGGATCCTTAGCTGCTGAATCAAAGAAGAGCTCCTGAACCTTTTTTTTCTTTGATATTGGAGGGGATGCATAGCCAGAGGAACCAATAGCTCCAGTTATGGCGGCATTTGCTAGCTGCTGAATATATGCCATATTGTTCCCTTGATCTCCATGAAATAGAGCTTGTCTCTCTTCACTACCCTCAAAATTCTTGCAGTCTATGCATTTACAATTTTCTGAGCAGAGAATGTTGGCTTGGAAACACTCACAGTATTTTTTGAGGCATCCGGATTTTTTGCAATGGCATCCCTTGTTGTGCTTTCCCAATATTAAAACTTCCCCAGCCTCCTCCTGCATATAACCCAAAACAACATATGTTTTTATTAAAAGCCAAAGAGAATGCCAATGGCCTTGCAGCCTGATGATATTTGCACCCTTCTCTCAAAAGGGATGTGCAGGGATCGGGTCTCCATAGGGCCATACACCCACACACCCCCTAATAAAAGAAAAGTCAGCAAAAGAGAACAATTTATAAAGTATATTAATATCCTTGTATTACCAAGGTACACGTTCCAAATTATTAGATGAGAACATGTGTTTTTCCTTTTTAGTCCAATACTTTTAATAATGGCAAAAACTATTACCCTAGATACTTTTTTTTTTCGGAGAAGAGCTATTATCCTAGATACATGTAAATCAAAAAAGGCAACAAAAACCAACACGCAGCAAAAAAAGAATATGAAGCCAATAACACACGCATCATTCCAAAGTGCGGTAAGTAACAAAATAACAGCTCTCTATGCACTAATCCCTAGTTATCATCTCATGCACAAACCACGCAAACTGCTAGCAAATACTAGGAATTCCTGATGGCAGAGGTTTTAGCACTAAAAGTTCCCATATGAACAACAGCAGATATTTGGAATGGTATCGTAGGAGTAGATCCATCATTAACAGTAACAAAGATGCCACAATTACTAGTCTAGATTACTTATAAAAAAAAAATTACTAGTCTAGATACAAGATAAATGGAGCCCAAACATTGGTTAACTCTGCTAATAGAAAGATAGCTAAATACTATACTTCTTGCATTTTTCATCTAGACAACCACAAGGTTACTCGGTACTTGGTAAACAACAAAATACAAACGCTGCATCCTTAGATTGACATACCCTATTATCTTTTTCTTTTTTTTTTGATAAGTAATAAGATATATTTTTTTTTTGATAAGTAATAAGAGAAATTTTATTCCAAATAAAGAGGCTTTGACATACCCTATTATCCCGCAATCCATGTGGGCTGCTTGCAATTTTTGGCCTGAATGCATTTGGATTACGTTCTAAAGTAGCTTCTACAGCCTCTCGCCTAGCAGCTTCATTCTCAACATTGTTATAACAATTTACGCAGTTGCATCCATCACAGTATATTCCAGATGCAAAACACTCACAATACCTGATCATGATGACATTGACAAAACAAGCTTCACATTGGTGAAAGGCAATAATAAGAAATACCATATCACAAATAATCTATTGGTAAAAAGCACTATTATGAAATACTATATCCCATAATCTATAAAAAATGAAGTTGTCATAAGACAACTCAAAATGATAACAAGAAAAATTACTTAAGAGGCACAATGTAGTTGGCTCTAAGCCAATAGAAGCATAGAACTCAAGCCTTATATATTCAGATGCTTCAACAAGCTTAGGTACGGCCTTACTAATTTCCA
Organism: Platycarya longipes; assembly: GCA_036559045.1. Taxonomy (NCBI): domain Eukaryota; kingdom Viridiplantae; phylum Streptophyta; class Magnoliopsida; order Fagales; family Juglandaceae; genus Platycarya; species Platycarya longipes. The sequence continues at coordinate 6,348,138 of CM071791.1, forward strand.
CGAGTATTAGCCCATGCACACACACATCTCACAAGGACAAATATGTACTTGAACATGCATACACATGCAAATTTGTGGGCATGTTCCATTTTGTTTTTCCAATATATACAAAATAAGCACATCATTTTATGAAAAAAGCATTCAAATGCTGATTAAGTAAACAAACTTTAAAATTTTGTCCAACAAAATGAACAGTGAATGAGGAAAGTTGGCCAACCCCATAGTTTGAAAGTCTTGAAGTGCCACAAGAGTATATGCACTTGGTTAAATTGAAGATGGAGCACACTTTTGCATGCTTAAGACCTTTTTTTTTTAAACTTTTCTTATCCAATATGAAAAACCACATTGCCATTGATTGCTAGGATGGGCAATTCATGGGTAAAGACACTATTGCTGATATAATAACTTCTATACGAAACGCTGACATGAATAGAAAAGGAACGGTTCGAATACCATCTACTAACATCACCGAAAACCTTGTTAAAATACTGTTAAGAGAAGGTTTTATTGAAAACGTGAGGAAACATCAGGAAAGCAACAAATATTTTTTGGTTTTAACCCTACGACAGAAGAAATCTTGGAAACCCAGCTTCAAATAAGCCCAATAATATGTGTAATAATAATGCAATACAAACGATTTTTTCTTTAATGATTTTTAATTGGCTATCTTATATCTAAGCTGCACTTATACTTGCTAGCAGTTATGTCACCTACCCCAAACGCATCCAATCTGCAACATTATCTATCAAATTGTTCTATTAATCAAGGCTTATTAAAAATCTGAGAAGAAAATTAAGAAGCAAATACATGCAACCATTACATGCACAAACAAAACAGAAGAAACATGTAAATCTCATAGAGTTCTACAAGAATGCTGTGTACTCTTTAGCTTCTAGCTACAATCTGGACTTACCCCTTGATGACCTCAAATATTGCATGTAATATGTAACTTGGTTAAAACAACAAAGAGAAGATTAAAAAGTGTATTAATTTTATTCCTTTTTTGTTCACAATGAGTCTTAAGGAAAAATGTTGTCAGCTCAAGTTACATAACTCAGAATTAAATTGATACGTAGTAGGACCACAGCACCATCTTAAATGGTATAATAATCAATGTTTGTGTGTGAGCAGAATAATTCAAGAGTAGAACCTAACAATTTTCAATATCAGGAGAGTGTAAATGGGTCATCTACTTACAACTTTAAGCATCGCGAGTGTTTGCAGTTGCACTGTTTTTGCTTCTTTGGAGTACTATCCTTTACATCAGAATTGGGTCTTGGTTTTGATTTTGGGGATTCTGGTTTTCTGCAGGAAGAAATGGCAGGGCGTTATACAAAACTTAAGAGAGAAAATCTTGAGTTTTCATATGAATATATACGTGCCATATTGAGAAAGTATGTATCTGTAGACAACTACTTCTGTGAGCTTCAAGATTGTGCAAATGCGTCTTCACTAAATTATCCAAATTTAAGATAAGAACTCATAGCATTTTGATTCATTTCACCAGCAGAAAACTATTATAAGGACAAAGCAGCTCGATAGCCATCCCTTCACACCGCCAGGGGGTGGGGGGTGGTTGGAGAGACCAGATACAACACAGTATAACTGGCAAAAAGTTATTACAAAAGCATGATGGTAAAAATAAAAGGGTAAACTATAACTGGCAAAAAGGCCATGAAGTTCAATCTCATATGTGGTGCAACACAATACACCATTATAAATATTGGAGAATTCGTACAAACAACAGGGTAGAACTTCTGCTTAAAGGAAATAGTTAACACATTCTCAAGGAGAATAAATAAAGCAAAAAAGATTGTCGCACGCTACATTATGTAGATGGGTAGAAAACAAAATGCAGAGTTTCTGACCTCAGCATTTCAAGTATAAAAGGACAAAACTTAAGCATCTACATGCCAGGAAAATTTTTAGTGTAGAAGGACTATTTATGTCATTGGAAATAATTTAATCCTCCCACTATTGTGTAAATATGGGAAATAATAAGATCCACAAAACAACAAAGTAGCCTAACGAGAATAAGAGCTGGATATAGAGCAACTGTAATTTCAGTACATAGGAAGCCTCATAATATCAGAAAAACAGCGAACATCACACTCAAAGCAAATCTTTTAAACAAATGAGCAACTTTTTCAATAAAACACACAAACACAATAACACGAACCTCACTTTTCCTCAGTCAAAGCTTCCAAATCAAACAAATTCCTTCTCAACAAATCACAAGCATAAGTATCCAAATTTCACTCTTAGTAAGGACCAAATCTTTCCAACCAATCGCGGAATTTTCTCAAGAACCAACAATCACAATTGCCCAAATAATAAATTAGAAAAAAAAAATTCAAATTTCGCTCCTGGAAAACCAGAATTGCACACACTTACACAACCCTCAATGGCGGATGAGCCGCGTGAGGTGGCGGCGGCTGCGCCATCACTGGCATCACCATCATATGCGGTTGCGTCTGCGATGCAACTGTCACGGTCGCGGCCACCATATGCGGCTGCGTCTGAGGCTGCGGCTGCGGGTGTTCTGGCAAGACCACACTCCCCGAACCCCCACCACCACTGAAGGCTGTGAAATCCAGCTGCCTTGCCAGCTTCTTAACCGCCGGAGCCTCCGTGGACGTCGAGGCCGACGTACCTTCCGATTGAGCCTTATTCTGAGGGAAATCGCTTCCCTCGCCTTCCCCCATCAAACAGAAAATTCAATCAAAATTCCAAAATAATTCTCTTTTTTTTCTTCAATAACTCAATCCTCTGGTTACTTCAAGACAATCGCCCAAATTCCTCAAATTCTGAGACGTTCAGATCCAGAACCAATTCGGAAGCCACCAAGATATTCTCAAATGCACGATTTTGCAGCTCAAAATTCAAGCCGAAGTTCAGCAGCTAATGACCGGATTTGAGAGGGTTTTAATTCACATACAAAAAGGAATAAAACAATAAAAATTTGAAATAGCCACAGACAACACACATATACACAGAGTTAGGTAGTGTAAGAGAGAGTAATGGAGGGGATGAAGAAGAAGAAGAAGAGAGGAAGGAGCATAGGGACTTGTTTTGTTCGTCTCTGCTCCCTCTCTCTCCCGAGCTTTTGAAATTCAATTTTGTGAATATCGAACGGTGAGATTAGTGCTGGTAATTTGATCCAACGGTAAATGTGGGCGAAAAGATCTAACGGTGAGAGTTCATAGGGGCATGAGTAAGCAGTGGTTGATCGTCAGATTAATGGGATAATGATTTTCCACAAAAAAGCGGTGTGAGCGGAATTATACCGTGAAAACAAGATATTTATAATTTATTCCAAAAAATAAATAAATAAAAGAAACAAATGTTATCGCTAGTTGGTACGAATAAAGAAAAATGGACGGCAGAGATTGCAAGTAGAGAAACCAAACGTGCGGTACTAATAATTGGTGATTAGACTTAATTGTACAACAATATCCAAAATATAATTTCGAAGTCTGCTCTTCTCTAAGGTAGTTTTGGCAGTTAAAAAGTGTTAGATAATAGTTATGAATAATAAAAATAAATAAAATATTAATAATAATAAAATATTAAATAATAATAATAAAATAATTAATAATAATAAAATATTAAAAAATACTTGAATTACTCTTCGATTGCCGAACACAGTCTAAGAAAGGAGATGTGGAGTAAATTTGGGAAGTGGCAAGTTCTTTTCTCTCCAAAGAATAAGCCCAAATTTATTTGTGATAACGTTTGAGAACCAGACAGACAAATGCAGCGTTTTGAAAGGAAAATTTTGGCTTTTGGATTTTATTTTATTTTATTTTCATTCTAAAACCATTTTTATGGCTTAACACTCTCAAAGAAGATGAGTTTTGCTTTATGAGCTTTTTATTTTATCCAATTGCATAACTTTCTTCTTAAATGCATGAACTATCAGATCGACAATTGGTACTATTAAGGAAGTCGATGCCCATGAATTGGCGCGGATCTTCTTGGGGATTAGAGGGGGCTAAACTTTGAAAAAAAATATAATATATATTAATTTTTTTATAATTTAATAAGGTAATATTAATTTTAACATATATCGGGCCCCTTTAAAAAATTATATTGACTTTTTTTATAAAATCATTTTAATTTTATTTTGAAAATAAATTTCTAACAAATATTTATTTATCTATATTGAAAGAGAATTAACTAAGAGTTTTGCTTTAGATTCAATATTTGATGTTTTTTTTAATATAAAAAGAGCACAAATTACAATTTTAGACACTCTGTGTTTCTTTTGTTTAATATATATGTATGAGTGTATTTTTTTTATTTCAATAATATATTCTTCTTGATATATCATATATATTTTTTAATTCATAGGTTATATTAAACGTATTTTATTTTTATACTAGAGTTTATTATCAAATTGTTCTATACCTCAAAAAAAATTATATTAAAATAAAACAAAAAATATCTTATGTATATTATTTTAGTTTTATTTGGCTCCTCCTAAAGCAAATTCCTGGCTCCGCCACAGTCCATGAAGATGGAGTTGGTTAGGAGAATTTCCTCAGAGTCCAAATAAAGCTTGATTTGAAGAATACAATTTCTAAGGGCAGAATTGTTAACTTAATGGGGATGTGAATCTTTGCGCCCCAGCAATATGAGAAACTATCTGAGTGTGTTTCAAGTGTGAGAGACTCGTACATAGGAGATGGGCTGTATTAGCAAATGATTTATAACATTGCAGATAAAATGTGAGAAATCTCAATTTGACTCGTGGCTCTATGCTAATAATATTACTTGAGGGAGAATTTTTATCGACAATCTAGAGTTGAAGAAGAAAAAATTGGAGAGAGTGAAAAAAAATGAGTGTCAAACACCAAATCTACTTCGATACTGGCTGGTGACACAAAGAATGTGGTTGGTTTAGAAAGAAGAGAAATGGAAGGTGATAATTAATCAAGGGATTTCAAAATTTGCACATGAAGGTGTGGGATCTAAAGAGAAAATGAGGGATTCAAATGAAAGAGATCTTAATTGCAATCAAGAGGGAACATGAGAGCTGATGGCGGTGGGTGCGAAGGAAACAAAATCTCCAATAACTGAAAAAGTTAAAAAAAAAAAAAAAGATGATGGGCACAAAGATAGGCATGAACAGGAAAATGAGTTAGGAAAATAATACTTACAAGGAATTTTGTGTAGGAATTGTGCAGGGAATGGGTTATAGTTCATCTCTAGTTGCGTTTTGTATTTCAGTCTTCTTAATTTTTAGTTCTGTTTGTGTTAGGCAAATAGTTTTTTATTTTTATTTTTATTTTTATTTTTAATTGATGTGTAGTTTTAAACTTGTTCCTGCGTAATTCCTACGCGAAATTTCTTGTATATAGTAGAACCTAGTGGGTTAAGTAAAGAGATCATAGGTGTGGATCGAAGGCCAACTATGCTACCCAAAGAAAGGCCATACAATCTAATGTGATCAATTGTTCAAAACAGTAATTCTTTGCTGTTGATGGGAAGTTAGAGATCAATTCAAAAATAGGGAAAAGCTTAGGAAAGTTGGAATAGAAGCTCATATTAAAGGTAACAATGTTATCCCCATATTGAGTTATGGTTGTAAATGTTGTTTGAAATAGATAATTATGCTTGTTTTGGGACAGGACATGTGAAAGAAGGAAAACAATATGACTTTGATCAGAAAATTCCAACCAGTATTCTATGACAGAAGCTGCTAGTCAGACTGCTAATCATTATGAAAACTTTAAGTTGGAACTACAGGAAGCTTAAGAAACCCTGAACAGTCCAAGACCTTTGCCCTTTGGTAAAACCCAATGTAGTTTTTCTTATTGAGACAAAACTACCTGCATGCAAGTTTGATGGGATAAAAAGAAAATTGTACTTTGATAGTTGTTATATACTAGATCCAATGAGTAGGAGAGGAGGAGAGGGGGATTGGCATTGATGTGAGATGTATAAGTAGTTGTTGAAATACTAAATTATTCTCAACATCATATTCATGCTAGAATAGTTATTGAAGAAAAATGTTCACTGGTTTCTCACGGGCCTCTATGATCACCTTGAATTTAGTAAAAAGAAAGAGACATAAAATAATTTGCCATTATTAAATCCACTCATGGATTAAGCTTGGTGTTTGATTGGTGATTTCAATAAAATTGTATCGTAATCTAGAAAGGTAGTGGAAGACTTTAGACAAGCCCTAGAGACTAACAATCTTTTTTATTTGGGATGGAAGGGGATAAGCATACATGAAGCAATAAACATGACATTAAGACATTTACAAATGAGAGGTTGGATAGAGTTGTGGTTAATATTCAGTAGCCAGATATCTTTAAAAACGGAGATGTGGAAGTTTTGTTGCAAGGAGATCTAACCATAAGTTCATCTTATTCGTGTTGAATGAGGAAAACTTAGTAGTAAGGAGATGGAAGAGGCCATTTGGATTTGAAGCCAAGTGGGCTATGGAGGAAAAGGGGGGACCATCATCTAAAATATAATTATTAATTAACATATAATAGATAAAATAGCCAAAATAAGGGTTATATTGGCTAAAAATATATTTTAACAATAATCAATCCAATGAGAGTGCTCTTAATAATCCAAGCGGAGGATACAAGGAAAGTAGGGGGAATTTAGAAGGGATATCTAGAACTTTGCTTGTGCTGGAGCACTATAGAGGTTAAGGGATGGACTCAAATCAACCATAATATCAATACGTTCTCCAAGTTTCCTTTTCAATTTCACAAATATATTTCGTTCTTTACATCTTATTATTACATTAAGTTTAGATTCTATATTAAACCATCCATTCACACATAATAGATTCAAATTAGTGTCATTAGATTACATAGAGTTTTGAGATCATTCTTTCACTTTTACTTTCTTCTTCTCATCTCCCTCTCTTTTTGTCTCTCATCTCCCTGAATCTCATTACCTGTTATTTCTTATTCCTTGTCATCTTTTTCATTTCATCATCTTCTTTATCTTCATGGTTCCTCTTTATTGAGAAAAGTCCAAGAGATTCTTCATTTTTGTCTTCCCAGATGATCTTATTGTTTTGTGTTTGATTTGCTGAGTTTTGCGAAACTGATTCCAATATTTTTGCTCTTGACTATTGACTTTTGTGAAATAAGTTGTGATTTCTTGGGCATTGATTCTTGGTTATCTAGGTTTTGTGAAAGAAAAATATTAGAGACACAAAAAAATTCACATACAGACGTGGCGGCTGGCGCGCTAGTTTTTTTTCTAGTCTATGTTGCGTCCGTGCCCCAATTCCCTTCCCCTTTCTTTCACTTCCCTACGTCCATTCTCTGTGTGTGTGTGTGTGTGTGTGTGTTGTGTGTGTGTGTGTGTGTGTGTGTGTGTGTGTGTGTGTGTGTGTGTGTGTGTGTGTGTGTGTGTGTGTGTGTGTTAGGACTCCGTTGGGATGCATTGTCGTTTGATGTGAGTAGTTTGGCATGCAACACTAGTATGGACCTCTTCTCGTCGAGGAGCCTTAGTGGACCCAGAGCTCTTAAGTCCAGGTAGCCTTTCTCTATATGGTGTGCTTGGGGTTGGGGTTTCTTCCACTCATCTTTTTCGAAGGCTATAGACTCCAACCATCCAAAAGTGTTCAGGAGGATCTTAAAGAGGAGCAAGATTTATAATCTGAAAGGCTTCGGTCACAAGGAAGAGAATATGTAGGTCATGAACCACGAGTACACCAGTGAATGTTTTTTTCTTTGACAAAATTAGCTGCCTATTCTACTGCGTGAGTTGACGAAAAAATCGAGAGGGACCCAAATCTACGTTCTTTCTCTAGTGCTCTCAAGCTTTGTTGTGCCTTTCCATCTTGGAGAAAAATAAAAAGAAAAAAAAAATGCTCTATCGAGGACGCCCCAGCCAAAAAGAAAACCGAAAGAAAACTTTAATGTCCTTCGTGCCTTCCAAAGACTGCAATTTTTTCGTAAAAGCCTCTTCTTCTCTAAATCTCGAAAGCCATCTTTATTTTTTCTTCAAACTCTCTTTTTTCCAAGACCAATAAAAAGCTTTACTATTATTTTATTCTTCAAAAACCCAAAAATTAAAGACGCTTTGTACAATTAAGCATTTTAAGATGGAAAAAATATGGGCAGAAGCCGGGCTTTCGCGTCCACCCCTAATGTAAACAGTGGTTTCACTGTTCACATGCATAATAAAATTACTGTTCATGTGAGGGGCAGACACGGAAACCCAGCTTCTGTCCAGCACGCCCCCTTTGAGATGATAGTGTTTATGACATAACTCTACCTTATTTGCCCATAAAGCAATTATCAAAAGAATGATAAAATAGAAATTTTGACATTTTAACCATTCGCCTATTTGGTTACGTGAAAATTGCAGATCTGAAAAAAGAATTTGGTTGGTGTATACTTTCCAAGGAGGGATTCGAACGACGGGAACACAAAGTGGAACTATAGAAGAAACGATGAGCTGAATTTTAGAAATTGTGAGGAAATGAAATTTTATCTCAAAAATAAAAATAAAATACACTTACGTGTTATATTGCCAATTTGACATCACTTTGTGAAATTTATTGTATGAATTTTTTTGTGTCCTTAGTAGGACTCTTTTGTTTCAATTTTGAATATTTCCTCCATCTTTAATGTATGTAATTTATTATTTTAATTTTGCAAAAATACGAAAAACTTATCCTGAAAATACCTTAATAAATACGTTTGAAAATTTCAACCAAATAGATAATTTTCAATTCTCTCTCTTTTTAAAGTTTCAATTTGGAATGAATTAAACCCACATGAATTAAGAATCTCTAGAATTCCGTTAAGAACTCCCGGAAAGTCTATAGTGAGAGATAAACATATGAAACGAATGTCATAACATTTAATCCAGACCATTAGGGTCCACTTCATATATTTTTACTCTCTCTCTCTCTCGACTGATCTAAATTCAACATCATATGCTTTGGATATATAGTACTATAGCTTCTACACGCGTAGCCACTAGCCAAAGTGCAAACTGCGAGATAAATCCTACAAGTTCGTGGCCCATGACAATGACAGGAATGTAATCTCCACCGAGGGATCTCGAAGCTCAGGCATCACCTACCAACGATAACAGAAGCAAACCAAGACACGGAAAGAGAAAAAACCCAAAGCAGAAGAAAGAAAAGTAAGATTCAAACACTAATACTGATATTTTCGTGTCAACAAGACTAATAAATTGGTAATTGAAGAAAACTGAGTTTTTTTTACCTATTTAAAGTTATTAACAAAAAAACACTATTTAAAGTAATAGCATTTTACCATGGTCGGAAACAATTAGTCCTGAGCTGTGAATATTCTTCCTCTCTAAACAAAAACAAACACCTACTTAAACCAAAATTACACCTGCAAATTTTACTCACCCCCACCCCCACCCCCAGTTTTGTTTAATAAGCATCTCCAATTCCATCTCGCCCCAGAGCACGCCGATCATCTCGTCCCCATTCCATGTGCATATCCCGGCGATAGTCTTTTGGTGGCAGACCACCCCTCATCGGAGAGCGGCTCCTCTCTCTAACACCACGAGCCCAACGTTCACGATGCAGGGGAAATGATGCCGGTGGTGGAGGTGGAGAGGGTGGCCTCCTCTCGAATCCTTTCCTTTCATTGAAGAAGACATCCCTGCCACGGTCTCTGTGCCCCCAGTCCATTGGGATTGGCCTATCAAACTTGTTCCTCCCTTGGTAGTCATCTTCTGGATAGTCAAGCCGATCTCTCCCCATGTAGTGACCAGAAAACCTACCTTCATGCCTTGGAGGTGGCAGACCAGCAGCCCCAAACTCCCTGGGGCCATCCCTAGCCCAACCACGAGGCGGGGACCTAAAGCCACTCATGGTCCTTCCAGGAGAAGGTTCCAAGGGAGGTGGGCCAGGAAAGTGTCTCGGGGGACCGTGTTGACGAGGTGGGCTGAGATAGCCTCTCCGAGGACTACCCCCAGGCCCGTAGCGAAACTTCTTGCAGCTATTACAGTACTCCCGCCTTGCAAAATTCAGGTTCCCACACCTAAGGCAGAATCAAGAAATAAGTCAGACAAAAAAGGGTACACTTAGATTCTTTATGCGATAGATCCAACAACAAGAACAGTAGACAGGGCTTGCTAAAACCAAAATCTGTTTGCACCTAATGGCTGCTGCAAAATTTGCAGCAGAACAGACAGAAGGGAAGAGGGGAAGAGAAATTGGGGGGGGGGGGGGTGGAGATCCCCAATCTGGCAAAATATAATCAAGACCATTTGTCCTAGAAAAGCCATTCTAATACAACAAAATTTACAAAACACAATTAGTAAAAGCCAGTAGACATTGCGAACTGAAAAATTGCCGCCCAATATAAAATATGATACTCAAAGGAAAAAAAAAACAGAAAATCGCAAATTGAAAAGTTTTTTTTTTTAATTTTTACAAATCAACTTCAGTTTTAAAATTCAAGACTTACAAAGGATCTGGGCAAATCCAATCTCCTTCTCTTGGACGCACATTTGGATTATTTCTACTCATGCCTTCACCTCTGAATGGCCCAGGACCAAACCCAGGCCTGTCCATAGCTCTACCAAACGGCTTGCCACCACCCCTTCCTCGGCCATAAGAGGGTGAATAGTCTCGATATCTACTAGGATCCCTCCCGCTGCCAAATTCACGGCTGCGTGGCAGACCACCAGAATGATTAAAATTAGGACTGTAACGATGATCTGGAGCTCTGTGGCGTACAGGAGAACCAGAACCTGCATGAATTCTATATCCTGGAAAAAGAAAGCCAGTGAAGTCTAGAGATAAGCCACCCCTGATCAGATAAGGGGAAAAGGTGAAATTATGGAACACTCATGAAGCTGAAGAACTGTGACCATGAAACTACTAAATGACTTATTCGAACAAAGTTTGCAAGGACAGTTCCATCATTGAAGGTATCTTCCTTGCCACAGGTAGCAGAAAGCAAAAATTTATGTGAAAGGCAAAGAACTCAAATGATATCTGCCTTTGTTACTTCCCAAACAAATGGTCCACATCACCAGTGAATATAACAAAAGAATGACAAATCAAACAGTGGTTAGTTGTACTCACCACCTATTGTAACTGCTCGTAGTCTTCAAAAAGAAAACAAGTCCAGAAATACTATCTACAAAAGCCACGTCCATCACTCCATGTACCATTACATAATATATATTTTTGAACCTAAACATCTGAAAATCAATGCTATCGATCTGGTGAAAACATAACATAACACAGAACCATAGTAGCGATAAGAAAGAGAACTTCATCAAGCTCTGCAGCCAGCAGATAGAGAAGATGGATATATGCCTAATATTAATCCGGCAGATACAGAAACACCTCCAGTAAACCTTGATCCAAAACCTCACAGTTGAAACACAGCAGCTAAAAGGAGCAGCAAGACCAATAGAGTAAACCCACCGAGAAAAGCAATAACAAATACCCACCTAATAGCAGGCATCCAAATAACTCAATACTTTACCGACCACCAACTTGGTCTGCTTCTTTTCAATAACCAATTCAGAATCTTGTTAAACACCCCCAAATTTGACTTAACAGAAACATCAATGTCAAAGTTTTCCACCAACCAGAGAAATAGTCATCAGAATGAGAAAGTGTGGTGACACAGTAAAGGCATTTCATATTCCAGATGAGTGATTTCATGTTACTGTCTGCTATTTACTATGCTTCCTATAAGTTCAAAACAATAGAAAGGCATGAGACCTTTAAGAAAACAATAACCCAAGTTTTTAAAGACCTGGAGCCATTTTCTGTACCAACTCACCACTCGTCAGAAATATGATTATAACCTCAAGACCTACTAGCTGCTCGGTAGAAGATAGAAAGTAACATAGACAGAGAAGTTCCCAAACCTCCATGCATATATCATCCACCGTAACAACTCTGAAAATTACAATCTCATATTGGTTACTATTAAAACAGTCTGACTAGCCTATTTTCACCAAACAAGGGGCAGAAATACAAATGAAACCCCCATCTAAACCATCATTCCTCATAAAGATAATCCAAGTCCATATATCCACAAAGGAGCTGCTAGGATCTATCAGTAAAGAAGGCATACAGAACCATACATTTCCATGTATTAAGGAAACCCATGCAACCAAAAAATTATAATGCTCGAGTAAACATCTTCTTCCAGAAACAATGCCAGCTTCCAGAAAGGTAGATTCAGTACCATTTTACCAGATTGAACTTCTTGCAGTTGAAAGTCTTCCTACTTCTCTTTCTTGTATACTTGTTTTGATCGGTAATCAAAAAAAAGTTTTATCCATAGAAATAGGCAAAGCCCAAGTGCACAGAGAGTATACATGAACTTCTCTTTCTTGTTCTTTTGATTGATAATGAATTGGAAATATCATCGCAGTAATGCTAGTAAGAGTGGTTTTCAGACGCTTTATCAAGGCATATGACCCCCTTGTATCTTTTCAAATCAATAATAAAAATGACTGGTGGTCCCAGTTGGATATTGTTTATTTGAACCCAACCCATCCACTTCATTCCCAGAAATACCCAATCAAATACCCATGACCATGAATTGCAACAAATCAGACCCAGGCTCTTATTCTCAGTGGTTCTGCACTCCATAAATTCAAACACGATGAACAGTATCCACAGATGGCAATTGGCAAGGACCATAAACATATTTAGTTCTAATACAAAAAACATTTTCCCCATACCATCATCCAAGACCACACTCACACCAACATGGCTCCCCTAAGGCCCAGGTGCTTGAAGGCAACATTCAGAGCTGTAAACATAATAGCAAAATGTATTCGCAGTTTAATACTCCATAAGTGATACTCGATCCACATGGTCAGCATGCAACATAAGAAATGTCAACGTGCTTCAAAAACACCAGTGAGTATTACTAGATAAAATCATCCGGCCATATAATTTCAACAGCAGAGCCTACCAGTAAAGATAATATATCTTATATTGCCAAAGAACAATACATAATGAAACATAAAACATTTGTAACTCTAAGTCCATGACTAAAATTTAATTAGATGCAAGCATGAGAGAGAATCACAAATACCAAAATGAATATGGAGATCAATTGTTCCTCCAAATTATGCCATTCATTTACACAGGCCTATATGGACATTCCAAAGAACTCATTTCTCCATTGTGTTTAACAAAAAAAATTCATCATTCAGAATGGCGTTGTTAAAAGATTAGCATCATTGAAAATAAAACAAAGCCAAAATGAGCAGCCATCTCAAACGTTCACCTTATTTTGTGACGAGTAAATGTTCATTTCAGTATCCCTATTCAAGGTTATGATTTGCTCGTTAAAAGATACCACACCAGACTAATTCAAAGTCCAAGATAATACTTAGAGATGCTAACGCCTGCAATAAAGTCACTCAGCCTGTAACACAAGCTAGATTTCCGCATGGTTAACAATGATTAAATATCACCACAAAATTTACATATATAATAAAAACCTTTCTCCCCATATCATTTAATCAAGAACATAGAAATAAAATTCCTTTTAAATTCACGAACTTCCTGGAGCAAAATCAATGGGACTAACTTCCTTTCGCACCAAAATTCTCTAAATTGATGCTCAAGAGTACGCACAACAAAAGCTGCTTCTTCGTTAGGATGCGAATAAAAACAATTAAACTCAAAAAATAAATTTAAAACCAAAGATTAAAAAACGAAAAATAAGCCAAAAAACAAAATACTTTATCAGTCATAATTATTCGGAAACCGGCTAAAATCAGAAACAAGAGAACAATACATTTGATTTAACAAAAACCAGAAGCAATCCTACTACACAATCTAGGGTTTGAAAACACGTCAATTTCTCTATTTGAAACCTGAATCTTGATTCTTAAAAGAGAGGAGCATAATCCTAAACATCCCAAACTCAATCTAAACATTAGAAAATCACACCCACACAAACAAGAAGATGGAGAGAGAGCGAGAGACGAACCAGGCTCATCGGAATATCGATCGAAGCGAGAGTACGAAGGAAGCTCACGACGGACCTCTCCTGGCTCGTAATCGCTGATACGACCTCCAGCGCCACCTTCTGGGCCACCGTCTCCGGCGACTTCGCTAACGGAGGGCCGGACGACGAGGCTGCTGATGAAAGGTTGGTGGTGCGTTGTCGTTTGGTCCTTGTCTCTCGAGGACATTCTCTCTGTGTGTGCAGATGGTGAGCAATGAAGGCGTCTGAGTGCCGAGATGTCGATGACAAGGCAGATGTAAACCCTATTTAGGATTTCTCCGATTTCTAATGTTTTTGTCCAAATCATAAGGTTAAAAACTTAAAATAAATAACTTCATTACTCATCATCTAATATGGTCTTGAATTGCAAACTTATCTCATCATAATTTATTTATTTTATTTTTAATTTATTATTATTTTTTAAAATTTCATACTAAATACAAATTTTAATATAATTTTTAAAATTTTAATATAATTTTTTTAAATATCAAAATAATAATAATAATATTTTATTCAACTTTTAAAATCTTATTTCAACTCATCTTATCTCAACTCTGAATCTAAATGAGGCCTATATTATTTTTATTTTTATTTTTATTTTTATTTTTATTTTTCTCAAAGTAATTAATTTTTTATATTTGTCATTCATATATCACATATTTAATAAAAAAAATAAAAAAATTATGTATAGTGTATGATATGAAAAAAATGAGTAAAATTTTTTAAAATAAAGGTATTAGAATGTGCAATCTTTACATATTTATTTGATACAATTGAAGGTTATTATTTAAAAAATATTTTTTAATATAAATTTTAGATTTACTCTTTTTATAAGGAATAAACCATAATTATAAACTTCAAGACTATAAATATCATTTTTCTAAATTAAATAGATCAATATATGAGATGGTCCACTAACATATATAATCTTAGAATTTTTAATATCTATTTTATCATATTTTTAACTAATTTCAATGTGGACCAATTTAACCACATTAACTTCCATTAAAACATTTTTATTGAGTAGACAATGTCTTAACTTCCATTAACCACACTAACTTCCATTAAGCTTTGTTTTATGTGTCTATATTTATAATATTTCTAATTGTAATAAGTTAAGACCATATTTGGTTTAGGTAGATGCCTACACTCGTACGCAACCACTTGATCCGGGGTTGAAGACAATGATTTCCATTTGAACCAAAATATGGAAGGCAAAAAATAATTCAGTGTTTTTGAACTGCTCTTATGGAAAACATACCAAAGAGGGAACTTCTATGATGTGAGCATGCAACTTGTAAGTTGTCAATTGTCAAAAAATAAAAAAACCTATGGAACAGTTGTGAGAGTGATGTTTGAATAGAAGAAAATACTACATTTAGGCCTTGTTTGGACAAAAAATGTCTATTTAGAGGCACCAAGAATATTGTGGTGTCTCGGATAACATTAGGATAGGGAATATTTGGTGTGTATTTAATATGTATAATAGAAGTGTAGAAAGGGACCTTTTTGAGTTATCATATATTTCCACGCATAGGTGAAGTATATTCAATTAAATATAAAGGTGTAATGAAATTGGACGAAGGATTGGAGGAACGGCTGCCGCCTCCTGTCCCACCACCAAAATTATGTGAATGACTCCACCACTATTATTTTAAATCTTGTATAGTGACTTGCATAGTAACTTGTATAGTAATTTCAAGGCCTATAAATAGGAGTTTCAGTTGTTATGAAATTCATAAGAAAATATAAAGAGAGAAAGAAAGTTTCAGTTCTTAAGAGTTCCAAATAGTTTCTTATATATTTTTCTCTTGCAATAGTAGTTTCTTTTTTAGTTTTATAACATGTTATCAGCACGACAGTTCTACCAATTCTGAAGCTAGTGGCCTTATTCCTCTGTAAGTTTTTCAATATATTATTTGTAGTTTTTGATATATTTTATTGATGATTATCTGTGTGAATTTATAAATATATTTTCTGAGATACACATATTTATTTCATTATTTATATGTGTAGAAAATGGCAAATCTTACAAAATTGAAATTTGTTACTCTTGACATATCTGGAAAAAATTGTTTATCCTGAATACTTGATGCTGAAATTCATATTGATGCGATAAACCTGGGTGAAACAATTAAAAAAGGAAATCAAACGTCTCTGCAGAACCGTGCTAAAATAATGATTTTCTTTCGTCACCATTTTCACGAAAAATTAAAAATTGAATGTCTTACAATAAAATATCCCTATATTTTGTGGAACAGTTTAATGGAGATGTATGAACATCAGAAAACTGTCATCCTCCCAAGAGCTCGTTTTGATTAGTTGCACCTGAGGTTGCAAGATTATAAAAGTGTTGGTGAGTATAATTCCGCATTTTTTAAAATAAACTTAGTACTAAAATTATGCGGTGAGAAAATCACCAATGATGATATGTTAGAGAAGACTTATACTACATTTAATGCCTCGAATGTGCTCTTGCAGCAACAATATTGAGAGAGAAAGTTCAAAAAATATTCAGAACTTAGATCATGTCTTCTAGTAGCTGAGCAAAACAGTGAGCTCTCATTAACAAACTACCAGTTACGCCCTACTGGCTTTGCATCATTCCCAGAAGTGATTGGTGCATCCTTTAGAAAAAATCGGGAGCGTGGACGTGGTAGGAGAAATTACAGAAATGTTGGTCCCAGAAGTGATAATATTAAAAGGAATAATAATATATCGTATCACCAAAAATGATATAATTCAGAAAGGGGTAAAAATCTCTAGAATAATTTTTCAAAGAAAAGTGAAGAGGTGTACCATATATATGGAATGACTGAACATTGGTCACGTACATATCGTACGGCCAGACATTTAACTGATTTATATCAAGCATCTATTAAAATAAAGAATAAAATGCATGAAACAAATTTAGTATAACCATCATATGATTTATTAGATTCAGTAGATGTAGATGTTACTCATCTTGATGTCTTTGATTTCTTTAATCATCCTGAAGATAGTATTGACCACTTAATTGGAGATAGAAGTGTTCCACTCAATTAATGTATTTTCTTTCTATTATCTGTAATAAAAGTTTTGTATATTTTTGTAGAATCATGGATGAGCTTTTTATCTCTGAGTTGAATGATAAAGATGTCTGGCTGACTGTTACAACTCACACAATTCTTAAAGAAAAGAAATATTTTCAAAATCTAACACTAAGTAAAGCCTATGTCCATACCATATCAGGCTTATCAGATTTAATTGAGGGTTCCGGAAGAGTTTATATTGTGTTGCCTAATGACACCAAATTTTGTATTGGTGATGCTCTATTCTCTTCACAATTCAGAAGAAATTTATTGAGTTTCAAAGATATACGTCGTAATGATTACCATATTGAAAAGACCAATGAAGGCAGTAAAGAGCTTCTTCTTATTACTAAAACAATATCGGGTCAGAAGCTCGTATTAGAAAAACTGCATGTTCTATATTCTGAATTGTATTATACAAAGATGAGAACAATTGAATCATATGTGGTAATGCACCAGAAGTGCATTGACCCCAAAATATTTATGACTTGGCATGATCGCCTTAGACATCCGGGATTTATAATGATGAGACGAATTATTGAAAATTCGCATGGGCATCCCTTAAAAAATTAAAAGATATTTTTACCCAATGAATATCCGTGCTCTGTATGTTCTCAAGGTAAGTTGATTATCAGACCATCTCCCTCAAAAGTCATTGTTGAATCTCCATCATTTTTACAAAAGATTCATGGAGATATATGTGGGTCTATTCATCCATCAAGTGGACCATTTAGATACTTTATGGTTTTGATTGATGCATCTAGTCGATAGTCACATGTTTGTCTGCTTTCCACTATAAATGTTGCATTTGCTAGACTTCTTGCTCAGATAATCAAACTACGAGCATAATTTCTTGAGTATCCAATTAAGACCATTCGATTGGATAATGCAGATGAATCTTCATCTCAAACTTTTGATGATTATTACATGTCAATAGGAATAGATATTGAACATAATGTTGTCCATACACACAAAAAAAATAGTTTAGCTGAATTTTTGATCAAAAGACTTCAACTAATCGCTAGACCTTTACTTATGAAATCAAGACTACCTGTTTCTGTTTGGGGACATGCTATACTTCATACAGCATCTATAATTCGCATTAGACTATCTGCATATCATAAATATTCTCCATTATAGCTTGTATTTGGTCAACAACCAAATATTTCTCATCTTCATACTTTTGGATGTGTTGTATATGTTCCAATTGCACATCCACAACGTACAAAAATGGGCCATCAACATAGATTTGGGATATATGTTGGTTTTGATTCTCCATCTATTATTAGATACCTTGAACCCCTTACAGGAGATATGTTTAAAGCACGTTTTGAGGATTGTCATTTTGACGAATCCAATTTTTCATTAATGGGTAAAGAAAAGTCGGTGCCTGAAGCACGACAAGATATTATTTCAGAAAATAAGACACTGTCTCAATTTGATCCTCCTACAAATGAATGTAAACTGGAAGTTCAGAGGATTATTCATTTACAAAATATTGCAAATCAATTACCGGATGTATTTACTGACACTAAAAGTGTAGTAAAATCTTATATTCCTGCTGTTAATGCTCCAGCAAGGATTGAAGTCCCTAAAGGACAAATTGTCAAAACAGTAATAAGTGAATCTAAAACACGCTTGAAGCGTGGAAGACCTATTGGTGCAAAAGACAAAATTTCCAGAAGGAAAAGAATACAAAATGAATTTCGTATTCCTGAAGAATACATACCCACAATACAAGCTACAAATATAATTGGTGCTCATAAAGAGCTCAAATCTTCTATTCCAGAACCTTCTGAAGAGGAAACTCCTGAAGAGTATAAATCTCCTGAACAGGGACCTCCTGAATAGGTGTGTTATGAAATGTTTTCCCTTGAAGAGGAACAGATACCTAAAAATAATGAAATCTCAATACATTTTATAAATACTGGAGAAATTTTAGATAGAAATAAAACTGTTGTCGACAACATATTTTCATATAAAATGACCATTGACATTACCATAAGTAATGAAGAAAGTGAGCCAAAAACCGATACCTAAATATAAATCTCCTGAACAGGGACCTCCTGAATAGGTGTGTTATGAAATGTTTTCCCTTGAAGAGGAACAGATACCTAAAAATAATGAAATCTCAATACATTTTATAAATACTGGAGAAATTTTAGATAGAAATAAAACTGTTGTCGACAACATATTTTCATATAAAATGACCATTGACATTACCATAAGTAATGAAGAAAGTGAGCCAAAAACCGTCGAAAAATGTTGACGTAGAAATGATTGGCCAAAATGGAAAGCAGCTATTGAAACTAAATTAAATTCGCTAGCAAAGCGAGAAGTATTTGGACCTGTTGTCCAAACACCAAATGGTGTAATGCCTGTTGGATATAAGTGGGTATTAGTACAAAAATGTAATAAGAAAAATGAAATTGTGCGGTACAAAGCACGGCTTGTCGCACAAGACAAAAAGTGTAGTAAAATCTTATATTCCTGCTGTTAATGCTCCAGCAAGGATTGAAGTCCCTAAAGGACAAATTGTCAAAACAGTAATAAGTGAATCTAAAACACGCTTGAAGCGTGGAAGACCTATTGGTGCAAAAGACAAAATTTCCAGAAGGAAAAGAATACAAAATGAATTTCGTATTCCTGAAGAATACATACCCACAATACAAGCTACAAATATAATTGGTGCTCATAAAGAGCTCAAATCTTCTATTCCAGAACCTTCTGAAGAGGAAACTCCTGAAGAGTATAAATCTCCTGAACAGGGACCTCCTGAATAGGTGTGTTATGAAATGTTTTCCCTTGAAGAGGAACAGATACCTAAAAATAATGAAATCTCAATACATTTTATAAATACTGGAGAAATTTTAGATAGAAATAAAACTGTTGTCGACAACATATTTTCATATAAAATGACCATTGACATTACCATAAGTAATGAAGAAAGTGAGCCAAAAACCGTCGAAAAATGTTGACGTAGAAATGATTGGCCAAAATGGAAAGCAGCTATTGAAACTAAATTAAATTCGCTAGCAAAGCGAGAAGTATTTGCAAATCAATTACCGGATGTATTTACTGACACTAAAAGTGTAGTAAAATCTTATATTCCTGCTGTTAATGCTCCAGCAAGGATTGAAGTCCCTAAAGGACAAATTGTCAAAACAGTAATAAGTGAATCTAAAACACGCTTGAAGCGTGGAAGACCTATTGGTGCAAAAGACAAAATTTCCAGAAGGAAAAGAATACAAAATGAATTTCGTATTCCTGAAGAATACATACCCACAATACAAGCTACAAATATAATTGGTGCTCATAAAGAGCTCAAATCTTCTATTCCAGAACCTTCTGAAGAGGAAACTCCTGAAGAGTATAAATCTCCTGAACAGGGACCTCCTGAATAGGTGTGTTATGAAATGTTTTCCCCTGAAGAGGAACAGATACCTAAAAATAATGAAATCTCAATACATTTTATAAATACTGGAGAAATTCTAGATAGAAATAAAACTGTTGTCGACAACATATTTTCATATAAAATGACCATTGACATTACCATAAGTAATGAAGAAAGTGAGCCAAAAACCGTCGAAAAATGTTGACGTAGAAATGATTGGCCAAAATGGAAAGCAGCTATTGAAACTAAATTAAATTCGCTAGCAAAGCGAGAAGTATTTGGACCTGTTGTCCAAACACCAAATGGTGTAATGCCTGTTGGATATAAGTGGGTATTAGTACAAAAATGTAATAAGAAAAATGAAATTGTGCGGTACAAAGCACGGCTTGTCGCACAAAGTTTCATGCAGAAACTCAGGATTGATTATGAAGAAACATATTCTCCCGTTATGGATGCAATCGCATTTAAATTTTTTATTAGTCTGGTTGTTATAAAAGGATTAGAAATGCGGTTGATGAATGTGGTCACTGCATATTTATATGGATTCTTAAACCATGACATATATATGAAAATCCCTTAAGGATATAAAATGCCTGAAGCATCTACAAGTACATCTAGAAATATGTACTCTATCAGACTACAAAGATCTTTATATGGGTTAAAACAATCCGGACGCATGTGGTATAATCGCTTAGGCGAATATCTATTGAAAGAAGAATTTGAGAATAATCCTATAGCCCATATGTTTTTATTAAGAAATCAGAATCCTGATTTGTCATTATTGTGGTTTATGTTGATAATTTAAATATTGTGGGAACTCCTGAAGAGATCTCAAAAATCGCTATATATTTAAAGAATGAATTTGAAATGAAAGATCTTGGTAAAACAAAATTTTGTCTCGGCCTGCAACTCGAGTACTTGCCAAATGGAATTTTTATTCATCAGTTCATGTATACTGAGAAAGTCCTGAGGCATTTTTATATGGACAAATCTCATCCCCTAAGTACTCCAATGATTGTTCGAACACTTGATGTGAAGAATAATCCATTCCGTCCTTGTGATGACGATGAAGAAATTCTTGATCCTGAAGTACCATATCTCAGTGCAATTGGAGTTTTGATGTATCTTACAAATTGCACTCGACCAGATATTACATTCTCACTTAATCTGCTTGCAAGATATAGTTCTGTACCAACTTGAAGGTATTGGAATGGCATTAAATATGTCCTTTGTTACTATCATGGTACGATTGATATGAGATTATTTTATAAACGTGGATCAAGTCCACAATTGATTGGGTATGCAGATGCAGGTTATATTTCAGACCCACACAGAGGTAGATCTCAAACTGGATATTTATTTACTTATGGAGATACTGTCATATCATGGAGATCTGTTAAGCAGAAACTATCTGCTACTTCTTCAAATCACTCAGAGATCATTGCTATTTATGAAGCAAGTCAAGAGTGTATTTGGCTGAGATCAGTAATTCAACATATCCAGGAAAAGTGTGGACTTCCCATGATTAATAATAGCCCAACAATTTTATATGAAGATAATACTGCTTGTATCACTCAAATCAGAGGAGGATATATCAAAGGTGACAGAACCAAACATATTCACCTAAATTCTTTTATACTCATGAATTTCAAGAGAAATGTGAAATTGATGTCAAGCAGATACGATCTAGTGATAATCTGACAGATTTATTCACAAACGCGTTACCAACTTCGACATTCAAGAAGATTGTGCATAACATTGGAATGTGAAGACTCAAAAATCTATTGTCATACACTTTTCAGGGGGAGTAAATGTCCTGAAAACTTATGCTGATTGTACTCTTTTCCCTTCGCTAAGGTTTTGTCCCACTAGACTTTCCTTTACAAGGTTTTAATGAGGCAATTTTAAAGCACTTGTGGATACATAATAAGACTGTACTCTTTTTCCTTCGCCATTGATTTTTCTTCTTATTGGGTTTTTCCTCGGCAAGGTTTTAACGAGACAGATTTTTTATGGGTGGTCATTCAAGGAGGAGTGTAATGAAATGGGACGAAGGATTGGAGGGACGACTGCCGCCCCCTGTCTCACCACCAAAATTATGTGAATAACCCCACCACTATTATTTTAAATCTTACATAGTGACTTGCATAGTAACTTACATAGTAATTTCAAGGCCTATAAATAGGGACTTCAGTTGTTATGAAATTCATAAGAAAATATAGAGAGAGAAAGAAAGTTTCAGTTCTTAAGAGTTCCAAAGAGTTTCTTATATATTTCTCTCTTGCAATAGTAGTTTCTTTTTTTAATTTTATAACAAAAGGTTATATATTGCTTATAGAGGTTCTACAATCTCAATAGATGGCATAGCTGTCTTAAGGCTCTTCCATGATGGATCAATATGGGTTAGGATTGTTTTGATTGCTAGTCCTTCACCCATTTGGTTTGTTTGTTAGGGTTATCCAACATTAGTTATGCAAGGAATTAGTGATCAGTCTATAAGTATGAAAAAAAACTTTAACATTTAAACTAGTTTTTGGGGTTGAAATAGGCCCATGGGTAGGGCTGTAAAAAGATCGGACCGGACCGCTGGACCGGACCGGACCGGACTGGATGGAATTTGGTCCAATCTGGTCCAATTTTTTTATAGACCAGAAATTTTCGGTCCGGTCCAGGGGGAGAACATTTCTTCCTCTGGATCGGACCAGACCGGACCGAATGCAAACATATATATTTATATATATATATATATAAATAATAGTATATAAATTTTAATATTAATATTAATATAGATTAAGAGTAGTAGTATAACATATTAATATATAATATATACTCTTATATTATTAATATATTATAATTTATAATAGTTGTAGTATAAAAGTATAAATTATAATATATCTATATAGAGTATTAGTAATGACTTATAAATAATAAATGTATTATTATTATTTAATATATTATTACTAATTTATCACTATTCATCAACATATAAATTTATAATATACTAACGTAAATTATGTAATAGTATTATTAGTTATAGTTAACCAACCTATGATGTATCACTAAATTACTATTAATTAATTAATAATTACTCTTCTTATAATTACATGTAG
This sequence comes from Platycarya longipes, assembly GCA_036559045.1. Classification (NCBI taxonomy): domain Eukaryota; kingdom Viridiplantae; phylum Streptophyta; class Magnoliopsida; order Fagales; family Juglandaceae; genus Platycarya; species Platycarya longipes. The sequence continues at coordinate 6,371,686 of CM071791.1, forward strand.
TAATTATAAATATTAATTATTAATGTTGTTTTTAACTATATATGAAGTATGATTAATGATCATTAATATTATTAATTAATTGATATGACTTATAAGGATTAAATTAACTAATCAACCTATGAGTAATATATAATATAGAATATCAGTTATAACTTTTAGTGTAAGTATTAAGTCTATAGACTATAAGTTATAACTATATATTTTGTTTGATATTTATATGAGATTAGTAATTGAAAATTGACAAAAATGATTATTTTTATATGAAAGTAGTACCAGTATATATTTAATAATTTATAAACTTAGACCAAAAAAATATATTTAATTATTACAAGATTTTGGATCAAATTTAGTCCATTAAATCATATGGGGTACCCTTAGACCGGACCGGACTGCTCCTGGACCGAATTGGACAGGATCGATATGGACTGAATCTTATTCGGTCCGGTCCATGGTGAGGAAATTCTTGAACCGAATAGAACCGATCCACATTTTTCCCGGATCAGACCGGACCATTTACACCCTTACCCATAGGTACCCAATACTGGTATTAGAATCCAAGTTTCCTAACAGTCTCGACTCTCAACCTAACCGTTCGTAAGAGAAATTGGTTGTCTCTGTTCCAACCCATGACCCAATATGTGAATGAGAGATTATTAAGGTTATCTCACATCAATTGTGAACGGACTGGTAATCAGTTTATAAATTTGAATAAAAGCCTCGCTAATAAAGTTAGCTTTTGGAGTTGAGAAGGCTTTTGGCCACCCAACAATCACAACCAATTTTGGATTTTAGGATTTGTGAGTTATTTAACACAAAATATTCACAGTTATACCCCATGTTAGGTAGCAATTCAATAGAGAATAATATAAGCCAAATCACACACATATAAACAAACAATTTTACGTGAAAAAAATCTCTGGTATTGAAGGAAAAATCACAAGATTGTAGTCCACCCAAATTAACAAATAATGAGTATATAATTGTTCTCTTTAGATAGAATTAAAGGCATACAATCAACAATAATTTCAAGAAACAACCTCTTAACAACCAAACAATATAATTAAGAAAAATCAAAATGCATTACTGGAAATACTACTCCAAATTCGGTTCCCACCATTTAGATTGTAGAGTCTTGCCCTGTAGATGTGCCTACAAAAATTTAGCTCAATTGGATTATAAATGACTTTGATCAAAATGTATGATTGAAATTGGATGAATTCTTCTATTTTGGCCGATGCCTTTTTCTCTTCTCCTTTCTCCCGTTTCAACTGTACTTCTAATGACCGCAATAATTAAATTTAAAACCTAATTAATATGGGCCCAAACCCTCTCCCTATGTGACCTAAAAGTGTATGTAACTACTGCTATAACACTTATTCTTGTCACCCCAATAAACATGACCTATCAAGTAGGTTACAACATGTTAATATTTGTAAGCAACACCGTAATAGATTAGACCCACACAAATTAACAAGCTATGAGTCATGAGAGATAACGATATGAGTAGCATGGCAACTAGAAATAAGTTTGATAAAAAATAAAATATACGAATGACTATTGCAAAGATGATAATTTGATGAAGTTCCGTTTTAAAGTAGTGAAAGACCAAGAATTCAAGAAGATGTATAGATGACTTGAACCAACATTCCAAATCTTATCTCAATTCATTGAAAGTAAAAAAAGAAAAGAAAACTATGTTAAACTATTTAAAATACAGAAAGAAGTTGGGGAAAATATTTCAGGCAATCGAACTAGTTAGTTTAAAACCTACCACTTAGACATCCATTCAAAACTTAAGTTATACGTGTCTTACTTACACTTTATCAATTGTGTATACAAGTCACACAAAAGAATTATAAATTTTTGTATGATTCCTAATCACAAAGAAGACACTTTTGGAAAGCTTGGAGATTCATGTCTACGGGGTATTGACAAAATCTTTACTATTATAGTTCACAATGCTTCCTCAAATAATGTTATCATTAATTATTTAAAAAGGTTTGTGGGAGGTCATTTGTTGGGTGGAAACTATATGCACATCATGTTTAAAACCATATTATAGACTTCCTTGTGAATGATTGGTCGAAAAGTTACCATGACTCAATAGGATGCACAATGTGGTTAGGTATGTTAGATCCTTTTTAGTAAGAATAGAGAAATTAAAAAAACGTATCAAGAATGAGAAAATTGGGTTGTTCAAGAGTGGTATGGCTTGGCATTCCCACTACATGGAAGTCGACTTATCTCATGTTAGAAATAGGAGAAACATTTCAAAAATCATTTTTTGGCATTGGAAAAGTACGTTCATTATTTTCGGGATGTGGACTTAACCCCTCCAGTCTCTAGTGATTGGGAGAGAATTAGAGTGTTTTTGAAGTTTTTGAAGATTTCTTATGATTCTACAACAATACTTTTTACTCTTTGTATATCACATCAAATGCTTATTTCCATAAGTTGTATGGCACCCAACACATTTATGAAATGTATGGCAGTGAATATGAAGCAAAGGTATGATAGATATTAACGATAGTCTTAAATGACTAATTTGATGATATCCAGTGTTGTTGTTCTTAATCCAAGGCACAAATTTAAAAATTTTCATTTTTAATTAAAAAAATATATGGTTCAAAATTAGTATACGAAATGATTATAAAAGTTGAAAAATTCTATTTGCAATCTTGAGTATAAAACTGTATATGTAGTCCCGAGTAGGAAACTGCATGTACAGTCCTATTGATGTATAAGACAAAAGGAGAAAAAACATTATTATGAAAAGGATATTATTGTAACTATAAATTTTTTTAAACGTAACTGTATGGACTTGTATGAGCAGTCTCCATTTAAGAACTGTACGTAGAATAACTCGCAAAAGTTAATAGTTGATGATTGACGTATATAGGGAGTGTAGTGCTATGTATGAAAGTTCAAGTGGAGTTATTCCACATTCATAGCCTCTTTCCTCAGTTGATCTTAATACAATTGATTTCGAATCTCAATAGAGCTTTTAGATTAAGTTTGAGTAAGAAATTATTGTGCGAGGGAAAAATCTATTAGTGGGCCCCAGGCCAGCCATTTATTGCACTAGGGGACAAGAAGGGAGACATGAGGGGACAAAAGAGAGGGTTGACAGGTGCAGAAGCATGTGCTTGGGGCAGTGTGTAGGAAATTGAGAGTGTAGATGAGAAGTAAATAGCAGCAGACAAAGACCAACTGGCACACGCAACTAAAAGGTTTATAAAAAGCAGTGATCAGATAACAAGAGAGGGCTCTAGAACAATTTTGATCTCTTTGATAGCATTGTCTCCTTCAGCCTTCTCAGAAGGATTCGAGAGCTTTAACCAGCTGCTTTATTACTAGATTTATGTATATTTCTCTTTGTACAGTGAGCCATGAGAGATTGTAAAATACTTGTTATAGTAGATTTCCTTCCCTAAAATACCGTGGACGTAGGCTTTACGCCAAACCATATAAATATTGTGTCCATCTCCATTTATTTATCTGTTATTCACGTACGTGCAGCCACACCGGTGTCTGACCGAGGGCCTCAAACGATATTGAACGAAACCCAACTCGCAGCAGTGGGTTAGAAATGATTCTTTTTTCTGCCCTCGTCTGTTGGCCGATTTTTATGGTTTCAACATTGGCGCCGTCTGTTGGATCTTTAGGTTAGACGTGGAAAAAAATAATTTTCTGGAACACTGGACAACTTATCAGACATGCAAATAGTGCCCCCAGATAAGTGTTCTTAACTTTGTTACTTTGTTTTCATACCAAACTGCTCGCCATGTACTTGGCCTACTCTTTTTTGAACACATGCACTAACGCCCAATGTACTGTGCACTTAAGGGCACAGTACCCCCTATACACGTTAAGACACAAAAATTAGAAGAAGGGAAGCATTGTGCACTTAAGTGCACAAGGCAGCCCACGTCCAAAGTGCATGGCACTGTAGACGCCATGCACAAACACACGGGCACAACAGCGTGTTGTGCCTCGCTGTTGTGCCTAGTGAACCACCGGCGAGCACCTATGAACTCGTGGTGCTCGGTCGCATGTTCTGCCAACTAGCCAGCGGTCCCCTCGAGATTGTTGGCACTTTCTGGCCCCACCACCACGGGGGGCTTGTGAAGGGGGTCGTCAGCATGCTCCCGAGCCCATCTTGGGAGCACGCCGGACGTGTCTCCTCACAGAGTTCACGGCACCCTGCCGTGAGCTCCGTAAGCCTAATGGAGGTCACGGCAGTGGTCACCGGCAGTTTCTATCTCCGGAGACATGGGCGACAGCCACACATTAGCCAAAGGCCCTTACCTTGGAATTTTCTCACCCGAACGACGGTGGCAACATGCCCAACCGGTCCATCGCACGAATGAGCTACCGGCAGCCATCATGAGGGTTGCTGGCATCCTTTGTCCCTGACGGGTCCACCCACAGCCTGCCAATATGCCTGGTGGCTGGGTTCACCCTCACGACCTCTCACCACACACAGACTTCCAACCTCACGACCACCAGCTCGCCACCTCTCACACATGGACTTCCACCCTCATGGCCGCCAGCTCGCCACCTCTCACACATGGAACCTTTCTCCCTCATGCCAGCCAGCTCGCTACGGTTCACACAGACTCACCCACGACTTAATTCACTTGGCGCCCGCCTCATCGTGGAATGCCGGTGATTTTTGTTCGGGACGGGGTGTCCTGTCCGACAGAGACTCCCTGCCAGAGTTTGCCACCTCTCCCACGCCCACTCTCCTTCACAGCTTGCCCAAACCACTCACCCTTCGCCTACTCACCCCTCACATCTCAGGTCATCTTTCCCCAATCGCCACACACAAGCTAGCCACTTGCCACACAGTTTGGAACACCATACATGGAACCACAGTACTGTTCGTGCACTTAGAACTACACTATTCATACACGGAAGCACACTTGCATAAGGACACCACTCATGACCCTTATGCACAAGTTCAGGACTCACCACCATTCGAGAAGTACACAGCTCGCCAACGTCGCACGGACTCTCCCCTCCACTCACACAGCTTACTTCACGCACGGAAACCGTACTCGGAACAGTCCCCCAACAACTCCATGCATGATGCACTCGAGAGCACCCTCACCTTATTCACGGAGCACACACTAGTTCGCCACCTTTGCTATTCTCACATTCGAGACCCTCCACGGCACTTCCACACAAATGAGAATCCCATACTCGAGACTCACCTCACCCTGTGATTGCCTCCCGAAGCTCATTGGGTGAGCTCCCTCCACCCTTACACCACCATACTCGGGAAGCATACTCACCAACTCACTATTGATTCAAGGGACCCACATCGCCTCACCACCTCGCCCAAACCACCGCTCTGAACAACATCAAACAACCACACTTTCACAGTCGGGTTACCATCCCTTATCACTCTACAATCCCAACCCTTTCACCTCAAGCTTAATAAGCCCTTATGGGGATTGTCACTTGCCATTTGAGGTTTCACCATGCACAAGGGTCAGGATGCCTTCATGTTAGCTTGACCCCCCATGCACGGTCCACTTGGGACACGTCACCACCCACGCACTCGGCACCCACTTCACAAACAGTTTGAAACTTTCACCGATCACTTGATCGAGACATGCAACTAACCTCACTCACGGACTTATACTCGACATGCATCTCCATCGCAGGGCTTGTCAACCAAGTCTCTCTCCATTCGGAACTCGGCAACTTCTCCCTTTTATTTTGTTTGGACATGTCACTTACCACCTTGGACGACGGGAACTCAAATTTAGTAGCACCCGCAAGTTCATCGGTTTTGGCAAACTTTCTGCCCCAACTATGCATGCGCGGGCTTGGGCTACGAATGCCTCACCAACTCATACCTTTCTAGCTCGAGACCTTTCAACATATGGGAAAGTCTGTAACCACTCATCTAGAAGGACTCAACAAAAACAATGAACTTAGACTCAGCATTTGTAGGCTTGAAAGCAACCTGCAAATCCACGAAAATCAACTACGGCAGCCTAAGATCTCCAACGGGTATCATTCACAACATGTGAATTCATTTTTCTACTAACGAAATTACTTTCTGCAGCGTGAAGTGACACCACACCCGTGGCGCTGGAACGAGCTCTGTGCTCTCGCCATATGTGGATCATACCGATGGTTGCTAGTAAATCCGTGGGGTTGTCTGGCCACCCACAACCCACTCAACGATTAGCTCCCCAGGGCTCGAGGCTTGAGGTCCACTACCTAAACGCAATCGACAAGCTCTCACATCTAGGATAGGCTCGAGGCGTGAGATCTGCCAACCAAGCACACTCGACAAGCCATTCTGGATGCCTACACGAATCGTGGGGTTGCCTGGATTCCATGTCTCGTTCCACGATTCGCTCGCCCAGGGCTTGAGGCTCGAGATCTGCCAACCAAGCACACTTGACAAGCCCTCACTTACTTAGCGGTGACACACAGATCGTGGGGTCACCTAGGTTTCATGCCCTGCTCCACGATTCGCTCGCCCAGGGCTTAAGGCTTGAAATCTGCCAACCAAGCACACTCGACAAGCCCTCACTTACTCAACGGCGACACAGGATCTCGGGGTCGCCTGGGTTCTATGTTCCGCTCCACGATTCGCTTGCCTAGGGCTCGAGGTTTGAGATCTACCAACCAAGCACACTCGACAAGCCCTCACCTACTCAACGGTGACACATGAATCTGCAGGGTGGCCGGCCACCCACACCTCGCTCAACGATTCACTCGCTCATGGCTTGAGGCTTGGGTTTATCACCTAAGTGCACTCGTCAAGCCCTCACATACTCAATGGCGACACACGAAACTGTGGGGTGGTCGGCCACCTACACCTCACTCAACGATTCGCTTGCCCCGGGCTCGAGACTTGGGTTTATCACCCAAGCGCACTCGCCAAGCTCTCACCTACTCAACGACGACAAGCCTCACATCCAGGATGATCTCAAGGCTTGAGATCTACCAATCAAGCACACTCGACAAGCCTCACCTCTGGGATGCTTGCTCACGAATCGCGAGGTTGTCTGAGCATCCCACATCATGCTCAACAATTCGTTCACCACCAGTATCTCCTACGCTCCCTCGTACGTGGTCGAGCTCTCTCCCGCTATCTCGGAGCTCTGCGCTTCTGCTCCCTCATATGCGGTCGAGTAGTCTCCTGTTACCTTAGAGCTCTCTGCTCTCTCGTACTAGGTCGAGCCCTCTCTCGTTACCTTAGAGCTTTGCGTTCTCACACTTGCGGTCGAGTCCAACTCTCGCCATGCCACCTCGTGTTCTCACGCTTGTAGTCGAGTCCACCTCCCGCCATGCTCGTGCTTCGCACTCCCGCGCTCGCGCTCGAGCCTGTCTCTCACTTCAATGAAACCATCAAAAACTTTAGAAATACTAGCGCATTACAACATTCACTTGACAATTATTTGTTGCATGTTTTAGCTCTTTCTTACCTTGAGATCAGGAGTTGAAATCGCCACCTTCTTAGAGTCTGGATGGTAGTTATTCTAAGAAATTCCTACCAAAGTATATTTGCTAAGAGTTTGCGGGGTTCTGTGAGGGAAAAATCTATTAGTGGGCCCCGGCTAGCCATTTGTTGCACTAGGGGACAAGAAGGGAGGCATGAGGGGATAAAGGAGAGGATTGATAGGTGCAGAAGCAGGTGTTTGGGGCAATGTGTAGGAAATTGAGGGTGTAGATGATAAGTGAACGACAGAAGACAAAAATCAACTGACACATGCAACTAAAATGTCTATAAAAAATTAAAAAGGCAGTGATAAGATAACAAGAGAGAGCTCTGGAACAATTTCGATCTCTTTGACAGCATCATCTCTTTCAGTCTTCTCAGAGGGATTTGAGAGCTTCAACCAGCTGATTTATTACTAGATTTATGTATATTTCTCTTTATACAGGGAGTCGTGAGAGATTGTAAAATACTTGCTATAGTGGATTCCTTTATCTAAAATCATGTGGACGTAGGCTTTATGCGTACCACGTATATACTGTGTCCCTCTCCATTTATTTATCTACTATCTACGTACGTGCAGCTGCACCGGAGTTTCGTCGGAGGCCTCAAACTACACTGAATGAATCCCAACTCACATTAGTGGGCCGAGAATAATTCTTTTTCCTGCCCTGGTCTGTTGGTCGATTTTATGGCTTCAACATATTGAGTCTAATTTGATAAGTAAATCAGAGCTTGGTCAATACTGCTATATAGTTGAGAGGCATGAGCTTCAGGTTCTAATATTTTAGATTGGTGGAAAATCAAAGAAGTGATGTATCATATTCTATTAAGAGTCATATGAAATGTGATCGTCATTCTCGTTTACACTATTTCTTTTAGCAAGATATTGTGTTTTTGGCCCATATTGTAGTTTATCATCTCCAAAAACATTTGAGACACTCATTTGTATGCAAAATTGATTAAGATGCCAAATTTTCATTGATCTTAATGTCTTTTTGGATAATATTGAAAGCTTAAAGCTTTAAAGTAGAATTTGATAACGAACATTTCTTATATGTATACTTACTAAATTTTTCGTAATTTTTATTAATTTTATCATTTAATAATCATCACGTGTTTTTTTATTAGAATTTGTTCCAAAGTCAAGCTTTAGTTGTGTTGATGAGGAAATACTCAAGACTTTTAGGTCCTGTTTGAATTTAGAGACGAGACGAGATGAATGGAGTTAAATTTATTTTTTAATATTATTATTATTTTGAAATTCGAAAAAGTTAACTTAAAAATTCAAAAAACTATATTGAGATTTGAAAAAACTGTATTGGAATTTATATTTTATATGAAAATATGAAAAAATGATAAATTTGAAATGAGTTGAGATGAATGTGTTAGTTTCATTTATCTTAAGATATCAAGAACTTGTTGTTTTGATCTTACATAATAATGTTGTAGTCCACTCTAGATATCTTCTGATCAAAAGAACATTTTCCTTTTTACATTGCCTTATAACTAATTTTAAGAGGCTTCATGTTTCACAAATTTGATCTTACATAATGTGGTTGTAGTCCACTCTAGATTTCTTATGATAGAAAGAACACTTTCCTTTTTGATTTTCCTTATCACTGATTTTAAGAGGTTTTATATTTTGTATATATTTGGATTTTACTTCCACACATGCAAGGAAACATGATTTGTTGGTCGATTGAAGGTTATATTAGGAGACATTGTGATTTTTTACTATGTCTATATTTAGATTTCCATTTGGTAATGAGAGCAAAATCTTCAAGTCATCATCTTTGCTTGGCGGTTTGGTATCTACACAAGGTGGCTTATAGATAGAACGGGCAGTACTACGGGTCCAGATTTTGGGTCCTGTTTTGCTTTTTTAAGATGTTAAAAAAATACAATATTGTTTAAAAATACTTATTTAATTATAAAGTAAAAAAAAAAAAAACTAAAAAAAAAAAGCAAATCGGCACCCAAAATAAGGTGCCAAAATCTGGATGAATAGCATTATGGAATCATGTCATTTTAATTCTATTATATTGTGTATTTGTATATTGAAATTATATTTGCACAATTTTAAGTTGCAGCCTTGTTATGTTATGTTGTGTAATTGTATGTTTATCATCATTCAAAACCACATCTAATGGTGCAACGCAGTGCATGTTTGTAATGTATGCTTAAATAATTTAAAGATTTGTATTCCTATAAAATCAATATAACGGAAATTGTAGTTAAACTCAATTGTTAAATTGATATTGAAAATTTGTGCAAGGGCCTTTTAGATTTTACCCGTTGATATAAATTGACGGAGGAGATTTAGTAATAGAAAAATTTAGGCTTAGTTTGAATAGTAAAAATATTTTATTTCATTTTATTATTATATATTTTTTTAAAATTTTTTATATAAAATATAATAAATAATTTAAAATTTAAAATTTATATTTTATTTAATTTAAATTTTTATTTAATTTTTAACTTTTATTTCAACTCGTTATATAAAAAAAAAAAAAAAAAGAACCGAACGGTAGGGACCGAAATATTATGCTACCCATTAAGAGAATCGAGATGTTGCAATAAACTGTTTTGGTGTTTTTAGAGAAGTTTCCACTTCCCTTACCTGATTGTCCTCGTTCAGAAAAACATGAGCATACTATAATATATAAAATTGAAAGTCTATGATTTTTGGTCTCTTCATCATATATCTCAAAGCAACATAATAATCACCGTCTCTGTCGGTGGTATCACAGTCCACTTGACGGAATGTTCAAAAGAGAATGCGTGGGGGAACAATTTATTGATTCCAATCACCAATGTCCATTTTTTGACTTTTATTTTGTTTCGTTTGAGAAGAAGATATTTGTAGAGGAATTCCAATTTCCACCACCCTTTTTTTGTTATGTTTTAGAACAAGATATTTACTTTTAAATTTAACTAAGTGCGTGCTTAGAAAAATAAAAAGCGTGAATCACGGAATTTATGGATCTCATGTCATTCTTCGTTTGGTGCATCTCAGTTCTCTAAGCAAAATGTGACCCTGACCTCACCTAACACATTTTCTAAGGGATTTGGATTTTAAGGTTTTTATTATTTTATTATTTTTAATTTTATAGTATTTATTAAGAGAAATCCAAGGTGAGCCGATGGTTTACCTAGTATTTATATTGATATAGGACTACAAACGAACATAATTACTTGTGAATAATTTAATCTCAACTCGTATAAATTTGATTCGAACTTGATTCATTTAATAAATGAGTTGTTCGTGATCACTAATATTAGTTCGAATATTAAACGAGCTAAACTCATATAATTTCAAGTTTCAACTCCACTCAGCTTAGATTCGTAAACAGAATTCGTATAAATTCGACTCAGTTTATTTTAAGTTCGTAACCATTCTCGTAATATTTATATATATATATATATATACTCTTACATATATTATTTTCTTGTTTATATTTTATATGTTATATATATTATTTTTAATATTTTGTATAAGTAATATATTTTGTTATTTTATGTATACGTAACATATTTTGTTATTTTACAATAATAATGTATAAAATTTATAAAAAAATTATTGAATCAAATGTTTATAAATAATAAGTAATTCGAGTAATTATTCAATTCAATTCAACTTAGTTTGTCTTATTTCGAGTACATCGTTAAAGAGAAAAAATAAAGATCGATAATTAATTCGATTTAACTCGATATCGTTTTTAATCGACTCGACTCAATTTGACAAGTTCTTAATTTGATTCGAACTTGAACTTGAGTTATTATAGCCTAGCTCAACTTGATTTGTCTTGAAATCGTTTTTAATCGGATCGTTTGCAACTCTATACTGATAGATGTATTTTTATTTTTTTGTTTATTTTTTTAAATGTTAAAAAATGAATTGATTTAATTTTTTTTATTTTTCTTCTTCAATATTAAAAAATATTTTTTTAATATTAAAAAAAAACAAAATAAAAAAAAACAATCGATCGTTAATCAATAGACTATCACATCTGATAAATACTTAATACTTTTCAACGAAAATTAAGGTAAATATAATATAATTTTCCCAGTCCGTACGCAGCCGGGCTCTCTGTTTCCTTTCTCCATGTATAAGTAGAAAGGAAGCTTTAACTCTTTCACTGAAACAACCGCACCACACAGAGCGAGCACACGGTTGCTTTCTTCTCCGTTACCCTCTTAGAATTTTTCATTTTTTTGCTCCTTTTTTGAGTTGGTCGTAGACCAGGAGGGCTCGGAGACTCTCACGGAATCTCCACTGGCCCACACGCCTGTTCATCGAACTCGCTCATAGTTCCGGATTCGTTTATTTATTGATTATTTCGTGATCGGTATGTCTTCGTCTTCGTTTTCTTTCATCACGAGCTTTTTCCATAATTTTACAGCGCCGTCTTTTGTACTGATCTTCTTTGGTTTGGGGCTCTGGAGTCTGCATCTGTTTCATTTGGTTCGATTCTATGTTTGCTCGAAACTCTCGTTGATTTGGAAATTTAATTTGGTTTGGGCGTATGTAATTTGTCTGATTTCATATTACCTAAAAGGCTAAATATGTAACAATTAGAGAAACCCTAGAAGTTTCCTGTGGAAAAAACTGATATTGCAAAATAATTAAAGTAAGCATAAAAGACATGAGACTATGTACACGTGTGAAAATATACAATATGCTTGATACCCCCTTCAAGATGGAGAGTAAATGGAATGAATTCCCATTTTGGTGACTAAGATTGCGTTTAGGTAGTGAGATAATCTTAGATACTCTATGAATATTAGTGAAAAAGTAATGATAAAATATTAAATAATAGTAAATAGTAATGAATTGTGGTGAAAAGGAGGTGGAGTAATAATAAAATAATGAATAATAGTGGAGAATACTCCACTACCCAAATTAGCCCTTGAAATTGTTGACATCCAAGAGCTTTGGTAAGGAACTTACATTTGCAAGTTGATGTTGGGAAGCAAGGTGAATAGTCTTGATTATTCCAGCTTGAATCTTGTTATGTATGAAATGGCAATCCAGCTCAATATGTTTAGTCTGTTCGTGAAAAACTGGATTGGCAACAATTTACAAAGCAGTTTGACTATCACAAAACAATGAGCACTATGAGTATTGGTAGCATCGTCGGTAAGATTCTGTTGAGGCGGCGCCATGGAAGATAGAGCATTTGATACCATAACAAGTAGTGAAACCCTAGAAGTTTCCTCTAGAAAAAAACTGTTGTTGCAATTTTCCAAAAAAGTCCTTTTGTTAATGAGTACAGAGTATTTATACTACAAGCAAAATAATTAAATGTAAAAATACAAGTAAACATAAACTACATGAGATCTGAAGTCTATGAAAAACCTAGGAGGGAGAAAAAATTACGGTGAGAGAAAAACCCAAAGCACGCAAACAATGCCGCCACCCTCACCCACCCTAGACCGACGCATGACACCTCACCGCTGGCACAAACAAGGTTGATGGCCATCCCGCGTACGTCCTCCCTTTAGCGACCTGGTTTTTTCGCAAGATTCGATCTATGTCATTTATTGGAGGCGATGTCGACTGTTGAACCTGTGCTTCCGCCACCTCCACCGCCATAGACAAGATCGTTGGGCTCCAATGACTCGATTAAGGGCTCTCTAACGTTAGTCCTCCTCTAGGATCGGGTTTTGTATCAGCTTTTCAATTTTGCCTTTGCAGATCTGGGGTGTACCTTTTCTGATTTTCTTTTTATTGGGGTTTTTTGATCTTTTCTAGAGTACCTTTTCTGGTCTTTTCTGATCTTACATATGGGTTTTTCCTGGGTTGAGAGGATCTGCTTTCCTTGAGATAACTTGCTTTTTATTTTGATCTGGTTTTTACTTGGGATGATGTTGTGACTTGGGATCAGTAGATGATGATATGCGACGTGGATTCGTCTCAGATGGAAGGTGAGGGATGGTTGAAGGTGGAATTGAAAACTTTTGTTTTTATGAAAGAGGGAGTAAATAGTTTTTGCTAGGGGTGTGCATTTGGATCTGGATACCTGGTCATAACCGGATCCGGATGTCAAAAATCGGATGGTTATCTGCCCAGATTCATCCGGATTCAATTTGGGCGAATAACCGAATTCAATCCGGATATCCGGATTAGAACCAGATATTCCGATTTTTTGGTATTTTTTTCCTTAAAATCCGGATATCCGGATTCTTGTTTTTACGTATTCCTGTATCCATTTCTCCCAAATTTTCTAAGTAACCAAACAAGACCAAGCTATTTTCCCAAGTTTTCTTAGTAACCAAACAAGAACAAACTTAATAGAGAGAGAATGGATAAATAATGTCAATCATCATTATTGTTTACATATGCTAAAAAGACTTCCTTCACAATCATCTCACAATGCAGTAGTAAAACACACAATAAAAAACCTTCAAAGAATCGAAGAAATAATAGAAGGAAAAGACCCAAAATAAAAACAGATTTACTTTTAGCAAAAGTTCAAATCGTTGATTACTGACTTCTGCTATTTAACGTGTCCCAATAGACATTTGTTCTGCTTCATAAGTTCACACCATGTTTTCACAGAATCCTGCACCCAGATCTAGGAGAAATCAAATCCCATGGCATTCAAAACCCATTTCTCCCAAATTTTCTCATTAACCAAACAGGAGTGAACTATTTCTTCCAAGTTTTCTCAGTAACCAAACAGGAACAAACTTGAGAGAGAGAGAGAGACCTCGAGCCGAACCTAGAAACGCTGCCGAAGATGAACTTTCGATTCCTCCATCTCTTTGTAGTCGTTTAGGGTTTCTGTCATCGAATCAAGAGACTCACCAAGAGAGATCGAGATAAGGCTAGGGCTTCTGTCGCCGAGAGAGGCTAGTGTTTGTCAAGAGAGAGTTCAAGAGATCGAGAGAGAGTTATCAGTTGAAGAGAGGCGCTCTAGGGTTGTCGAATGTTCGAGAGAGATAGAAGTCGAGCGGGGTGAATCAGAATCACGATTTAGGGGTGTATATATTGGTCCGGTTACGGATATCTGGATTTAAATCCGGATCCGTAACAAGATCCGGGCGGATATATTAAAATGAGTATCCGCCCGGATTTAATTCGTAACCGGATCTATGTTTAGTTCATGTGTTTAAGTGGGAGGACATTTTCGTAGGTTGCTATGGGGATAGAGGATTGTTTAGAGCTCAATTGTCATGAAGGATTTTTCAGGGAGCTAAGGATAGTTATTGGACTCCTCATCACTCAATATCACATTAATGCAAAGGGCATTTTTCTTCAACTCTCAAAATTCCGAAATGCAGGGAGGGAATGTTTGTTGGTGATTTCGGAAGGCTTAAATGGCATTGGATGGAAAGGTTCTCTGCTGTTGATTCGAAGTGTTATTGGGTCGAAAGCTGATATTTTGAAGCATGCAAACAGAGGAGAGTTTGTTGATGGAAAGACAGTGGGAGGCTTCCTTAGTCAAAGGTGCTTTGTACGCTTCGGTGTTGAGGTCGCTAGCAGGTACTCCAGTCGAGAATAGCTCCGTGGAGGAAGGAAAGGTTAAGGTACTTGTAGGGGACCAAGACGGAGATTGTCAAGTGACATAGGGAGAAGTGGAGGGGGTCTTGTGGGTTGTCAAAGCTCAATTGACGGTATTTATGGAGTATGTGAGTGATCTCATGAATAAAGTGGATAAGGGGCTAGACCTAATCGTGGATTTGGGTGGTGGGTCGAAAATAGATGAGGCGGCCGAAGGGTAGTCCTATGGGTTTGAAGACCTCAAGTGCGTTGGCAAAGGGCGTTTTGATGTCGTCACAGGGTTCATTTTCAGTTGAAGATGAAGATTCTTCTAGGGTCTTGAGTACTTTAGAAGAAACCGACGAGCCTCTTTTATAAGATGCAAATAGGGTAATAGAAGGTAGTGCTTTCCTAGCTACTCTATGCTTGAGGGAGTAGTAGGTTAGACAAAGTGGTACAGAAAGGATTGTCATAGAGTGGATTACATGCAATCAATGATCCTGTCGATGGTGGGGAGGAACCTTTATTGGTGACAACAACGATAGACAACAACCATATGGTTGTTGAGGAGGTTTAGGATTTGAATGCAGGAGATGACAGAGAGAAATCATGGATTTTTTGTTGTTACCTAGTGAGGAAGAATGTTTAGGGTCGGAAGTGCAGTTGGGTACTGTGTCTGGGGATAATGTTGTTCCCCTAGTTTCTTTTCCTCTGATAAACAATATAGCAGGTTCACCATCAAATTGAGTTTTGCATAAGATTAACGAGATTCAGCATAGCGTGTGATTCTCACATGGATGATGTGAAGACCAATTTAAAAAACTACTCACTGTGATGCGTTAGCTCAAGTCGAGGGAAGACTAAAGGGAGGGCATTTTGAAGGCGTTCTCGTATAGGGAGTTTTGGGTGGAGTATTAGTCTTACAGGAAACAAGGGCTTGGGGTTAGGGATGTGTGTTTTATGCTAACTCGGGCTTTTTGGGTCATCAGGAGCTCTCTAATATGCGCTAGGTATTTTCTTATATACATTTAGCGTATTTGGTTGCTCCTATTGATATATATATATAATATTTGTACTTATAAAAAAAAACATAAAATACATGAGACTATGAACACGTGTGAAAAGATACAATATGCTTGATCATATGCATAGTTGAGTGATTTTGTGTTTTACTAAGAGTAGATCGCAGCAACACGAGAATGAAAAATCATATCAGTTTTTCAAATTCTTTTCAGGAACCAAACGGACCAGTAGTGTTTTTTTCTTCATCAGAATGAGAAACTATCATAATTAACGTGTAGTGCTTTATTTGATTTGGTCCACAATGGATGCAACATAAACATAATAGTGTTCCTGTAAAATTCTTAAATTAGGGAATCTGAGAAAAGGGCTGGTCAAAGCTTGGCATGTGGGTACGTCAACGTGAAGCTTACTCGACGTACAAGCGCTTGCCTTCGAGGGACTCTGCAAATACAGTTGAGATGGAAGAAACCTCAGGTAACTTTATTTGGTGAATAATCATTTCAGTTCTACTTATGTTTTATGCTTTGCACAGTCAACTTTAATTTTGAGGTGTGGTTGATATACTAAACACGTAACTATTGCTTGATCTTGTGCTGTGAAGAATTGCTTATCCATTGGAATGGATTTTGTGTTAGGGATGGGCTTCGACCCCGATGGAACCCAACTCCGGCCTTCGACCAAAGTTGGAGGTCAAGTTGTGCTCCGACTTTGACTCCAAATCGGAGTGGATTCCAACTCCGATCAAAGTTGCTGAAGTTGGAGTCGGAGTGTCGGAGACTCGGAGCCACATAGAGAGAGAGAGAGAGAGAGAGAGAGAGAGAGAGAGAGAGAGAGTTACTAGTGGCGAGGTGCTGCAACAGGAGATGGTGGAAGATGGGCTGAAGTGGTGCTGCAACGGGTGAACTATCTCGAACGAAGCACAAAATCCTCATTCAGAGAGAGAGAGAAAGAGAAAGATAGAGAGAGAGGAGTTTACATTTTGGAGAGACTCAAAGTAGTAGAAGAAGAAGAAAGAAGACATTTGTTAGAAGACAAAAAAATATATGCTCCCTTTAAACGGTGCCCTAATGGGTCTTGGCAATTCTTTTTGGGTCTTGGCATACAAGCCCAATACAATACTACTCCTAACTTGGACGTTGATTTCAATCTACAAAAAACCCAAAGGCCCAGCTTACCGATCCCAAAAAAAGAACTTGATAAATTGCCCAACTTTTTTCTAGTCGCACCAGGGTTTCGGTCTTCAGCTTCTTTTTGTTGGCACCGATCTCCCTTAGCGAAAATCGTGAATGAATGAATCAATTCTGGCTATCTAGCTCTCTATCTTTATCAAATTGTTTGTTTATTTGTTTTGCTAATATTGTGTGGTTTCATTTTTATTCATTGGAGTTCGAAGTTAAGAAGTTGGAGCTGCCATCAGCTCCAACGCTGACCATTTTTTTTCGCAAGAACTCTAACTACGTCTCCAAACTCCAATATTTCTGACTCCACCAAAGTCGGAGTTGGAGTGGATGTCGGCTGGAGTTGGTGTCATCAAGTTATCTTAAACTTGTAGCAAAGTATGCTCTGTGGGGTTTGAGGCTAATTTTCCTTACAGTTCCTTTTTGGTTGGTAATTGTGAATTTGCAATTGGTAATGTAAGATGAAAGAGTAGATGAAAACGGTGGCATTGAAGTCTATGTAGACCTGTTATGTATCTTGGGAAACCATAAGGGGGTCATTGAGTAGTGGTGTAGGTTAGTTATACGCTTCTAATTTGTGTGAACATGACCTAGCATATTGCTAATTGGGCTTTACTCTTGCTTGCCTTGTAGTTCCTCTACAGAACAGTATGTCTTCAGAAACTTCAAGCCCTTCATGGAGGCTTTCTTTACCTCATGTAGTAGTTGCAACCATAACTTCGTTCTTATTTGGCTACCATATGGGGTTGGTGCTCTGTCTTTGAACTCACAGTCTTTTCTTCTTTTTCTTTTCTTTCTTTGTTTTTAGAGAATGAAGCACACAATCAAGGTAGTTTCCTGTTCTAATTTATTTTTATACTGTTTTATACAGAGTAGTTAATGAACCACTTGAAAGCATATCTGTAGATCTTGGTTTCAGCGGGAATACCTTGGCAGAAGGTGATCTTTGGCTTTTCTTGCTCTAATCTGTTGTTTGATTTCTGCATCTAGCTCTCTTACTTAAGAGGTTTTGTCAATTATTTTAAGTGAAGGTCTGGTTGTGAGTACGTGTCTTGCTGGGGCCTTTGTTGGGTCTCTGCTCAGTGGTTGGGTTGCTGATGGGGTTGGACGACGTAGAGCTTTCCAGTTGTGTGCTTTGCCTATGATTATTGGTGCTTCTATCAGGTATGCTGATGTGAAAAAATAAATAAATTATAATTTGTATTATATTTATATTTTCTTGTCCAATTGTTGCATTCTTGATTTGTATCTCTTCATATATTATATTTTCTAGTCCATTTGGTTGGTTTGGTCTAGTTGGTATTACTTATTTCAACCTCTTGAAGTTTTCTGGATGTCTAAATGTATATTTCTGCAGGTAAAAGGGGCTTTTGGGTTTGACAATCATCAAGTACAGATAAAATTTGTGTTTAGAAAATATGGAGGATCATTGCAGATGGGTTTAGAAAATCTAATCAAATTGATAGTGCCATTTGCAATGCTATGTTACCTCAGTTCTTGCACGCTATTGGATAGTAGTCTACAATACTGTAGGGTCTTCTATTTGTACTTTCATGAAGTTCTATCACGTTTCCCTCTTGCAATTTAGGTGGGTTTCTTGTATACTTCATGTGTCTGGGTTACACCCTCTTTCATATGAAGAAATTTTGTCTTATTTATCACAAAAAGTTTTACCATGCTTTTGTTGGTGAATGGTAGCCTTCTAGGTCTATTTTTTTTTTTCACGTGTTCAATGTATACAAATATTAATGATTTTAGACTTTGACGTTCCAGATATTTTTTCTACTTCTATTGTTATAAAATGATAAAAACATTAACGTGCATTTCCAGTGCAATGACAAAAAATTTTGAGGGAGTGCTCTTGGGCCGGTTACTTGTTGGTACTGGAATGGGCTTGGGACCCCCTGTTGCGTCTCTCTATGTAACGGAGGTTTGATTTTGTCTAATTGATTCTGGCTTACTTTTTCTTTTTTGACGCAAGGAAATTCTTGTTTCTTATCCGCATTTGTCCCATCTGTGTGAGTAGGTTTCTCCTGCTTTTGTGAGAGGTACTTATGGAAGCTTTATTCAAATTGCAACATGTCTTGGACTTATTGGAGCTCTGTTTATTGGAATTCCTGTCAAAGAAATTGCTGGCTGGTAAGATATACTAATCCCTTGGCATCTGTATTTCATGTTTGACAATTTCATATACTTCTTAATCCATGTGCTCAGGTGGCGCACTTGCTTCTGGGTATCTACAATTCCAGCTGCAATACTACTTGTTGCCATGGTGTTTTGTGCAGAGAGTCCCTCTTGGCTATATAAGGTTTCCTTTCACTTGTTTTCTCTTATTGTTGTCTGTTACTTGATATGAATAAAGTCCTTACTAATTCATATTTAAATATATCAAAGACATGTGGGCTGAAATGCTTTAAGAACAAAGCTCTAATCTGTCTTTTTAAGAACAAAGCTCTAATCTGTCTTTTTTGGGGAAAAAAAAAAATCCTATTTAGTTTATAACTCCTGTTGATATTTTGCAGTTTTTATACCATAAATGGAAATAGTCGGGGGCACAAAGATTCAGGTATCTGGGCTATACCTTTTGACTTTTAGCCCTCGTTTGGATTCGAAGATCATCTCAATTTCATCATTACAATTTTCTCAAATTTTCACACAAAATATAATAAATAATTCAATTTTTTCAAATCTCAATTCAACATTTTCAAATTCCAAAACAATAATAATATTAAAAAATAATATTTCAATAATATTTTATTCAATTTTTAGAATTCATATCATCTCATCTCATCTCTCAATCCAAACGGGGACTTAATAAATCTTTGATTACCTATAAAGAGAAGTACCAAAACAAATATTCAGGTATTTGTCTTTATGATTCCTTTCGACTTCTAATAAAATCTTTGATTACCTATAAAGAGAAGTACCAAAACATTCAGGTATTTGTCTATATGTAGACCAACTAATAAAACATGCACACACGTTCATGATTGCAAATCCGATGTGCGCAATGATGCAGTCAGTTTTCTGTATCAGCTCCCAAAGTTGTTGCAGTACTTTCTCTCTCTCTTTTAATTTCTTGTATTGTATTGCAGCTTTGGCCTAGCGTACT
Organism: Platycarya longipes; assembly: GCA_036559045.1. Taxonomy (NCBI): domain Eukaryota; kingdom Viridiplantae; phylum Streptophyta; class Magnoliopsida; order Fagales; family Juglandaceae; genus Platycarya; species Platycarya longipes. The sequence continues at coordinate 6,391,953 of CM071791.1, forward strand.
ATAACTTGGGATAAACTTCCAATTAAGTTTATACAGTTATGTAATTATGCCGAAGATGAACGCCTTCTGTTTCTCATTATTGTGATTCAGAGAGGAAGAACCGAGGAAGCCGAAGCTGCATTTGAGAAGCTCCTGGGAGGATCGCATGCCCAACTGGCATTGGCAGAATTATCTAAATCGGACAGGGGAGATGACACTGATACTGTAAAGATCTCAGAATTGCTCTATGGTCGCCATTTTAGAGGTACATATGATACTTTTCTGTTATATTTCTTTGAAGATTTGTAACTCTCTCTTTCCCTGCTGAAGCCATGGCTGTTTTCACTGTTACTTGTTCTTCTGTCATATTCTTTTGGCTTTTCCAAAAGTGCTTTGTTATTCACGCATTCCTTTTGCAGTGGTTTTTATTGGGTCAACCCTATTTGCTTTACAACAGCTATCTGGTATAAATGCTGTGTTTTATTTCTCTTCAACTGTTTTTAAAAGTGCGGGAGTTCCATCAACCCTTGCCAATGTCTTCATAGGAATTGCAAATTTAACAGGTACAGCTTCAGTTCATGGTACTCCTCCCTTACATGTCTACGATGATGCATTCTGTCATGACAGCATAAACTTTTATATCATTCAGGATCTATTATTGCGATGGCTTTGATGGATAAACTAGGAAGAAAGGTCCTCCTCCTGTGGAGCTTTTTTGGAATGGTAAATTGTATTTGCATCACTTTCCCCATTTACATACAAATTAACATTATGATTGTAATATTAAAATATGTTATGCTGTATGCTACACTCTTATCTTATTCTCATCACAATTCACATTATTCTAACAGGAAGAGGATGTAATATTTTGTATTTTTCCTATCAAATCAACATATGTGTATGTGAAAGCTAGAAAAGTAAATGAGAATTGAATGTATATGACTGGATATGCCATTTAACTCAGATAAGATATATGTACTCAAGAATGCATGTGAATGTTTTTATTTTTCTTTGACAAGTAAGAATGCATGTGAATGTTTCTGGTATTAAGACGGAGCTAAAAAATATTGGTTCTCAGGTTCAAAGAGAAAAGACTTATGCTTTCATATGGAAAATGGACTAGCATAATTGTCTAGCATAAAGAAAAGTGGCTATTTAATAACAGGCTTGCAGGACGCTTTCATTTTCCTGCATCATGTGTTGAATTAATAACTCACAACATTGCCGCTAATGTCACCTACAGCTCAACCGGCACATCTAAAATCTCTTCTCCTGGTTTTTACTTCTAACAATATCCGGAGTTAATGATCTAAGATCCTGATATGAAACTTTTTTTTTTTTTTTATCATACCTGCCCAGGCGATATCTATGTCCCTTCAAGCTGTCGCAGCAAGTTCTTACATACCAGGCTCTGGAGAATTGTATCTATCTGTTGGTGGCATGCTGCTGTGAGTAATCTTTTAGTACATACATTTTGAAGCTGAACTTGTTATGGATGCATATTTTTATAAATGTATTCAAATGCAAAATGTGCTGCATGAAACGGCTGTATCATGATAAATGGTCGTCGTTTTGTTTCTTGAATTTCTCTAGTCGATAATCGGATGATGCATTTTCCAAATAACATCCTAGCGGCCATGTTAGGGCACCTTTGTAAAATTTGGATTTCCAACTTAGCGATCCCAGCTGGAAATGCATCTTCGGAAACAATGACTACCCATCCCTCATTGCTCTTATTAGAGTGGCAATGTTGGGAGGGATATTAATGAATTTCTTTGTGCAGGTTTGTCTTTACCTTTGCACTTGGAGCTGGTCCAGTTCCGGGTCTCCTTCTACCTGAAATTTTCCCCAGCCGAATTAGGGCGAAAGCTATGGCAGTCTGTATGTCAGTTCATTGGGTAACTATCTTCTCCTTCCTTCGTTTCTAATTAGCTTTATATCTGCTCTTGCTAGCTTCTGGATCCATACCCTGGGAGGAGTTCCTAGATTAAAAAAATAAATAAAAATTGCTGGTGTATGCATAGTTATTTCGTGAATTATATGGTGCTAGAATAAATGCTGGTGTTTCTTCAGGTGATCAATTTCTTTGTGGGGTTGCTGTTTTTGCGTTTGCTGGAGAAACTTGGGCCACAGCTCTTGTACTCAATGTTTGGTACCTTTTGTTTGATGGCTGTGATGTTTGTGAAAAGAAATGTGGTGGAAACCAAAGGGAAATCGCTCCAAGAAATTGAGATAGCACTTCTTCCGCAAGACTAGAAGTGCGACTTTTTATGGTGAATCATTCACCACTCGAGTCTTTTTTATAATTTAAGTGAAGTTGCAGCAATACGTAATGAAGGAGTGTATAGTTCGCTGTAGATGCATGTTTGGCCTATGTATACTGTTGCAGGTCAAATTTTGGTAATGATTTGCCAAGTTATGAATGCCAATTCCTTGCAAATCGTCCTATGTATTGCAAATATTTGTATTAATATTTAGGGGTATTGAATCATTGATCCTTGCCGAAGACACGATGAATTAATATATATATATATATATATATATTTAGGGGTATTGAATCATTGATCCTTGCCGAAGACATGATGAATTAAAAAATATATATATATATATCAATTGGCCTTTGCGCACTGAAAGATCGTGTTGATGGGCCATATTGTACTATTTTTTTATTGTACTTTTTTTTTTTTTGAAGATTGCACGAACTTTATATTTCAACGACCCTTTCCTTTTCTTATTTTGTTTAAAGTCACAAAACCTTTCTTTTTTCTTTTGTTTTTAATGTTTGGGAGGAAGAAAAGGTTATGTTTCCTTGTGTGTTTTTGGTTGAGAAACTACTTTGTACGACTGGATAAAAGGATGACAAGCGGAGGAACACAATTACAGTAGTTTTAAGGGATTTTTCTTTTTCCTCTCAGACCCGTTTTCCCTCACCGATCCACCTAGCCATCCGACCGTCTTTAAGAACACTGGCATTGGTTTATGCATATGTATATGCAAAATTACCTTTTTTAGAGATTCATTTTGTTATATGCAAAATTCTCACATTGGCTTATGCAAATTTGAGATAAAATAATAATAAAATATTCTTTTACTCCAATTTCTTAATTTTTCAAATCATATATGAGATGCATTTCATTAATATATACATACATGTATATATAAAATTGGAACGTTAACATATATATAAAATTGAAATGCTAACATGTATTTATATATATATAACTTATATAAAATATATATAACTTATATATATATAATATATATATATAAAATTGGAACGTTCCAGTTTTATATACACACATATATATAGTTAAATTAATATATATTTATATATATATATAACTGGAATATATATAAAATTGGATATATATATATAATTGGAATACATATTTTCATAGGTGAACAGTAGGAGAGAAAAAATAATAAAATATATTTTCATAAGTGAATAGTGACTCTCCAAATATTCATAATTATTGTTCATAGCTATGCAAATATTTGCATATGCAAATTTTAATGTGGAGGATTTTAAATCTATATTATGTAAATATGAGTTTGCATATGCATATGTATAGACCAATACCAATGCTTAATAAGAGGTTTGACCCTTTTGGTCTCTCCTTATCTCATCTGTTTCCTCCAAGATTGAAGTCGTACTCCCCTTGTTGAACCCTTCTCATTTATACTCCTTCTGAAGCAGCCCAGTAATACAAAAAACCACCAATCGAGGTGGCCCTTTTTTAGGCTTTGTATCGAAAGATTTTTCAGGTCAAATCTATTGGTCCATTTCTGAAATTTTATTTTCATTTTTTAAACTTAATTTAACTCAATTGTTGGATGTATAATAATAGGTTGAGTTAATTTTAGTGATAGTCTGTTAGGCTAGGCCCAGGGAAATGGATTTTGGCATTTAGTGTGTCAGCATTCTATCGAAAAATTATGACAATTAAAAGGAGGCGCTTGGAGCCAATAAGTGCAAAAATGGGTTTTCCACTGGCTAATAGGAACGTGCCATATAGGTATTCCATAAGGAAGTTGGGTGAGTGTGAGTGCACCGATTCATCAAGGAAAATAGGACTTGCCCAAGGAGGAGGAGTCTTCTTCTTCTTCTTCTTTTCCTCCTCCCCTTTTCGAGCCCTAACCTAGACCCCTACCTTCAACGGCCCTGTACCTTCATTCTGACCCCCAATTCAACGGAACCTTAACCTGAACTCAAAGGAACCCTAGCGTTTGGACTTACAACACATGAAGATATTGAATTGGAGCCGTTCTTTTTGAGATGTTTAGCCATTAGTGAAATGGCATGTCTAGTTGCTGTGGGGTGTTGGTGTTGTGGGGGCGGCATTCAACTTGATTAATCTTTCACGCTAGTTGTCTTATTTCTTTTTCATTTATTTTCGTGGCCATTTCGAAAAGAAAACCACATGAACTGTTGGTGTTTAAGGACAATAGCCTTTGAGAACTTTGTTAACTTTTTTAATTCAAGGACATTCCTTTCCAATTTTGTTAATATTAAGCTAAAAATAGGGATTGTTCAGCTGTTTTTCCATTATTACCAGACATTGTGTGGTGAAGCTGGAGCTAGGATTTCGACGAACTAGAGGTCGGAATGAAGGTTGTGTCGTTGGAGGTGGGGGGCTAGGCTGGGCTAGGGCTCAAAAAGGGGAAGGGAATTAGAGAGAGAGAGAGAGAGAGAGGACGAGGAAAAGAAGAAGAGACTTATTTTCCTTGATGATTTGGTGCACTCACGCTCACCTTATTTCCTCATGGAATGCTTATGTGGCAAGTTCTTATTGGCCAATAAAAAACCCATTTTTGACCCATCCAGCTTGAAGCTTTTTCCTTGAGAGGAATCTCTTCAAGGAATAATTTGGAATATTACGACTTTGTCAAAAAATAAAAAAGTTTGGAATATTACAAAAGTTCGTTTTTTCTTTTTCTCGAGTTTCTTCTTGGAGGACCTCACCCTCAAATGAGTTTATCTTTTACAACTTTTATAAGGAGATTTGTTACATCTAACCATTACAATTTTTCTAAATTTTCATATAAAATATAAATAAATAATTCAATTTTTTAAAATCTCTAAAACAGAAAAGAAAAATATTCTAATAATATTTTATTTCACTTTTGATTTTTCTCTTATATAATCAGTGTAACCAAATCAGTCCTAAATGTTTATATTTTTGCTTGCCAGGAAAAAAAGAAAAAAGAAAAAAGAAAAGAAGAATGACAACAGACCATAGGCTCAATTTTTTTTTTTTGAGCGGATCAATCTGCTAATACAACCTAAAGGTATGAAATAAGTTTTTGTTTGAAATCTAATATATATATATATATAATCGCATCCTTTTTGAAAAATAGAATTATAAAACTTAAAAAAAAAAAAAAAGCGTACTAGTATATTACCCTTTTTGGGAGCTTCCGAGATAGATATCTGACCTTTTTCTAGTTTTTCTAGTAGAAAAGGACAAATATGCCTCCCTGTTTATTCTAGCAGCATGTAAGAATTCGAAGTGCCTTCAGCCAATACTTGCTGCACAAGATTTTGAACGAAGAAATATTTCATTTCACAGGCAAGAGCAGAAAAAATCTGTTTTGCAAAAACAGGCAATATTTTCAGCAGTCCAATATACTTCAAATTTACCTTTCAATACTCAAAACAAGATTATGATCTTCCAATATGTAATTATACAAATTACCACCAAATAATTGAATAAATCAAGATAATCCTCACCGCCCTTTGATCTCAAGGGAATTGTATGGAAAAACCAGTACTAGTGCTGGTAACATTCACAGGGTCAAAGTCCTCAAAATCAGAATCTGAACCCATTTCATCGTACTCATACCATCCTCCAGGAGTGTCCTCATCATGCCCACTTCTGGTCGAAGGAACCCATAATTCAGATACTGGAACAGGAAGAGGCTCTTCACTGAAAAACTTGTCATGGAGCAGTTCCATTGCTGTGGCTCTACTAGCTGGGTCATAGCAGACAAGTCTTTTGACTAGAGAGATTTCATCAGGGGAGAGGTTGGGCATGCGTGCTCCTAAACCAATTGGATTCTCGACCTTATTGAATGTAATCATGTTATAGTCAGGAAGTTTAGAACAAGCTGGCCATACTTCCTCAGTTAAGTTTCCCAACACATTGAAAATTCTGCTGAGCTGATCAATATCAGCAGTTCCCGGAAAAAGGGGCTCCAGAGTAAAAAGCTCCGCAAATATGCAACCCAATGACCACAGATCAATCTCTAAACCATAGTCTATGGATCCGTAGAGTAGTTCGGGGGCTCTAAACCAACGAGTTCCAACACAGGATGTAAGACAGCCTTGTCTATTATCTCCACCCACTCCAGCCTCATAGGAATATGAACTCATGAAAGGATCATCCTCTATGTCGCTTGTTGAGCATGTTGCAAGACAAGATGCATTCCCATCATAAAAATTTGTTTCCTTATCAGTTTCATCTACAGCCTTTTTAGCCTTGACCTCATCTAACTGTCTAAAATATTCTTCTTTACTTATAGTTCCCTGCTCTTGTATTTCATATGCCTCTTGGCATGAATTGTGTGTTTCTGTAAAACCTTCATGTGGATGAAAGGCATTTTCTGGATTTACAGGGTTTTGTTCGTAAAGAGCTGGGCCATTGTAGGCAGCAACATATCCAGGTTCCAGGAGTATCCTTGCCTGAAATCAGAGTCAACTAATAACATTTCAAACCTTGACAAAATGACAACAAACGCTTCATTCAAAAGATATACTCGCAGCAAGTACCAATTAAATCCAAATGCGAGAACGTATAAGTTCCAACATAGTTTCCTGTCGGAACTAAAATGTTTGAACGCTTAAACTGAGGGATAAGCAGCAGACCCAAAACTCAACCAAAAAACCAAGGAATCACGATGTAAAGGAGCATGAAACACCATCCCCCATACTATCCCCTACATCGATAATAACTCTTCGACAAAAAAAAAAAAAAATGAATAATTCTTGTGCAAACATCATTCTCATTTTGGAAAATTGGACCTCAAACTGCAAAGGTGAAATTGTAATTGTTAATCTAAATTATAATGACTACCACCACAAGTCCAATCCTTTTCAGCCAGTGGTTGTAGAAACCAATTGTCATTCATTTACCATAATGCGCAAAGCCATTTCTTGAGATGCAATGAAGCAACGTGCAAAGCTTTCTTTAATTAAAAGCCACCTATACAAGGGGCTCCCTTTCCAGTCTCTTAACTCTCTCATAATGATAAAAAATAACAATAACAAAAATTCACCCACTCAAAAGAGTTCCAAACTTGAAACACATCAGGAGAAAATTGAAGTTCCTAACACCATCTATCAGTGAATCAAATACTTGACACAAGCCCATAAGAATTTAGATAAAGATATAAAGATTTAAGATCTCGATCAAAACCAGCTCAAACCCAGCATGCAAAAAAGACAATTTTCTCTCCCATTTATCTTCCCTTCTCATCAACCAAACAAACGCTAAAAAAGCACGCTTCTTTGACCACCTTAATTACATTTTACATTACCTGGCCAAAATCTGCGAGCTTGAGCACTCCATCATCCGAAACCAACAAATTACTAGGCTTCAAATCCCGATGCACAATCAAGTTCCTGTGGCAGGCGTCCAGTCCACAGAGAATCTGGATCATCCACCGCTTCACCTCCCCGACACCAATCCCACGACCGTCCCTCTTCGCCTCCTTGACCACCATCGCCAAGTCCGTCCTCAGGTACTCCAAAACGAGCACCGCATCGTCATCCCCATCCTCCTGCCAGAAGTACTCGTGCAGAACGACGACGTTTGGACAATTGCGCAGGATCTGGAGCGCCTCGATTTCGCGGAACGCCGACTGGTAGTCGTGGACCTCTTTGAGAGCGACGACGAGGTTGTCGGATAGCCTTCGGGCCCTGTAGACGTCGGAGTAGGCGCCGGAGCCAACGCGCTCCATGATTTCGTACTTGGCTATGATTTCCGGTCGGGTATGGATGCTCCAGCTCTTTTTTGAGTGGTGGGACTCCATTCTACGGACTTTTTGAGGGTTTAGGAGCCTACCGTTTGGGGAATGCAGCAGCTGTATTGCCCGGTATATATCTATTTTTTCCAGGCCCGTGTAATGCCTTTGCAAACTTGCAATTCTCTGACTAGAATTCCTCTACTTTTCTAGACAGGGAATTGCTGTTGCATGGGCTTTAGTAAGAGAGAAATTATTTCAATTAAAAATATTTGAAAAATGCTTAAAGAAAAAAAAAAAGAAAAATAAATAAAAAACACATTTGCACTAGTGTACATAGTTCAGATGTACATTTGGAATTTTAGAGAGCTTAAGTATCAAAAAGTATTTAAATAATTTTTTTTTTATAACAAAGTATTTAAATAATCTTAAAAGTTCTTTAATGATAAAATTAAATTATTAAATTATTATATATTAAATTACTTTTTAACCTCAAATAAGCTCAAAATTACTTTTGAAACATGTTTTTTCAAAGCGTGTTGTTCGAATAATGCAAAAAGTAGTACAATTTTAAGAAAACTGTCAATCAGTAAAATACCCATACAATTTAATAATTATCACTTTACCCTTTGGTCTTATTCCTAGAAAGATATATTTTTTTTCACGGGATTTTTTTTTTCTTCTTTTCCCCATTATACTTACTAGAAACCCCGTTATGTTGTATATGGGGTGGATGAACCTATTGGTCCATACATGTCACTATCCTTTTATTACTTAGCTTTAAAAATAAGTAGTTGGCCTCACCAATTTGTATACACAACTAAATAAGAGCCTATGTTCTAATATATATATATATATAGATAGTGCCATTCAATGGTATGGAACTGAATTGAAATTTTAGTTTGGTACTTTTATTTCAGTCCTTAAGTTTATTTCATTATTTTTTTTAGTTTTATAATACGTTTTCAATACAAGATTCTATCGATTTTAAAGTTAGTAATCTTCAATTTTAAATAAATTTTTTAATATATTATTTGCAGTCTTCGATATGAGTATGAAATATTATATTATTGATTATTACTTGATAAAACTTTGTATTTATTCTCATAATTTTGTAAATATGTTTTTGAAATACTCATATTTATTTTTTTGATTTATATAGTCAAAAAATGTCAAATCTTACAAAATTAGAATTTGTTACTATTGATATTTTTGAAAAAAATTATTTATCCTAGATCCTTGATGATATCCATTTAGATGTGGAATAATGATAGGTTTACTATCTATCTACCACCCTTTTACCATTTATTTATTTATTTTTTATTTAATGATAAGAAAGTGATTATTAATAAAATTATATTTTTTAAAATTTTTTCTTAATGATTAAGGATATTAAAATTTTCTTTAAAATAAATAAATAAATAAATAAACAAATGCTTTTAGAATGGTAAATAAGTGGTAAATAGATGGTAAATGTATCATCACCCTTATATGTGATGAACTTGGGAGATACAATCAAATAAGGAAATCACGCATCCATGCAGGATTGTACTATGTATCTCACGGTGAAAAATCTTCTTACTTTTTGAAAAATTTAAGGGAGAGATATGAGCACAAAAATATATAATTCTCCCAAAAGCTCATTATGACTAATTGTACCTGAAATTGTAAGATTTTAAGAGTTTATTGAGTATAATTCTGCATTATTTAAAATCAGCTTAATATTCAAATTATGCAATGAGAAAGTTACTGATGATGATATGCTAGAGAAAACATATACTATTTTTCATGTTTCGAATATACTCCTACAGCAGTAGTATTGAAAGCAAAAGTTTAAAAAATATTCTAAACGTTTATCTTGTCTTTTAGTGGCTGAGCAAAATAATGAGTTTTTGTTAAGAAATTAACAATTACATCCTATTGGTTTCATATAATTTCTTGAAGTGAATGATACTAGATTTACATCATTTTTAGAAGTGAATTGTGCATCATTTCAAAGGAACCGAGGGCGTGGACGTGGTAGAAAAAATTATAAAAGTGTGGTTTCTAGAAGTAACAACACTAAATAGGATAATAATAAAAATATATTGTATTACTTAAAGTGATCATACTTAGAGAAGGGTCTCAAAATAATTTTTCATGGAAAGATGAGTATGTATGCAATATATGTGATATGACTGGACATTAGTCATATATTTGTTGTACGGTCAAACACTTGATTCATTTATACCAAGATATCATATCTTATAGTAAAACTTTTTAATATTTTACGATTTTTTTAAAGTAATAGAAATTTTATATATTTTGTAAAATCATAGATCTTACTGATGGATTTTTTTTTATCTTTGAGTTAAATGATAGAAATGTATGTCTAGCTGACAATGCATCAACTCACACAATTCTTAAATTTTTTTTTTTTTTTTTTAAATCTAATGCTAAGCAAAGTTTATGTCCATATCATATCAAGTTCATCAAATTTAATTGAGAGTTTCGGAAGAGCTTATATTGTGTTGCCTAATGACACCAAATTTTGTATTGATGATACTCTATTTTTTTCACAATCTAGAATAAATTTATTGAGTTTCAAAAATATATGTCGTAATGATTATCATATGGAAACTACCAATGAAGGCAGTAAAGAGCATCTCTTCATTGCTAAAATGATTTCGGGCCAAAAGCTCGTATTAGAAAAACTGTCTGCTTTTTCTTCTAAATTGTATTATGTAAAAATGAGAACAATTAAATCATATGTGATAATACACTAGAAGTATATTGACCCCAAAGTATTAATGACTTGGCATGATCGCCTTGGATATCCGAGATCAATAATGATAAGACGAATCATTGATAATTTGTATGGGCATCCCCTAAAAAATCAAAAAATTATTTCAGTCAATGAACATCAATGCTTTACTTGTTGTTAAGATAAATTGATTATCAAACTATCCACTTCAAAAGTTATTGTTTAATCTTTATTATTTTTACAAAAGATTCATGAGGATATATGTGTTATTCATCTATTAAGTGGATCATTTACATTTTTTATGATTTTAATTGATGCATCAAGTCGACGGCTACATATTTGTCTACTTTTCATTAGAAATATTACATTTGCTAGACTTATTGCCCAAATAATTAAACTATAAACACAATTATCTGACTATCCAATTAAAACTATTTGATTGGATAATGTAGACGGATTTTTATCACAAGTTTTTTATAACTATTGCATGTTAATAAGAATAGATATTGAATATCATGTTGCCCATACACACATTTAAAACGGTTTAACTGAATCATTGATCAAAATATTTCAGCTAATCGCTAGACCTTTACTTATAAAATCAAAACTACATATTTCTATCTGGGAACATGCTATACTTCATGCAACATCATTGATTCGGATTAAACCATCTGTATATCATAAATATTCTCCATTACAACTTGTATTTGGTCAACAACCATATATATATATATATATTTTTTTTTTTGTACTTTTGGATGTACTGTGTATATTCCAATTGCACTTCCACAACGTACAATGATGAGTCATCAACGTAGACTTAGGATATATGTTGGTTTTGATTCTCCATCTATTATTAGATACTTTGAGTCTCTTATAGTGGACATGTTTAAAACATGTTTTAAGAATTGTCACTTTGACGAATCCACTTTTTCATTATTGAGTAACAAAAAGTTAGTGCCTGAAGTACGACAAGAAATTACTTGAAAAAATAAAGTATTGTCTCAATTTGATCATCCTACAAATGAATATAAACTATAAGTTCAGAAGATTATCCATTTGTAAAGTATTGCATATCAGTTACCGAATATATTTACCGATACTAAAGGTGTAGTAAAATCACATATTCTTGTTGTTAATCCTCTAGCAAGGATTAAAGTACTTGAATGATAAGTTGTCAAAACAGCAATAGATGTGTTTAAGACACACCTGAAGCGTGGAAGACTTATTGGTGCGAAAGACAAAATTTCTCCAAAGAGAAATATACAAAATGAATTTGGTATTTTAAAAAAACCCATATCCACAACAAAATCCATAAGTATAGTTGATGTTCTTGAAAAGATCAAATCTTCTATTCCAAATCTCCTGAAAAGGAAATTCCCGAAGAGGTATTTCATAAAATGTCTTCTTCTGAAGTGAACAGGTACCTAAAAATAAGGAGATATCGATACATTTCCTGAGCACTAGAGAAACTTTGGATAGAAACAAAACTGTTGTCGACAACATATTTTCATATAAGATGACCCTTGACATTATCAGAAGTAATGAAGAAAGTGAGGCAAAAATCATCGAAGAATGTTGATATAAAAATAATTGGCCAAAATGGAAAGCAGCTATTGAAATTAAATTAAACTCGCTAGTAAAGCGAAAGATATTTGGACCTGTTGTTCAAACACAAAAGGATGTAATGTTTGTTGGATATAAGTTGGTATTTATACAAAAGCGTAATGAGAAAGATGAAATTGTGCGGTACAAAGCACGACTTATCGCACAAGGTTTCCTGCAGAAATCCGGTATTGATTATGACGAAATATATTACTTTGTTATTGGTGCAATTACATTCAATTTTTTGATTAGTTTGGTAGTTACAAAATGATTGGATACACGGTTGATAGATATGGTCAATGCATATTTATATAAGTCATTGGATCATGACATATATATGAAAATTCCTGAAGGATATAAAATGCTTGAAGTATCTAATCCAAGTACATCCAGAAGTATGTACTCTATCAAGTTTCAAAGACCTTTATCTGGGTTAAAATAATCCGGATGCATGTGGTATAATTACCTCAGCGAATATCTATTAAAAGAAGGATTTGAGAATAATCCAATATGCCTATGTGTTTTTATTAAAAAATAAGAATCTGGATTTGCTATTGTTGCGGCTTATATTGATAATTTAAATCTTGTTGGAACTCCTGAAGAGATCACAAGAACTGCTATATATTTAAAGAATGATTTTGAAATGAAAACTCTTGATAAAACGAAATTTTGTCTCGGCTTGTAGCTCAAGCATTTGTTAAATATAATCCTTATTCATCAGTCAATGTATACAGAGAAGTGTTGAATCTATTTTATATGGACAAAACTCATTTTCTGAGTACTTTAATAATTATTTGATCACTTGATGTGCAAAAAAATCCATTTCGTCCTTGTGAAAATGATTAAGAAATTATTGATTCTGAAGTACCATATCTCAATGCAATTGGAGTTTTGATGTATCTTGCAAATTGCACATGACTTGATATTGTATTTTCAGTTAATCTACTTGCAAGATATAATTATGCATCAAGTCGAAGACATTGAAATGATATTAAACATGTCCTTCGTTACCTCTGATGTACGGTTGATATGAGATTATTTTATCAACGTGAATTAAGTTCACAGTTGGTTGGATACGCAGATGCCAGTTATCTTTCAGATCCACATAGAGGTAGATCTCAAACTAGATACGTGTTTACTTATGAAGATTTTGCTATATCATGGAGGCTTATCAAACAAATACTATCTGCCACTTTTTCAAATCATTCAGAGATTATTTCAATTCATAAAACAAGTCGAAAGTGTATTTGGCTGAAATCAGTGATTCAATATATTCAAGAAAATTGTGACTTTTCCATGATCAATGATAGTCCAACAATTTTAAACGAAGATAATACTGCTTGTATCATTCAAATCAGATGAAGATATATCAAAGATGACAGAATTAAACATATTTCACCTAAATTTTTTTAATACTCACGAACTTCAGGAGAAATGTGAAATTGATGTCAAGTAGATACAATCAAGTGATAATTTGACAGATTTATTCATGAATGCATTACCAACTACGACAATAAAAAGAATTGTGTAAAACATTGGAATGCGAAAACTTCAAAATCTATTGTCATGCACTTTTCAATAATAGTAAATGTCTTGAAGAATTGTGCTGATTGTACTTTTTTTCTTTTGTTAAGATTTTGTCTTATTAGATTTTTTTTAACAAAGTTTTAATGAAATAATCTTAAAGCATTTGACGGTATACATGAATATTGTACTATTTTTCATTTGCCATTAATTTTTCTTTTCATTGGATTTTTTCTTGACAAGATTTTAACGAGTCATATTCTTTATAGGTGATTATCTAAGAGAGAGTGTTGTATATAGGTGGATGACCCTATTGGTCCATACGTGTCACTTCTCTTGATTAGTTTGCTTTTATTACTTAGCTTTGAAGATAAGTAGTTGGCCTCAGCAATTTGTATACGTCACTAAATAACCGCCTATGTTCAAATATATATATATATGTATATATATGGGGTAGTGCCATTCAATGGTACGGGAATTGAATTGAAATTTTAGTTTAGTGCTTTATTCCGTTCTTAAGTTTATTCCATTGCTCTCTCTTTAATTTTATAACATGTTAGGCTATTTTCATTGTTACTTGATTATAAAATTTAATTTCTATTAAGGATATGATTATAATTTTTAAAAAATCAATTAACTTTTTGTGTAATTTCTATATCAAAATACTTTTTTAATTTGTTTCAAAATAAATATAACATTCTTTTAGTGAAGAGTCACATGTTCAATAGTGGCCTCTAACCCAAATTTATTAATAAAGCCATTACTTATGGTGGAAGAATATCGTGGTAACAATCAAGACACTTGGGATTTACAGATAAGCAATAAAAAAACCTAAGCACCATAAAAAAAACACAAAAAAAAATCAAAAATCAAATTTAAATAACACCTGGGGGTTCACATAAACATCAAATTACCTAAACCTAGGTGTAAAAATCCTAAACCAAACCAATAACCCATAAACAATAAACCAATAAACAATAAATCAATAAACAAATTATCTCCGCCTCAAGTATGGTAAACCATTTTTATCAAGTCTTAAGAAGCCTCTAGTCATGTGTGGAAATTCCAAAGTAGAAGAATAAACCACTTTATTACCTTTTGCACCATATTTGGCTAAGACATCAGCAACCGCATTACATTCCCTATAAATATGACGACAAGTAAAACACATACCATCAACATGACTCATGATTTCCTCCCAAAAAAATCTTCTAAATACCACAATCCAGATCAACGATTTTTGACCCATTCAATAATCAACATTGAATCCATCTCAACTTCAATGGCAACAAAACCCATACATTGAGCATGTCGCAAACCATAGAGCAAACTCATAACCTCAGCATTATCAATAGAACCACAACCAATTGGAGCACAAAAAGCTAATCTCAACTCACCATTATGATCTCTTATGACTCCCCCTACTCTGGAGGCACCCAGATTTCCTAAAAAGCATCCATCAACATTTAGCTTACACCATTCAAGCCTTGGTTTATTCCACCTTACAATCCTATCACATCTCTTATGAACATTCAGAATAGGAAGTTGTAAAGAAATAAGTGCTTCTTCATCACTTTTATTGAGATTATTATGGTCTTTGAATTTTAAAGAAATCCAAGACAAACATTATTTAATAGAAATCTATACTATCTCAATTGAGTCAAGAGAACCCTTCATATGAGCTTTAAATCTTCTCTACCACAAACGCTAGGTAATAATAATGGGAAGAATGCCAAGAATTTGTCTTGCACAAGAGGAGCGTTTTGCACGACGGAATCAACACTCCACCCTTTCTTTCCAGGTTCTTCCTATCAGATTTGGCATACCTAAATGAAGGCAAGCTCGCTCGCCTCCATATTTGAGTAGCAAACTCACCCATAGTTAGGACATGATCTTGATTCTCATAAGCACCCATAGAACAGTAATCACATTTGGAGACTAGATTTATGCCCACTATCCTCATTCTGTCATCCACAGGAAGATAACCCTGCAAAGCTTTCTACATCAATATGGACATTTTTTTTGGAATAAAAGGATGCCAAACCCAATCCTTCCATGGAATTTTTGGATAGTGAACACGAAGACAATTGCAAGCACTCAAGATGGAGAACTTGCCATCTACCTTAGGAAGCCATATAAGAATATCTTCTCCATTTTTTGATCTTCCCAATTTTTCAAACAACAAATCAACTTTTTCCAAACCAACTAAGCTCTGGAAAAGGTCAATATTCTAACCTTCTCCAGATTTACACTCCGCCAAAGTTAGAGACGAATGATCCGTAATATGCTGTTGTTCACACAAAAGAGCATCACCTATCCAATGATCCCTCCAAAAGTAGATATTTCCGTTTTTAAACCACCACAAAGAATTCTTATACATAGATGGAAGATATTTCAAGATCATACGCCAAAATCCCGTACCCTTTTGATTAACTAGAGAAATATGCTCCGAGCCCACATACTTTGTTAAATTTTTTTTGCCCATAACGAGTTGCCTTGGATAAGATTCCAAGCAAGCTTCATGTGAAGAGAACTTTGAACTTCATGAAGATTCCGAAGACCCAAACCACCTTCCAGTACCGATTTACACATACGATCCCAAGAACATCATTTTCGTTTTGGTTTACCTTCCCGAACCCCTCAAAAGAAAGTATTCATAATTTTCTTAATCATTTCAAAAATTAAATTGGGATTATGCAAAAAGGATAAACAATGACTCAGAATGCTTTGCAAAACATGTTTGAGCAAAATGAGTCTAACACCACTTGAGAGCAATTTAGCTTTCCATCCATCAAATCTGTTGTGGATTTTATTCACTAAATCATCAAAATGACACATCAACAAACGACCAGAAATAATAATAATGGCCAGATAAGTAAAAGGTAACTTTCCTTCAATAAAACCAGTTTGGCGCAGGAGCATACGTCGCCTTGCCAACATAATTTCATTGGAGAAAATAACTTAAGATTTAGCCTTATTCACAACTTGTCCTGACCTGACCAAGCTTCATAGTCCTACAAAATCTGCATGATAGCTTGCAAAGAAGCTTTTCCTCCATTTGAAAAAATGAAAATATCATCGGCATACAGTAAATGAGATATCACAATAGGGTTCCTTGGTTGAAGAAAAGACTGAATTTCCCCCTAAACAACGTGATTCTTTATCATCTAGGAGAGAATTTCTTCAACAATAATGAACAAATAGAGAGAGAGGATCACTTTGTTGCAGCCCCCCTACCACCCTTGAAAAAACCTTTAGGTATTCCATTAAGAACAATAGAAAAAGAATCACGGGGTGGATATACACTGATTAATCAAATCACACACTGATATAGAGAAACCAAAAGAAGCTAGTACATGTAGGAGAAAATCCCAATCAATGCTATTATACGCCTTAGCCATATCAATTTTAAGCACTACATTCCCCCCACGGATGGGTTTAATAAGACCATGGATCAACTCTTAGGCCATGCTAATATTTTCATAAATACTTTTTCCTGGAATAAAAGCCCATTGCTTTGGAGAGATAATGGACGCAAGTAAAGGAGAGAGGCGCTTAAGAAGGATTTTAGAACATACCTTGTAAATAACTAAGCAAAGACTTATAGCCCAGAATTTGTCAAAACGTGTTGGATTTTCAATTTTGGGAATTAATACCAAATAAGAGGCCATATAGAAACGAGACAAGATACCCCCTGAAAAAAACTCCGCCACAACATCAATCACATCACGACTAATAGTGTGCCAACAAGATCGAAAAAAACTCGAATTAAATCCATCTGAACCCAGACTACTGTATACTGGAATAGACCAAAGCGCATCATGAACCTCCTGAGAGGAAAAACTATGGCACAAGGCAAAATTATCCTCAGCACTAACCTCCTAGTGTTTTGTTTGAAGATTTTTTAGAGGTGACAGAGAAATTAGCAAAGCAATGGGAGGGCCTAACTCTTATAGAAGAGGAAAGCCAAGTTATTTCAGTCGTAGCAGATGTCATCAATACTACCCGTGAGAGGCATTGCATTCTTGCGATGATCATTACTGAGAAATAAGTTAATAAGAAAGTCTTTTGTTCAACATTATCGAAAATTTGGAAGTCAGTTGATTGGGTTGCTTTCAAAGAGATGGGTGATAACAGACTTTTGTTGGAGTTCTAGAATGTCAGTGATAAGGATAATATCAGTTATCTACCAAGGCCTGTTTTGAAGAAAATGATCTGGAATACAATCATCAGATGAAGAGAATGAAAGAAAAGCTCACTCCTACAAAGAGCTCAAAACAGGCTAAATTGGTGGAGACTACCACGCAGTCCCACCAACTATAATGATTTTCCTAAGTGGAATTGTCAGTGTTTGAGAACACTTGGACAGTTTAAGAGTTTCACCATCTAGTGAATAATAAGCATCCACAAGTTCTCTTTCTCATTGAAACACAATGTGGTAGGGAGAAAGAGGAACTAATCAATAAAATGATTAGTATTGAAAATAATTTTGTAGTAAATAGTAAAGGATGGAGCAAGGGTCTGGCTCTACTTTGGAAATCTCAGTTGAAAGTTACTTTGAATTCATTAACACAATGGCACATTTTTGTCGAAATCACCATGCCAATTGATGGAAGAAAGTGGCTATTCGCAAGTTTTTATGGGAATTAAGTTAATGCTAAGAGAGTTGAAAGTTGGAGTCTCTTACGTGCAATCAAGCCTTCTACCAAAACAACTTTGTATGCACCATATGACCATATAAGTAGAGTAAGATCTTTCAGATATAAAGTGAGATAGGCAATGAAGGAAGGTTCTAATGTAGTTATTCAAGAAGCATGATAGGTTCTAAGGAGTTCTCCAAATTTGTTATCAGGAGTCACTGCTAGTCTAGAAAGATGTCAAATGAGGCTACAAAATGAGAGCAATATTTTCTATAAAGATCGGTCTAAGCTTGTCAAATCTAAGCTTTGAGCTAATAAAAAACTTGCAAAAATCAAATGATGGAAGTCTCAACAAAGTGATTAAACGGCTGCAGTATGAGGTGAATGCATTGCTAGAAGATGATCACATCAAGTAGAAGCAAAGGGCAAAGCAAGCATGGCTGAAGGATGGAGATAGGAATACCAAGTATTTCATTAAGTTGTAAAGAACTACTGGTAGGTTCAACAGGTTAATCAGAACAAAATCCACTGAGTGAAGTGGGATCAGATGAAAAAGGTAAGAGATTAGGTGGACTGGTTTTAAAGATTTTGAATATTTAAATATTTTCATGTTGGAAAAACAATAATGGAACATTTTTCAAAATCCTAATTGGTAGTACAGATCCTCAAAGTTAAATATTTTCGTAATGCTTCTTTCTCATAAGAAAAACTCGACAACAATTCTTCTTATGTTTTGCAAAGTTTGTTAGTTGCAAGACCTCTTTTGAAAGAGGGATCATTATGGAGAATTGGAAATGGAGAAAAAGTAAGCATTTGGGATGATAAGTGGATTCTCCAACCATCTTCCCCAACCAACTACCTTCAAGCAGCTCTGTTATATTCCTCCAAGTAGACATAAAGTTATTAGAATTCATTAATAAAGCTACCAATCAGTGGAATCTATCCTTAGTGTCTACTATTTTCTCCTAAAAAGAAGTTGATTTGATTAAAACCATTCCTATGAACCCCTACAGTAAACCTAACAAGCTTATATGGAGCTGTACAAATGGCCTATTTTTTGTAAATAGTGCTTGTCACCTACATGTAGCTATGAAAGAGGGAAAGAAAGGTCAACAATCTAGTATGCAAACAATGAATGATATTTGGACAAAACTTTGGCATCTAAATATTTCTAATGCTTGCAAGACTTTTCTATGGAGAGTTTGTCTAGATGCACTTCCCACAAAATTTAACCTTCTCAAGAGAATGGTGGTAGATAACTTAAGTTTTCCTATTTGTAGGTAAGACTCTGAGACAATAGAGCATGCTTTATGGGAGTTTATTTCAACTAGAGATATTTGGGGGTAGTGCTAAATCAGAATCTAAAAATTCAAGTCTCATAGGGATTATTTCAAAGATATTGTGGAGAAAATGTTTGATTTGCTTGATAAGAATGAAGTGGAAGAATTCTTAACTATATACAAGAAAACATGGTTAGAATTTTTAGAGTTCCAACAGATTGATAGTAGTACTAACAAATCAACATGCATTCAAGAAAAAGCAAATCTAAACTGGGAGGCTCCTCCTCAGGATGTTTTGTAAGCTTAATTGCCACTTTGAGGACGAATAAGAGACCTATACCGCTAATCCAATTCTAGTAGAGGCTTTTGCAGCACTTCGAGCGGTCATATTTTTGTAAGGATATGGGACTAAAGAAGATCATTGTTGAGGGTGATGCTCTTGAAGTTGTTAAAAGGATCCCAAAGCAAGAAGAATATGACACTTGTTTTGGTATGTTCATATTAGAAATCATTGAGATTTTGGCTCCTTTTGATCAATGGACACTGAACCATATAGGGAGGGTTTATAACAAGACTGCCATGCCTTATGTAAAGATGCTTTAGGTGTGATTGATGCTGTGATTGATTTGGAGGAATTTTTCTATGTATTCATTCATTTTGTTAAAAGTCATCAATAAAGTTTGCTTTCTATTTAAAAAAAAAAACATTTTAATAGTAGAGCTACTACTTTGAACTTTACAACTATAAATTTTAAATTAAAAACTATATTACTCACCCTAATCCTAAACATGTAGTTAATCTTCCAATAAAAAAAGATTAATCAATCCTCCTATAAAAAAGAAACAATTATTGCAACGGAGTTTAATCAATCACACACCTTTGACAACATTTTATGGGTGGGTCATTTGCAGATTATAATTGCACATGGCACAGTGCACTGAAGCCACTTAGACATTAATTATTTTGCAGCAAAAACAGAGCAAAAGAGCAATTAATGCAAGTGGAAAATACACATGGTACTCCCATCAGACATGAGCTCGACAGTGGAAGGAATACACAGAAACCAGTAAGCATAAGCAGTAGATGGATGGCATACATATATCAGTGATGGGACCAGCATCATTAAATTGATTCTGGGGGTACAAAAAGAGTACAAAGAGGTTTACTAGTCATTCTGTTTCATCCAATTGTCTCATCTCTTATTCGGTTGGTTGTTTTTTTTTTTTTTTGACTATATCTTGTCGATAAAAGTAGGGTATGAAAATTGATCAATGTAAGACTGAGATAGTGTTGAAATTTCTATATGGATTGTCTGCACAGATTATAACTCCTAGAGTAACAGAAACATTTTCAAAATTTGGATAATATTTGGTTAAATTTTCCAATTATGAAAAGCACTTGGAATTGCTTATCAATAAATAAATAAAAGTTGCAGAGGGTGGTGTACTGCTTTTGATGCCGTTATTCAAGGGAGGAATTCTTTACTTTGTTGAATGATTTTGCATCAAGTTCTCTCTTGGGAATTATTAGGATGCATTGAATTAAGTCACAATAAAGTTAGGTGCTTGGTAGGTACTGAGCTTCTGCCACAATATAATGACATGTCATTTAGAATAAATAGAATGAAAAGTATAGTTGTAGAGTGGACAAGTGTCGTACAATTGTTTTAAACAAGAGCGAGATTATTATAAAAAAAATTAGATTTTTTTTATGTAGACCCATATTTACTTACTTTTTTAAAGGGATAGTGCGACACTTACGCACTCTATTATTACAAATATTATTTTTCAAATAGAATTGAATATTTCTTTGCTAAGCTGAGGAAATGACTACCATAAAAATTGATTTTCGGTGCAATTTCATCAAAAGGTTGTGATATTGCGTCAAAAAGTTGCAGTGGATAAAGTTTTGTTGGACTTCACCTATTTTAGAGAATCCCACAAGAAAAGTGATTTGTATAAGTAACAAATAGACAATTTTTTTTTTTTTGGGTAAAAAAGTGGATACTCAAAACAGTCTAGTGAGCATCATCTATTATTTTTGTGAACCCACCTTTTACAAATTTTACAAAGCGACCATATAAAACCTGTCTATTTGAGATTTGTACCTAACATTATTCTTACTTTAGAAAATTGTGAGTCTTAACTCTTAAAACCACTATGATGGCGGCACACGGCCCACATGTGCATGATAAAATGTTGATCTAACAGTGGAGAGTCATGGATCAATAGAGAGTCAACAATAGAAAGGGAGCATGGTGGTTGTGGGTGGGCAAACAACCTTAGATCATAGGTTTTTACTTTTGGAAAAAAGGAGGAAAGGAGTCATTAAGGAAATAACAAGGCAGGGAGATGAGTCAAAGACTTACCATTTCGAGGCAGTTCCAAGTTTTCAACATTCAAACACACACTAGCAATTGATTCACCAACGCATTAAAATATCCCTACCTAAAATAACAACACTGCCACTAGCTAGTGTCAAGACCTACAAAACCTTGTACCAAATCGTCTAAACTTCATTACCATACATATATTTAGTTTTTTATATAGGGCTATCTATTATGCAATGTTTTCTTAATATAAATATCTCTAAAGGAAAATTTTACTTGAGTCATCAATTTATTTTTAGCTATTTTTTTTTTTTGTTTCAGTTAAATTTCATACCCACTGAGTTAAAATCTTGGTTCTGCAATTGGTTAGAGATAGTTGCCTCGTTTGTTTTCCAAAACCATCTCATCTCATTGAAATGAAAAAAACCATCTCATCTCATTTCATTTCATTTCAAGTTCATCATTACACTTTTTTAAATTTTCATATAAAATAATCTAAACAATTTAACTTTTTCAAATTTGAAAACAAAATTAATATTAAAAAAAGATGAAGAAAATAAATCTTTTAAATAAACATATTATAATAATATTTTATTTATTTTTTTAACTTTTATTTCATCTTATCTATAAAAAAAAAAAAAACTGGACAGTTTCAAAAGGTTAGATAAAAGGAGGTCCAAAAACCATTTCTTTAGTGGCTTATGGCAGACACAACCATGAGCCAATGGTTTAGGGCAGCAGATGATTGGCAATAGTAGGAGCAAAGGACGACAATTCTAATGATAGGAAGCATGGCGGGCAGAATGTTTAAAATCTGCTCAAGTCCTTGACAGAAAGGAAGAATATTGGGAGAAAACATGGGGGAAAAAAACAAGGAAAGATGGAAAGGGGGATGATGCATTAGAGCGTCACCCCCGACATTTTTTTTTTTTTTGGAAAATGCACTTGTAAATTTCTTGATCTGGCTGGAGCTCACTGTTCATCCTTGTACTTATAAAAAGCAACCAATTAAACTCGAAGCTGCTTCCACATTTATTAAAAAAAATCCAACATCCATCACCTATAAACCAGAGTATCTTGAAGACAATTGATAAACTTACAGGAAAGGTGGGCAAAGATTTTTCTTTCAGCTTCAAGTAAAGGAAAGGAAAGGTGGATAACAATTTTATGGTATTGAATTATTAGTACATACCAAGCAGCACTCACTTTAGCAACAACCAGACTAAACAAAATTTGCCTAGTAAAGTTAAATACATGAGAGAATCAACAATTCCATCCCACTTCTATACCCTGTCCAACTTCTGAAGTGAAGTTAAATATTTCTTAGCTCAAACTATGTTTCTGAAACTAAAGTACACACATTAGCCAATTTAGAGATCGGCTGAGCAATCGGCATAAAAAAATAAAAAAACATCTTCACCATAATGCATGTTGAAAGTGGTTATCATTCTGCTGCTGTTTCAATATGTCCTAGCAGCACAGCCTCCACAGACAATGGTTCTGCAGTTAAAGAAATATGCAAGTTTAATGATACAAAGTAGTTGAGCACATCCAAGACCCTAGGGTTTAGGGTCTAGCTGCAGTTAAAAGAAATATCCAATGAACTGATCATAATCACATAGCATGTAACTATATATAATAGCTGGAGCCTGAGACTTCCTGGTTTGAAAGAACAAACATATAAAAGTCCTACTACCCAAAATAGGGGACTATAAGCCTAATTGTTTTCGTGACATTATTACTTGGATTTTGAACAATCCTTTTTCTGATTTGCCACGATTGAGAGATGAGATCAAGTTCTTTGCCTATCCCTTAGGGAAATATACAAGCATATAATTTATGATAAAAACATGTAGTGTAGTACTTGAAACAAATTCTTTTGACTGATTTCTTATTCTTATTAGGCTTTTTTTTTTCCCTTTTCTGGGCAGAGCTAAATGAGCATTCAACACTCTTACAATGTACCTGACATCTTCAGATCATTCTCTATACAAAAACTATTAGGTTGTAGACACCAATTAGGACACCTCTCAAGTAAACATTTAGTGTCATCTCCTAAACAACTGAAGAACCTACCATCAGAAAATGCTAACCTACCAATTTCTATCTTTCTGAGGTAAGACGGAAATACAATGGAACAAGTGAAAAATGTACTTACGCAATTGTGCAGCCAGACCTTCTGTGCCTTTTCTTCCTCGCCATCTCCTTCCTCCTTGGTGGTTGAAGAACAACCTTAATTGCAGTATCAAATACAGCTTTGACATTCTAAATAATTAGATGGAAGTACTTGTCATTGTCTAGTTAGTCTTAGCAAATCAAATACAAGAGAATTATTCAGAAAGCACTGGAAATGGACTGACAACCTACCTGTTGAGTCTTAGAGCTGCACTCTATATAAGCTGCTGCACCAATTTGTTTCCTCAGTTCCTCTCCCTGTGTATTTCGCCGAATGAGCTAATCTTATGCAAGATAGATAAAATTTTCCGACCATATACGATTTTAAATTTAAAAAGATAAACAATGCTGACCTGAACCGAGGTTATGACATTAGATCCCATATGATCAGCTAAAAACCTACCATCCTCACGAAGATCTATAATATATAAACATAATGATAATCTCAATGTTATCCGCAACATCTCTATACAATGATACAAAATTCTTGCTCGATACGAAAATGTGAAGATGCCTACCTAACTTTGTTCCAACAAGAACAATTGGAACATTGGGTGCAAATCTTCGAAGTTCAGGCATCCACTGAGGGAAAAAAACAAAGAATGGATAACTTCAGTTACTGGTATACAAAAGCACCATACTCACAGACAATAAACCAATTATGACTTCCTTGAAAGACCATGGAGACCAAATTTAAAGGGTACAAGTATCTATGTAAATGAAGGGGGGAAAAACAACTTCGTGGCTTTAATCAAAAGCATTAAATGGCCAACTTTTTTCAAAGGTGATCTAAAATTGCAAATATAAAGAGAAAGGGAAAAAGAGAAAAGGTAAAAACAGATAAAGTGACAAAGGAAACAGCATTCAAGTCAGTACCTTCTTAAGAACATTTTCATAGCTCGCCCTACTGATTAATGAGAAAGCTAAGACAAATATGTCTGCACCTCTGTAACTCAGTGGCCTTAACCTGCTATAATCTTCCTGGCCTTCAAACCAGAGGGGAAAGAGTATATCAAGAATAAGTCACCAATTGAAATCATAACGTCAAACTCTAAAGCGAGCAATTGGAGATGAATCTTGTCTATTGGGCAAACTAATACCTGCAGTATCCCATAGTCCCAGGTTGACAATGTTCCCATCCACGGCCACATTGGCACTGAAATTGTCAAACACTGTGGGTATATAATCCTGTCAAAAGGCAACACATTGATTGAGAGAGAGAGACGTGGAGATATATTATTTGAAGGAAAAAAAAAAAAATATATATATATATATATATATACACACACACACACACACCAAGGTTAAAAGAAAAGTGAATTTTTTCCATATATTTATGTTTTGTTTAACTCACTTTTATTAAGAACCGGTTGAGGAGGGAAAGACCCACGAACAGAAACCTCATGAAATGTCCATAAATGGAACAAAACAAGAAATGGAAGGAATTTTAGTCAGAATGAATGAAAGACTTACAGTGGGGAACTTGTTGCTGGTGTAACAAATGAGCATACAGGTCTTCCCAACAGCTCCATCTCCAACTGTGACACATTTAATGAACTTTGAGGCACTCATCTTCCACTCTAACTCCACAACTTGTACAGTAGCTCTTGAGCTACAGCACTGGCGCTATATAATATATATGATAGAATCTTTAAAGTTAAAAGTAAAAACAAGAAGCTTCAAAGAAAAAGTTCTAACAAAACGAGACGAAGAAGGAAGAGAACAGTGTCTGGACGGGGGAAGATGACATGATATATGAATAATAAAGGAGCCTCTTCTACTTTTCAAGAAAATATAATAATAAATAAACAAATGCGAGTGTGGAACTTGGAAGTGTTATGCATTGTAGTCAAAGGGTTTTATTGTACTTTTCAATCCCTCTCGATAGATTTCAAAATCCAACGGGAGTGTATATCTCAAAACTTTTTGAATGCAGAGGACATGGGCCCCTCTTACAAACCGACACCTATGGCCAAGGGCCCAAGGTTGCGAAGCTTGATATAATTAGGGGAAGACTTGTAGCGCAATTATCCCTGTGTAGCTTAATATAATAATATATTAACTTTATATTTTTTATTTTTTTAAAATATAATAAAATATCTTAATTTAAATTATTTCATCACTATTTACAAATTTATCATCTAATCTCAACATCTAAACGAGAGGGTATGCATGGATCATTTTTTTTAACCTTATCATGCTTTTGCCTTCAATTACCTTTTCATTTCTAAAAGAAATAATAATATAGTTAGTAGTGGACCTGAAAAACAATTCATAGAACCCTTTTATATTTTAAATAGACTTTACTACTTTTATAGACACAATAAATGCAAGTCTTGATCATTTTTCTTTTCAAATTATTTTAATTAAACCCACCATTCTCATAACAATAAATAAAATGCACCTCAAATTTATTTTGTGAAATTCTCATATTTTCTTACATATAGATTATTTTTTTGAAAAGTTTTAAAAAGTTTTAATAATTAGATAATAATTTTTAAAATATTTTCATGATATTTATTTTTTTGAAGTTTGCATTTAACATTACTCAAGCAAAATTGTTATAATATTTCATTTAAAAACATATTCATAAGAAAAATTTGGAGGGTGGGTCAACCATCCTAGTAGTGGTGGTTGCCACCCCTTATTTGGCTATAGATCCACCTAGTTGGATTTGGCTGCCTCTAGGCATGCTACATGTACCATATAGTGTAGGATAGCACTCTCCCTGCAACCCCTTCTTCCCATGCATATATTGGGATGAGATTTTCACACTTGCCCCCGTCTTCCATCACGAGGGTAGGATACCCCGTCCTTATGGGTGGAGGGTGGGCTAATTTCCAGTCAATCCCACCTCATGTCTATTTTAATAATATACTAGAGTCTATTAGGTCTAAAAATTATTTTTGAGTCTAAAAATAATAAAAAATGATTTACAGCATTTTTATTTTAGAGAACAGAACTGCCAGATGCTTATAGCATCAAGCAAGTATAAATATATTTTTAAATCCAAATTGTAAGTTTAAATTTGTAAATATGAAGATAATTTAAAATTTATCCAGTTTTAAACTTGTTAGTTTAAAAATTATAAATTGAGACTTGTATTGTGAAGACAATCTATAAAAAAGTTATTCTACTATATACAACTTACACAAAGTATAAGTAAAAATTTTTACTTAATACATAATACTGTATTTATAGGTAGTAAAATTAATAAATATTATACATATGTAATCATGTATAATATAAATATATGTTTATATTAAAAAAGTTGAATACGAAGTGGGGGATGGGGCGAAGGCCTCGCTGGGCCATACTGCTTCCCATCCCATTGCTCATTAAGGTTCAATTTGGATTGAGAGATGAAATAAGTTTAATTTATTTTTTAATATTATTATTATTTTGAAATTTAAAAAAATTAAATTAGGATTTGAAAAAACTGTATTAGAATTTAAAAAAATTGTATTAGAAATTATATTTTGTATGAGAATTTAAAAAAATGTAATGATGAATTTGAGATAAGTTAAAGCGACCTTGTCTCACCTATAAATTCAAACCGGCCTTAAGGTGGATCTAGTTGCTTGTATAAAACAGCTAAACACAATCTTTGAGATCCCACTTATGAGTGCGTTTTGCCACTCTTGAGAGTGTCAATGGTTAATTAGCTTTGCTACTCATTATTCTACATATTATAAACCATCCTTATTTTTATATTTATATTTTTATTTATATTTATATTTTTTTTTATATATTTCTCTTAAACTAATTAAGTTCTTCTACTCATTATTTATATACTACATATTTGATAAAAATAAAATAAAAAATTTATATGTAATATGTAGTAAAAGAATGATAAATAGACTTTTTTTTGGTTAACTTTCTCTAATCACTCTTCCTAGGACAATTCCATTATTGTAAAATATTAAATTTTTTAAAATTTAGAATACGAGATATATATTTTTTTGAACAAAAAATTTAAGATATTAATAGAGGGCTCCAATGTCCACCAACAGTGTGCATTGAGATGAGAAGGCCAAATTCATTTTTTTCTCAAACATTTTTTTAAACCTTAATTATTTAAAATTTCAAAACCTCTAATGCCACCGTTAGAAAGAGAATGGACAAAAATATCCTTTACCGTTGTAGCGATTCATACACATACAAGAACTTGAACAGACGCTTAGGAATAAAAAAAAAAAAAAAGGAACTTGAACAGAGATACGCGGAGAAGAAAGCGCCACGTGTCTCAGTTGCCGACTCTGACACCCTCTTCGCACACATCTCTAATATAATATTAAATATAATATTATTGTTAAATATATTATAAAAACTAATGACATCTTATTTTGATATTTTATTTATTTTAATTTTTTTCTTTAAAAGTAAAAAAAGTGATTATTAATATATTAATTATATATATATATTTTAACAATATTTTAAAATAAGAAAAAAATCTAAATAAAAAATTCAGAAAAAATGAGAAGCTGATTTTGAACTAAGAATAACTTGCCGCGGATAGATGCAACTGGTAAAATAGCACCACTTTATTATTATAAATTTGTGCAATTACGACGCACTCACTTTTAAAAAAGTAAAAATCATTATTAAAAAATAATTTTTTTAAATGAGTCTTATATATATATTTTTTAAAGAGTGCGTGATAATTATGCATTGCACGACCACAAATATATTTTCTCTAAAAAGAATTATACCTAAATAAATATAATTTAGTCAGAGGATAAATTATGAAACAAATATAAATTAGCAAATAAAATAATAAAAACACTAAAAAAAAATAATTTGTACAAACTCTAAATAGATAAATCTCATGCAAAATCTTATAAAAAAGTGAATTTTACTGTAAAAAAAAAAAGTGTAAAAAATTATTATTTATTAGTGCAATTACTTTTTTACAAAGGATTTGTATGACACTTATTTGTAACTAGCATTACCTTTTAAAAAAATTAATCCCATCAGAAGTCTTAAATATTTTAGATTTGTGCAATGCAAAGAAAAATGGTGAGACTTATAAAACGGACATATTGGATGACCATTTCAAAGTTCCTTGAGTAGTAATTCTAAATTATTTTTAGGGGTGTATGTCGACCCAATCCGACCCGATAGCACGTCTTTCGACCCGAACCGATAGTGCTAGATTCCGTTAAACCGAATACTCGATAAGTCGAGTACCTGACCCGATAACTTATCAGGTATTCCGTTAAGTCATTTTTTTAAAGTTATTTTTTATTTTTCAATTATTTTTTTAATATATATATTTTATTTTAAATTATTAAGATGGTTAGGTAGGTTGATATCAATGAATATCAAATACCCGTTAGCTAGCACTAGAACAGAAGCTAAATAAGAAAACTGCTAGTTTTCCGATACCTCGCCCCCCTCGGTCTTCTCTCTCTCTCATTTTTGTTTCCAGCCAACCAAAGTTAAAGAAGAAACTCGAGCTATATTCTCAGCCTTTCTCGCGTCAATGTCATTTGATTCTAGTTCCTCATTCTCCGACGAAGAATCCACTAGTCCGGACCCTAACCTTACCCCTAAATCGCTCGAAGATCAAATTGCATTGGTTGCATTGACTGAGCTGGACAACGAAGCGCAGACGATTCGAGATGGGTCCTTAAACGACGTCTCGAATGGGTCTCTGACAAAAGCAATCACCGAACGTAAATCCAAAGAATCTATGAAGGAGAATGAAGCGCCAGTGGTGTTGAGGAACGAATTGAGAGCAATTTTGAGGTCCAGAAGGTGAGGGAGAGTGTGGAAGGACGAGTGGTGTGGAGGAGGACGAACTCAGAGCTGGAAGAAGATGGGCATCGAGCCCTAGTGGTAGTGGGTTATCGGGTATTCCGTTTGAAACCCAAACGAGTCGGTAATGGGTATCGGAAGGTGGACTTCCATTTGTATGCCTTTCGGGTCAGGTCATTGGAACGGTAGCGGATC
This sequence comes from Platycarya longipes, assembly GCA_036559045.1. Taxonomy (NCBI): domain Eukaryota; kingdom Viridiplantae; phylum Streptophyta; class Magnoliopsida; order Fagales; family Juglandaceae; genus Platycarya; species Platycarya longipes. Next base: position 6,422,145 of record CM071791.1, read on the forward strand.
GGTATATCGGGCAGGTCGGCATAACGGTCATTTTGTTCACTCCTAATTATATTATCAGAACATGCAAATTCAGTACATTTATTTAAAAAAAAAAATATTTTTTATATATAAGTAATATTTATTCACTTTTTCAAAAAAGAAAATACACGAGTTTTATACATAAGATTGCAATATATATACATATATATATATATATATATATGTATGCAAATACATAATCTTCTGAATATTTCATTGCCTTTAAAATTCAAGGCCCATCATTTCAACAAATATGTTGTCTTTGGAAAGTTTCATGCATGAAAAATCCCGCATCATATCTAACTGACTTGGAACTTGCATGGCTTGGAAATGTTGACTTTTTGCTCATTTTGTTAATCTCACATTGATAGGGTTTGTAAAATGGGGCAAGCCCATGTGGTTATAAAAGGAGGCCTAGCCTGTTTAATTAATTATATCAGTCAGAAATTTATCTAGTAACTTTTGACTTTAGTAAAATTTCTTTGTTGTCCTTTTTTGTATATAAAAAGGAAGAGGGGTAAAAGTTAGAGTTTTATTAGTGGGAGAAGTTTTTGTGGGTGTCGTTGGAGTGCTGAGAAAAATTGTGTGATTGCAACAATTTTTCACATAATGTATTTTCTTCTCTGGGTCTGGTGATTTTTCTCCTGTTTTGGATTTTTTACGTAAATTTTTGTATTGTGTTTATTCCTCTATTTTTCTTGTTATTCTGTCAAAAGTAGATTCTGGTGGGGAGAATTTGAGAGGTCCAGATTCCCAACAAGTGGTATCAGAGCCACTAGGTTCTTTTTGCAGGGTGGAGCTTCGGTGTGGTAGTGTGGATACGTACGGTCTAAGGAGGTTCTGTCTAGGAGATTGAAAATTTTAAGTGTGTCCGTTGTGACCCTCCAATTTTTCCTAGGAACCTTGAAGTTTTGTCTAGGAAAGATCAGTCTTTCCTGGGAACTTACTTAGTGGGTACTATTCATTTATACGGTAAAATTCATCGAAACTATGTCAGGAGGTAGAGCTTCAAATCTTATCAGATTTGATGTGGAGAAATTTGATGGGAGAATCAATTTTAACTTGTGGCAAGTGCAAGTCAAGGATATCTTGATTCAATCAGGATTACACAAGGCGTTGAAAGGTAGACCAGTCCCTAAAGTCAGTAGCGGTCTAAGCACTACTGGTGAAACAAAGAGCAGATCTGGAATGAGGGATGAAGATTGGGAGGATTTGGATTTGAGAGCGGCAAGTGCAATTCGTCTGTGCCTGGCTAAAAATGTTCTTACAAATGTGCATGGAATATTCACAGCAAAAGGACTCTGGAAAAAGCTCGAAGAGTTGTATCAGATGAGGGGGGTCTCGATCGAGTGTACCTGAATGAGCAGTTTCATACACTGTGGATGAGTGAATTTATGACTATTTCAGATCATTTAAATGTTCTCAATAGCATTGTCTCTGAGCTGGAATCTATTGGAGTTAAAATTGATGATGAGGATCAAGCCTTGAGGCTGATCTGGTCTCTTCCATCTTCCTATAAGCATATGAAGCCTATTTTGATACATGGGAAGAAGAAAATAATTTTTTCAGAGGTTACTAGTAAACTTTTTTCTGAAGAAAGGAGGCTAAGTGGTGGAAGTAATGGTTCACCTGAGAACTTAGCAATAGTGACAACTGGTGATTGGAAGAGGAAGAACTCCATGAAGAAGAAAGTAGTCTGCTGTGTGTGTGGACAATCTGGGCACGTCAGAAGAAATTGTCCAAGAGGTGGAGCAGGTTCAGCAAGAGGCTCCAAGTCAGTAAATGGAGATACTGACAATAAAACTAATATCGTATCTCTCTTTACAGAAGACGGTGTCTGTTAAAAAGAGACATGTACATCCTCATGGCATGTCGCTAATCCCAAAGTTGCCATGATAGATGATGTATTAATGTTAGTTATTCCACAAGTTTGCATACGGGCATTGCTTTGGCATTGATGCAAGGTGTGTGGTAGAAATTCATCCTCATGGCTGATGAACTTCTAGGAAAGCCAAACATGGAAATTGCACCATAATTTTTCAGCAAGGTTATTTTCGACATGGGTCGAAGTGAAATGCTTGGAATTGGTTTATTTTGAGTGATTATGCTTTTATGGTGGGTCATGATAGCAGAAACTATGAAGATCCTCATTGCGGTGGAGCGTGGCTGTGGGATCAGTCAAAGTTGCAATGTGGAGATTGTTGACTTTTTGCTCATTTTGTTAATCCCACATCGATGAGGTTTGTAAAATGGAGCAAGCCCATGTGGTTATAAAAGGAGGCCTAGCCTCCTTAGTTAATTACACCAGTCAGAAACTTATCTAGTAACTTTTGACTTTAGTAAAATTCATCTGTTGTCTTTTTTTATATGTAAAAGGAAGAGAGGTAAAAGTTAGAGTTTAACTAGTGGGAGAAGTTTTTGTGGGTATCGTTGAGGTGGGGAGAAAAATTGTGTGATTGCAACAATTTTTCACATAGTGTATTTTCTTCTCTGGGTCTGGTGGTTTTTCTCTTGTTTTGGAGTTTTTTACGTAAATTCTTGTGTTGTGTTTATTTCTCTATTTTTCTTGTTATTCTGTCAAAAGTAGATCTTGGTGGGGAGAATTTGGGAGGTCCAAATTCCCAACAGGAAAATCTGTCAAATTTTAAAATTGCATTTGAATGTTGAGATGATCTTAAATAATTTGAAATGATATGTGAATAATAATATTTAAATTTATGAATTAGATATGGAGGAGAATAAGATATGTTAATTTTTCTTCAATAAATAGTTAAAAAAAATATTGAGTCGCATAAATAAACAATTTGTTTAAAATAGATTGAGATTAGCTGAACACCCAAACATACCGACTTGTAATTGCATGGTTATCATCTGCTTCCCAATCAACAATTTCAATTTATGTCCAAATATTTAATAGGCCTTTTGCAGCATCAAATTTCATCGCAAAAGATAGGAAAGAACGTCGCAAAAAATTATTTCCAACGAAAATGGTTATTTTGGTTGCATCAAATTAGTTATTTCTATCCATTTTTCTTATAGTGACTGTTTGGATCGAGCTTGAGGAGGACCATGACTCACTAGAAATCAACATTACTTCTATCGTGTATTTGGTTTCATCGTACCTTTTCCTTTGTATAAGGAGATTATACCGTATTAAAATAACAAAAATATTGAGGAATGAGATTATCACAAGGAATCGAAACATGGATACAAATTCTTTCACTGTTAAGCATTGTTCATGTGAAAAGTATAAATTTTCTAAAATAAATATAGAATATTTGAGTATCCCTTATCCAACCTCAAAATTTTAATTTTACCCAACGACATTTGGAACAAAAGCAATTATTAATATTATTAATTATTGTAGCATCCTCATAGTCCCACAATTTACACAACCAAAATAATAAGCAACCTTGAAGCATCTTTAATTCCACATCCGTGACAATCATGTAAGCAGAATCTAATGCCAAAGTATTGTTCTTAAGCATAATATTGAGCCAAAATCCACAATAAAAGGAGTAACACTCAACATCTTTATTTTTGCATTCATAGTGAGCAGAAAGAGCTCATAAAAACAAAAGGAAGCATGGGTATGAATGACTATTCAAAGTGCCTTGAGGATATCGTCAACACTGGAGACGGTGAATGCACCCCCAGATTCAACGTTTGCGACCTTCACTTTGAGGTCATCAACTAAGAGAGCAAACCTCCTAGCACGAGTGCCAAGTCCTTTCTCTGCAAGGTCAACCTCAAGACCAAGAGCATGGGTGTATTTTGCTGAGCCATCTGCAAGGAACTTGACGTGCTTGTTCTCAGGGAAAGTTTTGGCCCATGCCTTCATAACAAAGGGGTCATTAACTGCAAATGAGAGTCAAAACTGAAGTAAAAATCCCATGTTTGCAATAAGAAATTTAGTTTTTTCCAGCCTCTATATCAGATCCAAAAATCTGACTTCCCTTTTTTCTTTAACTAAATAAATATCCAATGGCATGAATAGGACACATATTGAAATCATCAAAATGCAGAATAGTAAATTGAGAACGAGACATATTAGGCTACTTTATAAGAAAAAGAACTTTACAATCTGATTGAATCATATTAAACCACATCAGTATGTAAATTTGATTATGTAAAATTTATGTGTAGACTAAACATTTCTCATTGAGAAAAAGGAATACGATGATCCAACTACTTATTTCACTTTAATCACCAGGATTTAAAATAGTTTCAGCGGTCTCATATTGGAGGGACAAAAGAACTATAGCTTTTTTGTTAGGTTCCAGGGTGTTTAACAGAATAAGTAGGCCATTCTCAAACACAAAGAATGGATTTGGTTAACAGCACTTCAATACAAATTTTAAAATAGCTGAAAAAAATTCAACTTCTACTTATTCCAAATTATGTCATGACAATTGGGCAAATTAATCGGACAGAATTTATTTTCAGATTATGAAAAACTGAAGCATGATTCAACTAATGTCCTAAAAGGCAATTATCCCAGGATCAATCTTAGATAAACTTGCATTAAATCGCTTCATAAAGTTGTAACATAGTCTGCAATCAGTTTAACATCTAGGGAAGTTAGGTTACATGAAAAGTATTGATATAACAGTTCTGGATTGGCAAACAGTACTGAAAACAACACAAAGCACAGGAGATTGTACCTGGAATGGTATCAAACAGTCACGCCATATACATGTCCAACATGGCAATATGATGCTAAACTTGTAGTGTTCTTTTTCATGGAGTACTTATCGCATTCTACCCAAATACATACAGCAAGAACTGCAAAGGCTCAAAAAAATTTATGCGAGACTTCTTTCTTTAAGACATGCATGGTAAGCAATTACTTCTTTATTTTATTTTTTTTTATAAGTAAGAATATAACAAAAAACTCCAGAATACATAAAAAGTACAATTTCAGTTACATGCAAGGATTTCCACAAGAATTTTCATAACATCCACAAATAGCAGGACACAGTCAAACCAAATTTAAAGAAACTTCATATCTAATAGACCATATATTTTTATACTAATCTAATGAACAATTAAAAGTAACGAATTCAGGATGAATATAATATCTTAACCTGCTTTAATAATCGTATCAACAAATTTTAAAACAATGATAACACAAATGGAATTTCACTTCGTGTTCAAAATAAATTTTGAATGTGCTGTTCTGCCTGTCTGCCATCAACATTCATTCAGTAATTCAGCTTGGGATGGCATGAATGTTTGGAAAGATATAAGATATAGATTAGAGGATAGGGATCATACCGCTGATCAAGAGAATATCGTCAACGCCCTTTGATTTTAGCTCCTCTGCTTTCTCAACGAAGCCCGGTACATGCTTCAAGCTTTGCCACACACAAAAACAATCAACTAAAGAAATCAGACAGTCCCTGATTCACGTATCCAGATCCGACCAACTGAAGCAGTAATTACTACTCATTATCATCCATTATTTCACTTTGAATGAAACGTCCAAAATATTATATATTCAACATTTAACAGGTAGAGAGCAACATTATTTGAGTTCAATATTCGAAGACAAAGTAGAGAGTAGAGGACAAATTATTAGGAAACAACCTCGAAAAGACCTCCCAATGTTTGATTAGAAAACCAAAAACACAGCAAACTATAACGGAAAAGGGTTTACCTGCAAGTGGGGGTGAAGGCACCGGGGACACCGAAGAGGATGACCTTTTTACACGCGGCGAGGGAGTGTACGGAAGCCGATTGGAGATTGTCGTTCTCGTCGAAGTAGGCTAGCGTACCATCTGGTATCACGTCGCCGACGGTAATAGGAGCCATTGCCGGTATTGATCTACGGTGGTGGAAACGAAATGCAGAGAGAGATCGGACGTTGGGTAGCGATAGGCGTGGGATTGAACTTGCACAAGTAGCCGTGTGTATATATATATAGAGTAGAGCTAGGGATCCCCGTGAGGGATCCCCGCCGCGTCCTCGCGGCTGACGTGGCATTATCAGCCATTTTATTTAAATTTTTAAGAAAAAAAAAAAAAGGAAACGAAAAGAAAAGAAAAGAAAAGAAATGAGAGGGAAAAATCACTTTTCGACGTTAAACAGAGGACGAGAGCATAGCAGAGCGAACTTCCACTCTCCTCTTCGTCTGAACTTCACCGGAAAGCATAGCCACCTCCGCCCAGCTTATCTCAACCACTCTGGTTTGGTTGCCGTGCGTTGTCCTAGTCTCCAGTCGTTGTCGTCATCCCGATAATGGTCTCGCCGGTTCGTTTCTCTTCCATCTGTTGGTTCTTCCATTTTTTTGTTTTTGCGTCCAGTTTTTGGTGCTTGGTCTTCGTTATTTGCTATCATCTTGCATTAGTGATTGCATTTAATTTTTCACAGTTTTGAAACCCAGAGAGACGTTCAAAGAACTGATTTTTGGCACGCTCAAAGACCAGATACACGTTCTTCTGGGCAGAGGTATGATTGTGCTTCTTCGCCGGTCAAATAAATGAGGTAGATTCTGTTGCCATGGAATTCTCTGCCCTAGAAATTTTATACAAAGGAATGTGTAGGTTCTGTTGCGCGCGTCTATAAATTAGAGTATCTATATCATCCTTTTGCAGATTTGGTAAACTTGTCCTTCCCAAAGAATTGCAATTAAATAGAGTCAAGTAGAGAATGAAATACCACCAATGGGTAATTCAACATCAATATGACCAATAAATACAAGTGTCTAGAAGAGATGGAAACAAGAAACGAATCTCCACTAAACTCTTTAGGGGAAGTCATAAACGAATCTCCACATTTTGCTAACGTAGAACCAGAAACAATGAACAGATACTTGCTTGATGTTGACATGACTCATCCAATAAAAAACAAATTATAGAATGAGATTGGAGTTTACTTTTCAAAGTACCCAAAGCTATCTTTGGTAAACTCAAAATTATCTTTACCTATTTTTTGTTAGCTGATAGTTAACTTCTAAAATCAAATACCATATTTTTACTATTTGAGTTTACCTCTACTAGAATATGAAATAAGTAGCTATAGCTGTACATACTTGTGCATTTGTGAGTTCAGTTCCCGAATCAGTATATCCAGAGTTGAAAAGCATGTCGTCTAAATCACTGGTCATTAATGAAACTCTACCTTCTAAAGCGTATTACACGTACAGACATCTTTCCAAAAACAACTCAAGCAGTAAAAAAAAAATGCGTAAATCAAACCCCTTAGTTATTTGCCATAACCTTTCAAAGCCCATTTTCACAAATATGCCTAGCCAAAAGTATGCTTAACCAAAAGTATTTATGCCTAGCCAAAAAAATTGATTTTTTTTTCACAAATATTCAACTCGATCTTTGGCATACATATATTGAACTTGTATCATCTTATACAGCATGGGAGACGGGAAAGAACCATCATTGGGGCCACTACCATATGAATCTCCTACAGTTGAAGAAAATATTGAAGGTAGACCACTTCTTAGGGAAGCCGAAGATGTTAGTGCCGGGACATCTCAAAATGTGCAAGTGGACGATAATACGATTGAGGAGCCCAAATCAGGGATGGAGTTTGATTCCCTTGAAGATTTATTAAGTTACTATAAGGAATATGGAAAGAAAAGCGGGTTTGGGGTGATGATAAAACGGACAGAGAGAGAAGATGATGAGACTGATACAGTTAGATATGTCACTCTCGCGTGTGCCCGCGGTGGGAAGGCTCGGAATAGGACCACAAACATTTCTAACCCACTTCCTACAGGAAAAACAGAATGTAAAGCAAAAATTAATGCTTTAAGACAAGATGGAAAGCTACGGCTGACTACAGTACACAATATTCATAACCATGGCCTTAGTCCAAGGAAGGCTCGATTTTTTCGATGTAATAGAGAAGTCAATGATGCCGTTAAAAGAGTTCTAAATACAAATGATCAAGTGGGCATCCAAACAAGTAAGACATACGGATCTCTTGCTTTTGACGCAGGTGGATATGATAAGCTTCCATTTACAGAAAAAGATTGTCGTAACTATGTTGACAAGGTAAGGCATTTACGACTTGGCGTTGGAGGCGCTGGAGCCCTTCGAGAGTATTTTTTGCGGATGCAGTTTAAAAATCCTGGATTTTTTTATATAATGGACGTGGATGATGACAGGGTGTTAAAAAATGTTTTCTAGGCAGACCCTCGTAGTAGAGCAGCGTACAAATATTTCGGTGATGTGGTCACGTTCGACACTACATACCTAACGAATCGATATAATATGCCATTTGCACCATTTGTTGGCGTAAACCACCATGGCCAATCAATTTTATTGGGAGCAGGTTTGATTGCCAATGAGGATACTGATACATTTATCTGGTTATTTGAAACTTGGTTGAAGTGCATGGATGGTATCGCTCCAAAGGCTATCATCACTGATCAGGATAGAGCGATGAAAAATGCAATCGCTATTGTTTTTCCGGAAGCTCGACACAGACTTTGTCTTTGGCACATAATGAAGAAAATCCCCGAGAAACTTGGCTCGTATGGTTCCTACAAAATTGGAATGAAGAATGCATTGATGAGATGCGTTTATGAAACCCAATCTGTTGAAGAGTTTGAGGAATGTTGGACTCAATTGATTACCACGTACAGCTTGACTGAGAATCCATGGTTGCAGAGCCTGTATGTTGAGCGTGAGCATTGGGTACCAGTGTACTTGAAGGAGTCTTTTTGGGCTGGAATGAATACAACCCAGCGGAGTGAGAGCATGAATGCATATTTTGATGGTTATGTTAACTCTAAGACAAACTTGAAGGAGTTTGTGGACCAATTTGATATCGCATTGAAACGAAAAATTGAGAATGAAAATCTCGCGGACTTCCATTCATTTAATGCCATGATTTCTTGTATATCTAGATCTCCGATTGAGAGGAGGTTCCAGACCTTGTACACGAATGTGAAGTTCAAAGAAGTTCAACTTCAGGTCACCGGCATAATCGATATGAATCCAAAGTTACATAAGGAGGATGGTGCATTAAAGACGTATCTAGTTAAGGATGAAATTCGTTTTGAAGAGTTAAGTAAACCGGTTACATATTTTGTAGAGTTCAGTGAGAAAGATGCAGTTGCAAAGTGCTCTTGTAGATTATTTGAGACGAGGGGGATATTGTGTCACCACATTTTGTGTTTATTTCAGCGGAATGAAATTACTATTTTGCCAGATATGTATATTTTAGATCGATGGAGGAAGGATATTAAAAGGCAATATTCGTTAATCCACAGTAGATATGATGCAGGGGACCAACGGGAAGAATCTAGCAAATACTCAAGTTTGTTGCCTATCTGTTATCAGATGATTACATATGCAGCATATTCAAGAGAGCATACTGAGGATGCGAGAAGCAAGTTATATGCAATGACTGAGTTGTATCGTACTAACCAGGAACCCCCATTGATAACCAATGTTGATGGTATAAGAACGGATGGTACAGGCGGTGATTCTGTGCAAGTACGCAGTCCGCGTGTTATGCGAGGGAAGGGCAGACCCCCATCTCAAAGGAGAGCCTCGAGAATGGAGTTGGATATGCGGAAAGCTAAAGGAAAGACAAAGAAAGCACAAACAAAGGGGAAGCGTAAAGAGGTAAACTTATGAGTCTTTTATTTAAAGTTATTTGACTATGAGTCTTTTATTTAAATTAATAAAATGAAATAATATTTGGATAATGTGTTCTTGTTTATTACTTATTTAATAGCGAGATGGAGAAGATGCCCAAGTTGGGGATAGAGGAGATACATGCAGGAATTTATTTGGTCTATCAGAGATGGATTTTTCCAATGTTGGTAACATCCAGCATCATCTATATGTTTATTTATTTATTTTTTTCCCGTCTTTCATTCAGAATTCATATTTTTTAACATCTCCAATTTATATTTGATTTCTAGCAGAGTGAGTTGCTAGGAAGCGCAGATTTAGACATTGCTGAAACTCAGTCCCCAGAAACAGTAATGCCGAGTCAAGAAAGCGTAAGTGGATCCTACTCAATTTTTTTTCCAAGTTTACTACTATATCTTTTAGCTGATTAATATATTATGGATGCATTTATGATTTACAGATGCAATTTGGATTAGATGGATCACAACCGCTGCACTTTGTTTTGGATGGATCGCAACCAACAGAATAACGACCCTCGTTTGATGGATGGGTTACTACTGATATATTTTTGTATAAGAAATGTATTCCAACCCATATTTGTTGTATAGTGAATGTATTTTAACCCATTTTTTGGGTTTTTTGTTCTAATGTTTTTGACATTCACGTTGGGCTGATTTGAGACAAAAGATTATGGGTTTTTGTAAGTAACAGTTGTGGAAAATTGTGTTTGGTTATATGTATATATATGGATCATATGGTATATACGCGGGCAGATTTTTTGGGCAGGTTTTGAGTAGATTTTTTGAGTAGGTTTTAAGTTATATATGCGTTGATTTTTTGCCCAAGTTTTTTGAGCAGGCTTTGAGTTATATATAAGTCGATTTTTTGACCAAGTTTTTTGAGCAGGTTTTGAGTTATACATGAGTCGATTTTTTGACCAAGTTTTTTGTTATATATGAGTAGATTCTTTGACTAGGTTTTGAGTTATATAATAGTAGATTTTTTGAGCAGGTTTTGAGTTATATATGAGTAGATTTTTTTTTTGCAGGTTTTGAGCAGATTTTGAGTTATATATGAGTAGATTTTTTTTTCTTATGGAATTATGTTAATTTATTTTTGCTGTACAAAGGAGAAAGGAAATAGATTGGTAGGTTTAAAATCTATAAACAAGTCGTGCTTCAATAGGGGAATTTACTACTGAAATTTAGCCCTTGTGTATCTTGGGGGAATTTACTACTAAAATTCCTTTGTAACATAATTATGTGCACATTTCATAGATGAAAAACACAAATGCTACGCAAGATGTGTGGTTTATTTTGTAGTACATTAAAAATCCTCTTTTATTTTATATTTTGTTTTTTCGTTATATGAGCAGGTTTATTTTGTAGTACCGATTCGTCCATTTTTTTTAATTTTAAATACAATAATAATTAAGACTTGACATAATGCTATTGGTCCATTTATTTTATTTTAAACACAATAATAATTAAGACTTGACATAATGCTATTGGTCCATTTATTTTATTTTAAACACAATAATAATTAAAACTTGACATAATGCTATTGGACGCACTTTTTATGCTATTGGACCCAGAAGCTGCAGCGTAATTTGGAATGCTTTTGTAGACTGATTTTTTAAACCCCCCATTCATGAATGTTATATATATTGCTACTTTGGCTGCTTTGGATTGTCATTCACGTTTGCACCGAAAGCTAGCTGGGGAAAAGCTTCATATATTACAAAGATCTAGTTAATTAAAACAAACCTACCAAAAAAGGAGCAGCCACTACAGTTCCAAAATGCTCGATTTACTTATATAGTACTAAATAAAGCACGTGTACAAATGCAAAACAGCAATAAATACGAAATAATTTGCCTAAACCGCATATTTTAGCTTCTTCTGCATTAAGCACCAACTGGTTCTGCATAACTTGGTCGATTTGATTGGATAGAACCATTTGTTCTCTCTTGATCTCATCCACTAACCTACACAGCTCCATTTCCCTCTTTTCTAGCCCATTGAGTATCTTCTCGACCCCTTGCTCATTTTTTAAAAATCCATTCAGTCTTTCATGAAGTTGGAACTCAGTGACTTCATTACTATCCACCACCCACTTGAAAAACTTACAATATGGCAATCCCTGATAATTTATTTCATAAGAATTATTAGAAATTATAAACTGAACAGCACGCACTAAAAAAAATTATATAAACTGCACACATACACATACAAATTACCTCTTTGTTGTACCGTGGACACCCTAAGAATGGACGTCTAGGATTTTTTGTAGTAGTTGAGTACTTCAGTGTGGCTTCAAGCTCACAGAAGCACAGTGGTTGGCCAACATTACGTTTGGCAAAAGATGAAGGTATTGATGATGATGATGATGCCGACATTCTAGTATTAAAAATAAGAAGGCAAATATTAAAAATCCATAAAATGTTCTACAAAAACATTTACTGGGTTTATAACTCTCGGCAATACTAATCAAGATATGTAGAAAATACAAATTAAGCCGCCAAGTTAAATGAGACTAAAATGATGTACCCAAATTGAAACAATCATTCATTTGGGTGAACATTCCTTGACTGTTGAGGTTGTAAAAAAAAAAATTCACATCAACAACTATAGAGAAACCAATAAATAAGGATCAATTGGAAAACACAAGCTCAACATAAGCCAACAGATCTTAAACAATGAAAACAACAAAAACAAATTTGCAGCAACACTTACAAAATCGCAATTACCAACTATAGAGAACCCAATAAATAAGTAAGGATCAATTTGAAAACACAAGCTCAAAATAAGCCAACAGATCTTAAACAATGAAAACAACAAAAACAAATTTGCAACAACACTTACAAAATCGCAATTAACACTTCAAATCCAACTGAACACTTTAACAATCACAATCAGAAATCCAACAGTTTCATAATACTAAAAGCAACAATCCGAAAAATACTTGAGTTTTCTAGCAGAGAGAAGTGACCCCCGAAAGCAAATTGTTCGGATTCGCAAGGGTTAGGGTTTTCAACACTTCAAAAAATTACAATCAACACTTCAAATCCAACTGATCAACACTTTAACAATCACAATCAGAAATCCAACATTTTCATAACACTAAAAGCAACAATCCGAAAAATACCTGGGTTTACGAGCACAGAGAAGTGACCTCCGAACAAGTTTTGGAGCAGAGAATAAGCTTTGAGTGGATTTGGGTTAGGGTTTCGGGGCTTTGTGGGAAGGGGGTTCATGTGGGTTATTGGGTTCGTATGGATTCGTGGGTTCGTGTGGGTTCGTGTGGGTTTGCGGGTCCGTGGGTTTCGTGGGTTCCCGATCAAGGATGGACTGGTTCTTCGTGAGCTCTGGTTCGTGAGCTCCGTGAGCTCTGGTTCGTGGCTTTAGGGTGGAAGACAACGGGTATGCAGCTTCAGGAGAGGGGGAGGACGACGCTGGAGAGGGAAATGGAAGAGTTTCACAGAAGAAAATCGAGAGAGAAATGAGAGAAATGAAATGAAAGAGGAAGGAAAAGGACTCGGTGAAAAATGAAACGACGCCGTTTCATTAGTGTGCCACGCTGGCGATGTCGCGGCGGGGTTAATGACTCGGGGGTATAAAGTATTTTCCATATATATATACAAGCGAGAGTCGAGAGAGAAGCGGGGGTCGGTTTGGATCCGTCTTTAGATCTGCTTGGCAGGCAGCCACGTCATTCGCTCTTTTTTTTTTTTGAGAAATCGTTTCATTAATTGAAATTAAAGATACAAGAAGTTTATATTGTAATCAATTGATCAACTAATTACATTATGACAAATAGTTTTAATTTCTTTCAGAAAATCTGAGAAAACCAAATACTACCTTTTAAGGAGGTAGTTACCAAATTTCTCCTAAAGAAAAAACTAAATTCCTAACGGACTATAATTCGAAAGACTATTTTTCATTTTTACATTTATATTATACAATCGAAAATAAACAACACAATAACAATAAAACACAACCAGCAAAATACAAAATACAACCAACAGAAGTCTATTACGATGGCGCGTGAACAGCACGCGCCACTCTATGATTTTAGCGCCGCATGCCTGGAAGGCACCATCACCCTGAATCCTCTCCGTCTGCGTGAGATGATCTACCAGCGGCAAGATCTAACCAATCGGACCTCAAGCATGAAGATCACGCACCTCACCAAACAACAGAAAACTCTCGACGACGACCAGATCGGCGGACGGGAAGGTCGGCGACACTACGCGTGGCGGTCTTTGGGCTTCTGCTACCTCCATACCTACAAATCCAGTCTCAAAACCCAAAAAATTTGAAACCCACCATCACCGACAAGCAAAGAGGTGGCCGAGAAAAAGGAGAGAAGAAGAAAAGGAAATAAGAGAAGATGGAAACGAAGAGGAAAAGAGAGAGACAGAGCCGAAGCTCGACTCCCCCTCACACAGGTGCGAAGACGAGCTAACCCTAGCAGACAACGAAAATTACCAGAGAGCGCCTTAGGGGCTAACAGATTATCACGTACTCTTTGAAGAGAAGTACATCGAACTCTCCATTCGCTCTTTCAATTTTGATTAAAATACACATAAAATATGACAAGATAATATTTTAAAATAATATTAGATCTAATTGTAGAGTTACGTAAATATTATATGATCTTTTAAAAATGAGTGAAATTAACTATTTAAAAAATTATTTATTTATATAAATTCTGTATGCACACTTTTTTTTTTTCCCTCAAAAAATTGAACACCACTTGACATTGAATAAGTTTATTATTCTACACTTTATTTGACACTTATTTTTAACACTTTATATATATATATATTAAAAAAAATTTATTTAATAATTAAGAAAATAATTATTATTATATTAACATATATATTTTTTATATTTTTTCAAAATATTTTAAAATAATAAAATAATAAAAATAAAATAATAAAAACCGTCCAACGATCAATATGAGGTGGCGTTGTAGCACGTTCTTTAGAGTATTACTAAAAAAAAATTAACAAGATTATTACTAATGTCTGTTAGACATTTACATACTCCACACCGCTCTAAACATTATTTATTATATTTTATTACGAATAAGTTGACAAAATAATACTTTTCAACTAGAAAATATCCTATACGTACTTATATTTTCTGCTGACAACTGGCACAGTACTTTCCAAAAACATTAAAAAAATAAAAATTTGGTCTAGTACTATAATCTATTCCCTTGCTTCAAAACTCAAGAAAATTCCACCTCAGAAAAAAAAACCATTAATTATATTTAAAAATGCCATGAACAAATGTCTTAGAAAAACTATGACTATTTCGCTATCATCTCATTTTTATTCTATTTTCACTATAATGAGGTGATCCCAATCATCAATTTTTAAAATTTATTTTAAAAGATAGAAAGGGATTCTATTATTATTTTATATAATAAAATAAAGTGAAATAAGAATGTAATATATATGTAGCATTACTTTACATATATAGGTGATCATGCTTCTGTGCCACCCAATTTTTATCACAGGACGTGCTCGCTAGTGCAATCAATCTTTTGTTATCTTGGTAAGTTGTTTGTGATTTATTTGTTTTTTGTTTTTTTTTTTTGGCAGGTTTTGTTTGATTTATGTTTAGGGTTGGTTCTCTCATATTTAGTTTTGATTTACCCTGTAGTCCTTTATTTTTTGTACTGTGATGGAATGTTTTAGTATTTTTGATGCCTGAGTTTTATATATACTTATTTATATCCTCAAGTGTATGTTGTAATTACGATTTTCTTTCACTATAAGTGAGGATTTTTGAATAAATTAGAGTACTATCCTCTTCTTAAAAAAAAAATATTACAATCAATATTTTTTCAAATATTGAAAAAAAAAAAAAATCTCTACTCAAGAGTCGGCCTATATTACACACTGACTTTTTACTTAAAAAAAAAAAAAAATCATTTTATGAGGTCATATTATAAAATTGAGGTAGCCTTTTTTTTCTGTTTATTTATTTATTTTAAATATACGAGAGCAAATATCATTATAATAAACATTACAAGCATTTATCAAGCCATATATATAGTTAGAGAAATAAATTTGGGATATATCATATAACCCCCCACCACATTGCTATACTTTCAACATTCCAAGTCTATCGGGCAAGATTATGTGCTGCCTTATTGCCTAGTCTATTGACACGTTGATCATAATTTGACATTCATCAAACATCTGGAGAAGTTTTTTTTTTTTTCTCTCAACAGATTCTCTAATATTGATGAAGACTCTCCTGCATCTTAAAGTTTCTTAACCATCAGTAGTCAACCACTTTCCAATATTAGCATATACAAAGTTGAAGGCCTCTAAATTATATTGCCAGGAGTTCAATAGCTTCTGCATCTGTTAGTACTTCACTTTCAATATTAGGATAAAATTAACTGAGGTAGCTATCTAGTTTGGAGTTATTAGATCTTTTTTGCTCATACAAATAACAAAGAAAGTAGAACTTATATTAAAAGCTTTCTAACTACCATTTCTTCCAAGTAACTGATTCTTTCGAGGCTTTTGATGAAGCTCTGATGCAAATATATCATGAGTTAACTAAAATTTTATACAAATCAAACATCTTTGGGTTCGACATAAGGGGAAGAGGTTTTGGAGTAGTACTTGGCCTTATCCTCCTCTTTCATGCCATGATCCATCTCATGATCCTTATCCTCACTTCCATATAACCAACTGCATAAAATGTAGTAAAAGACATTAACAACACTTAAAATGGTCAGTAACCAGTAATAGTAATCATAGTGGCCCCTGTTGATGTTCTTTGAAACCCAACTCACTTTCCCCCCCTTTTTGGTCGCTTCACTCACAATAGTGACTATAAGACTAGCCACCAAGTTCCCCACACCAAACCCAAGAGACACAAGCGCCATGGCAATGCTACTCATGCTCTCAGGGAACTGTGAATAATAAAACTCTATTTGCCCAATTATGTTGAAGGCCTCAGCAACTCCATGAAGGCAATATTGTGGCACCAGCCACATTGCAGACATTTTCACTAACCCAAGAGGTTTATTAGCTAACCCTTCTCTGATTGCTTGTTTTCTACATTTGCTCTCTACTATTGCTGAAACTGCAGTTGCCGCGCATGTGATTGCCACTCCAACCCCCATCCGTGTTTTGAGGCTAAGCCCACGCCGCCGTTTGGTGACCTTTGATATCAAGGGAACCAAAATTACATCGTAGATGGCTGCCGTTGCTGCCATGCTAAGGATTGCAAAGACGACGTAGGTGGCTGGTGGGATTCCGAAGTTTTTTATGAAGCGTCTGTCCATGGTGCGCGCTTGGAGGATGGAAAATACTTGTTGGTTTAGTGTCACAGCGACCATTATGCTCGTGGACCAAATTGGTAGAACTTTGATTAGTGCTTTCAGCTGTTCTACTTGGGTAGCTGTGCATAGACTCCATGGATCCATAGCCAAGCCCCCTGCATCCATATCCTTTTCAGGATTTCTAATGATGCAGGCCTTGTTCAGAAATCTAAAGAATGATCTCCAAAAGAATTAGTGATTTGGTGGGGTTTTAAGGATGTGTGAATTTGGATATGATCATGATATAGAGTAAGCCAAATACTCTAATCACAAAATAATTATATAAAAATAATCTCTTAAACTGATGTAACTTAACGTGATTTGTCAAATTAATGTAAAATTCATTTTATTATAAATCAGATCTGATGGATTACATGAAATCTAGTTTATAAAATTATTTTTTGTATAATCTCTTTATGACTAGCACTTCTCAATTAATTAATACCTGAGTTTGTTTGTTGGGGCGATGAGAAGCTGGTTTGAATCCTTGTGATTGTACCATGATCCATCAGAAGTCTTTGGTGGCAAGGCAAGGTGTTTGTTTTTCCAAGCTGCCACAGCCGCTTGGGCCAATCCGGTAAACAAGCTCTTGTTTGCATTTACTACAGTATAAAGTGAAGAACCCAAGAAAAACATAACAGCAGACAAGAACATGAGCCCGACAGGAATTCCAAAACCCACGACCCAACCGGCTGCTTCTTGAATATAAACTATAACTGTCGCTGAAATTGTTACCGAGACTCCAATGGAAACATAGTACCAGTTGAAGAAGCGTCGCAAGATTTTCTCTTTTGTGACACTGTCTACCTCGTTGAATTGATCTGCTCCAAAGGCTAAGGAACATGGCCTAATGCCACCTGCTCCTACGGACATGAGAACAAACGAAGAACAGAGAAGTGCGAGGTGGGATGTCTTCGGGGGTTCACAATTTCCTAGCATTAAATCGCAATAGGGAGGCCTTGCTTTTGGAATTACTGCCGTCAACCATAACAACGTCAACCCCTGTGAAAACAAAATGACATCCTGGATATATAAGTAGTTGATCTTCTTTTTATTTATTAGCCAAACTTGTAGGAGATGTACTTACAGTCAAGCTCTTGATCTAGATATATATGTTAGATATTTGGTTGTGTTTTGTTGTCCCCGTTTAAATGGTAGAAGTGTTTCATATGATTTCATTTAATCTCATCTTAACTGAAGAATTTTTTCAAACTTTTAAATAAAATATAATAAATAATTCAAAATTTTCAAATCTCAAAACAATAATATTAATATTAAAACAAAAATTATTTTTTTGTGACTATAATAGTTTTCTATGATCATTATAATTCAGGTTTGGACCTTGGACCAACCGCCACTACTTTGGAGTTACCGCTCTGTTTCTTGGGAAGCAACTAAATAAGCAAGAGATCATCATCAGGTTGTCGGTACTCTTAGTTCCATCCACTGTCGTGTCCAGGCGAGCAAACAAGGAGGCAAATACAGTGACATGATCACTCACATCAGTTTTGGAGGCAAATACATATTTATATAATTTATATAAGTAAATGCAACTTGTTGGGGAAAACCGGCCGACAGACGAACAGCAAATACGGAGCCGCGCAGCGGACGCAACACAGAGAAATAAAACTGAAGACGGAGAACAGAAATGGACACCAGATATGAAGTGGTTCAGCTCAAACTGAGCCTACATCCACTGTTGGGTCGGTCTAAATCACTATAATAAACAAAGATGGAGTACACTTCTGGGAGGTTACAAAGCTCTCTCTCACAAGGCTCTCAAACCCTTTACAAGTAGGCTCTCTCTGATCTACAAAATCAAACAAGGAGAAAAAGTGGGAGACGGACGCCTGTGTTCGTAATCTCGCTCGAGCGAGCCCTTCTCGCTCGAGCGAAATCGCCTTCACTCACAGCTCTCTGCTTCCGCTCTCTCTTCTGCACAAATGCACGAGATCCTTATATAGGCCGTATCTCGCTCGAGCGAGATATTCTCGCTCGAGCGAGTTACTATTCCAGACGGCGCTAAACCTAGTTTCTGGAAGCGATGCAACCCTAGATTGATTCTCGCTCGAGCGGGAGGTCGAGCGAGAGTCGAGCGAAGTCTCTGCCTGGATCCAAAACTCTCCGTTTGATGTCTCGCTCGAGCGAGAGTCGAGCGAGGGTCGAGCGAACTTACGGGTTGAAAACTCCAAGTGCAATCTGATGCGCTTCATTCAAGCCACATCTCAACACAACTAATGAAATATTTACCCACAAGAAGAAAAGAAAAGAAAAGAAAAAAAAGCAAATTAATGGAGAGTATGATTAATATGAATGCTTACAAGTAGGCTAATAACAGAGCCATATGCAATGACCCGAAACCGACCCAAGTAGGAGTCAGCGAGGAAAGCTCCAAAGACAGGCATGAAATGAGAAATGGCTGACCACAGAAACAATACAGAAGCTCCGGTGATAGGGTCCTTATGATATTCGGTTATCAGGTATGTTATCATATTCATTTGAAGTCCAATAGTCGCAACCTTCTCAAACGTCTCATTAGCTGATTATCAAAAATAAAACTTGTAACTAATTAGAATATTCTAATTCGAAATCATCCCTAAAATATTACTTATATGGGAAAGTAATTAGTAAATATATCAATCAAAGACAACGCGGTCGAAATATGAAGATGTACGACGTAATAACTTACCTATGATAAAAGGCATGGTTCTAAGGCCACCCTTTTTGCTTGTAACCTTTTGTTGGTTGGTTTCCGGTGCCGCTTTCACTTCCATAATTTGCCCCGACGAATTCTCCATGACTGCAATGAAAATGGTATGGTATACTCTGCATACAGAGTAAAGTTTCCTCGAATATATATTAGATATATAAAAGATTACAAGAGCCAAGAGGGGCTAAAACTAGAAGAGAGCTTTGTTAAAATCATGAACTAGCAGCATCTTTTATTGTTTGACGCATAAATTGTTGGAGAGATATTCCGGTAGCTAGCTAGCTGCTTTACGCGTGTATGTACGACGTGTACATACAAAGCCACAATATTACATAGTGGTTACCGTCGAGCAGATCATGATGATTTAAGAAAAGGTGGAGCTTTTTATAGAGTAAAGATGAGCGTTCTCATTAATCTTATTAAAAAAATTATCAAAATTTACAGAGAAGTATAAATTTAATAAAATAAACATATTATATTTATCATAATTTTATATTAAATTTATCATTAAATTTATTAAAATAATAATATAATAATATTTTTAAAATTTCTTCATTATTTTATAATTATACTAACTATATATATGTTAATAATTTAATTTAATACTTAAATTATTATTTCAACAATTTTTAATAAAATTAGAATTAAAAAAATAGAATAAACACATTCATTTAATAGAGAAAAAAAATGTGGGAAAAGTATAGAGGAAATAAAATATATTAATGTAATAAGATATCGAAGGATGATTAGTAACTCTTCAAATTTAAAAGATTTCTCAAATATTATTGTAACTTAAAATTTTAAAAATACATTTTGATGAGCCTAATGTGAAGTAATTTTTAATATAAATTATCAAATTTATATTTGATAAATCTCTTGATAAGACCAACGAGAATGTCTTAAAGATGTCAGATAATATATATATATATATATATATATATTATTATAGAATTCTAATCCTCTCATTTAATTAAGTTTTGTATGGTTTGACCGAAGAGAAATAATAGATTTATAATTATTTTATATTTATTTTTGTATTTAAATTTAAAATTTATTTAATAATTAAGAATGTGAATATTAATATAATTATATATTTTATTTATTTATTTATTAATAATTAAAAATATTAAAAAATTACTTGAAAAAATGATGAAAAAAAATTCAATACACTACAAATTGTGAATAAGTAGTAAAATTTGTACTCCTATCACTATTCTTGACGGAAAGGTTGACGCTTACGGGCTATGGCCACTGCCGAATTTTCTGATGCCGGACACGACAGCCAAAAAGAAAAAGAACAAAACAAAAGAGTGACGCTGGGGACCAGTCTGGCTGTCCCCAGCGTCCAAAGCTGTCCAGCGTTAGTTGGACTGTTTGATGATGAAAAATACATGAAAATAAAATAAAAAAATATAATTAAATAAAAAAATAAAGATTAAAAATATATTAAAAAAATAAAATAAACAAAACATAATAAAAAACACAATAAAAAACATAATAAAAAAATAAAAAACACAATAAAAAAATAAAATAGAGATGAATTTAATAGGGGATTCGGCCATAGAGCAAACGGAGCCACCGCCGGTGGCGGTGGGCGACACCGCCCCCGCCATCGGGACCGGCGGACTCAGGCGACCTCACCCCTACGACGGCAAGCTCCGGCGAGCTCCGGTGTGCCCCCGGGCAGCCTTCAACCCGTTTCGGACCCGTACAGCCCGCCGGTTCCGATGGCGTGGGCGGTGTCGCCCACCGCCACCGGCGGCGGCGGGCTGCTTTTGTTAGGGGGGGCAGCCCGTCTGCCCCCCAGGATCTGCCAAAAAAAAAAGGCAAGATAATCAAGACACTCCCGTTTGTTTAAAAAAAAAAAAGAAAAAAAAAAGACGCGACAGCGAAACAGGCTGTTTTCAACGTCAAAAATAATCCAAACGGTATTTGGATTGTTTTTTATTTTATTTTTTATTTTTTTTATAATAAATTATATTAAATTAAATTAAAAATATAATAATATTAAAAAAATTACAATAAAAAATATAATAAAAGAATAAAAATTGAAGAAAATATAATAAAAAATATAATAAAAATATAAAAATATAATAAAAAACACAATAAAAAAATAAAATAGAGATGAATTTTAAGGAGATTCAACCTTGGGCCAAAGCCCGCCGCCTCCGGTAGCGGTAGGCGACACCACCCATCCCATACCGGATATATTTCAGGTTTAAGTCTCTGTGGGGCACACCAGAGATCGCTAGAGTTCACCGTCGATGGGGTGAGCTCGCAAGAGCTCGTCGGTCTCGATGGAGTAGGCGGTGTCGCCCACTGCCACCGGAGGCGGCATGCTGCTTTTAAGGATGAGTCAGTCCGGTCCGACCGACCCCCAATAAATCTAAAAAAAAAAAAAATCATCATCTTATCTAATTATTCTATTTTTTAAAAATTTCAATATAAAATAATATAAAAAATTAAAATTTTTCAAATTTTACTTTAATATAATACAAAAATTATATTAAAAAAATATATTATAACAATTTTTTACTTTAATTTCAACTTATTCCATCTCAATCTTATCTTTAAAAATAAACTAGACATGCAACAACGTAAACTCACGTTTCCAACTTTTGACACACGAATTTTTTGCAAAACTTTCTAATTAATATTTCCTTTTTTACAATTCAAGTTATTTACTTTCCAGTTTGTTATCAATTTTTTTTTGAATAATAATTTCCTTTGTTAACCTTGATATATTACGCTGGGTGATTTGTAAGAGGCATTGATTGATTTTAAATAAAAAAAAGTTTGGTGAAATTTTGGTTCTTTGTTTCGTTCTCTTGAAAGACGCCGCTCTTCTTTTGGTTCTTTGCACTCTTTCGCTACGTTAATTTCTGTCTAATCCCTCCTTGTGCATTACATAACTGCCCTTTCTTATTTTCCTGCTCTTTTTCTTATTATTATTATTATTATTTTAATTACTTTGATTTACCAAATTACTTCTCCGTTAAGTTGGTAACCCTTCTGTCGGATTATTTAAGTCAATTTTTAATTATTAGATTTGGTCTTATTTAAGTCAATTTTTATTTGACTTAACTAATGGAATATATTTATTGAATTTATATCAAGTTCTTGGATGGTGTCAACCATATATTTGTAGGAATTATTCGTTGTTTTTTCTATAAGAAACTGGAAATATAAGACTCGATGTATGCATATTTTGGTATTTTTCTAAAATGATATAAGATACCGTGGAGATATAATGTCATGATATTCTCATTATATCATAAAAAGTTCTGTCAATATATAACATTATCTTTTAAATTAAATGTGAGAGATTGTTCTTGTATATGACATATTATTGCGTCTTATCTTGATCTCTTGATAGGATTGAAGTATTTTGGTTTGTGATTAGGAATTTAGGATTAAAGCGTCCATGTTGTTGCTAGCTTGGAAATACCATAATGGACCAATATTTTTTGGGTTCTTTGGGTTATGAAATTCCATTGATTTTTTTTGCTGATTGGCCAAATTAAAGACCCAAAGAAAGAAAATTGAAAAAGAAGCAAAGGAGGAGATCGTGATAGCTAGCTAGGTCAATAAAAGGAAACCCATAAATTTATACTCATTTTATGTAAAAATAATTGAATGCTATTTTCCAATTACTGTTTTTATTAATGAATATGCATGTTATTTGGGATCCAATATTGGTCCCAACTATCTGAGATTCACTAATATTTGATCCCATCACATTTCATTACCTGGAAACATGAGCAATATGCATGCTATTCTCACCAATAAATAAATCTTCATAATTTTTTTTTAATTATTAATGTTTAATCTTTTTTGTCCTATTATAATATATAGGACCCTGAATACATTTTTCTCACAGTGCTCATGCTATTCTCGAGGTCAAGCAATATTTAAATTTCAATTTTGTTTAATCATGTTCTTGTAATTTAAATGAGAATTGTGGAAAAAAAAAAAACTTAATTTATAGTTTCTTTAGAGGCGAGAAAAATATAATTTAGGGTTGATAATTTTTCTTCTCTTTTCTCATATTAACTTAAAACAAATGATCTGTTCCCATTCCTTTTAAATGATCAAGCAATATTGAAATTTTTTAGTTATGCTTTTGATTGAATGACAATTGCCTGATATAGATCATGAAGTGACAATTGTCATGATCTCTCCATTTAAAGCTTTAAAGAATGTTACATGATTTTACTCTTAACATATATAGTTGTTGTTGTTGTTTATTTTTTTCCATCCAAACATTCTCAGCAATTGGTATGAAGGAGCTAAGTTTGGTGATATTAACGTAGATATCATATATTAAGGGCTGAAGTGAACTCAAATAACTTGAGTTTGGACTTGAGTTGAGAGTTTACTGAGCCGAGCCGAGTTTGAGCTGATCAAGCACAATCTCAAACCGAATCAAATTATTTATCGATCTTTATTTGTACTCTTTAACGAACTTGGGCCGAGTCGAGTTATTAATCGAGTTTTTTTTTGTACTCTTATATATATTTTCTGAATGAATTGAATAATTAAAATAAAATAATAAATCTAATAAAATTTTAATTAATATATAAGCCTTATGTTGAACTATGAAATTATAACATCTTTATAAATACATTTTTTTATATGGTTACACATTGTAGTATATAATAAAATCACCAAATTTTATATACTTATAACTATTACATATTATACATATACTATAATTATTCACTTAAATAACTAACATATCATTATGAACTATATTCAATATATAGGTATAAATGACCGGACATAAGTAAATGGGTTACTACTACATTCTTAATTTTTGAGATAATTACACTTATGTTATTAAATTTAATATGTATAGAAGTATATATATATATATATATGTGTGTGTGTGTGTGTATGTAAAAATACTAATATATAGAAATAAATTATATATATCCATAATTTATGGACGAGTTCGAATCGAGTCGAGCTAACAAGTCGAGTCGACCATAAACGAGTGAATATTAACAAGTTTTAACCGAGTTGAGTCGAATTTAATCAAGTATGTGTCATTTATTAATTAAGTGAGTTTCTGTTTTCACGATTACATTTTTTTTTTCACGAGTTGAGTTTGATTTGAATTTAGCCGAGCTAGTATCAATCTGGCGGACAATCAAACTGACTGATTCATTTACAACCCTTAAATTATTATTGTTCTCAATATCATTCTGGGATTTCTTAGACCCAAAATGCAGTTTCTTTAAAGAAATCATTGTAACATCAAATTGATTCCAAAATGTAAAAATAATATATAGCAGTACGTAGTATAAATAGATCATCTCCAGCTAGCTTGAAATCAATCATTAAAAGAAGAGAAAACAAATGAAAAAAGAAAAAAAGAAAAGAAGTAGAACTCTTCTCAGAATATAGCAGATGGATGGTATTTAAAAGGTTAAGAGGTAGATAAAGATGAAAACTAAAGAGGATAGGGATCAGTCAGGACCATGTACGTACGTAGGAGAATGGCCAGGACCTTCCATTAAAAACATTGGCAACAAGACCAACTTTTTATTTGGCTGGCTGGCTAGCAAAAAGAATATCTCGCACGCTTGAAAGTTATGGTTTTGTTTTGTTTTTATTTTTTTAAAAACATGTACTCTTTGGGGTTGTTTAAAGGCTGATCTAGCGAGCTGTTGGGGAGAATAATCTTTATAAATTTACCCACTTGACAAAAGTAGACAATCTTGATCAATATTATAGATTTTTATTTAGAAAAACAAAGATATTATTTTTTATTATTTGTTAAAAGCATCTAAATAATAGTATATCTATTAAGATAACTAGTCTTCTGCTGATCACTAGTGAATGATTTTTATATGTAGACTAGTAAATGAATTATAATGGAGTTCATCAGGTCCAGCTTGTATGTTATGCACCCACTCGAGGAGAATATAAGGTAATTAATTTATTTGAAAAAAATTTATGTGCAAGCAAACTTGCGCACATACTCATTAACATGAATACTATTTTTATTGTTCATATAAATAGTAAAAATACTGTTTATATTAGTGGATGTGCGTAAAGGCTTGCTTGCACTTAGTACTAATTATTTATTTGTTCTCACTATTATAATATATATATATATGTGTGTGTGTGTTTATATATATATATAATTTATTAGGGCCGTTTGTGCTAGTTCCTCCAGCCAGCCAAGAGGAGGATGACAACGTGTACCGTAAGCTTGAACGACAAAACCAAAAAGAAAATTATAGATCATGGGTATTGGGTGCGTGCTGTGATTAATTACATATGTCATGATCTCCGATAATAATCATAATAATAAGAAGTAATTGCTAGCTAATATATATAATATTATTGCATCCTTTTTTAACAGCTCTGACATTAATATCAATAAAATAATGGTGCTTATTCTCTAAATGGTCGTGTATCCACAAATAACTTCATTAAATAATAAAAAAAAAAAATAAGAAGATAAATTTGGCCTCGGCAGCAGTATGCCAGTCTTTGTATTTTGGGTATTTGTAAATGAGAGGGACGTTTGGTCCACTCAGGTTTTTTTTTGGATTAAAAAATAAGATAAGTTGAGATGAGTTTAATTTATTTTTTAATATTATTATTATTTTAAGATTTGAAAAAAATATATTAAGATTTAAAAAAGATATATTAAGATTTAAAAAAGATATATTAAAATTTAAAAAAAGTATATAAAAATTTATATTTTATATAAAAATTATAAAAATATAATAATAAAATAAAAATAAATTAAACTAAATTACGAATACAAAAGAGAACTCAATAATAGAGATGAGAGGAGATCATGTTGTTAACGTTTTATTCCATCCTTATCTAATTATTATCTAATTATCTAATAATTTGATCATTATCTTGTTCGATCATAGGAACAATTTTTTAATTTCATAAATTCAAAACTTTAAATAAATAGTGATTTGACATTAAAGCAGAAAATTAAAAATGAATGAATCAGAGAAAGTGGACGTACGATAGCTAGCTAGTAGCCTAGTAGCTAGCTGCATGCATGTTAGAAAAGTATTGGAAGAAGAAAGCACTAGAAGCTGCAGTACTACTCATATTCCAATATTATTGCTTTTGTGATAGCAAGCGTTTGATTTGGTATATTCAATTTTCCAAGAGCACGCGCGCGGTACTACATCATGTGGTGGAGTCGACGTCTTCTACGGGACACAAAAAAAAAAAAAAAAAAACCTAAGGAGATGATAGTGTATTAACTAATATTATTGCATTAATTAACCTAATATTAATTTTCCATGCATGCATGCGTGCGTGCACTCACAATATTCCCATGCAATTGATCGATTTGGATTAATGTTATTGCATTATTGATCATCAGCAACGTCCAATCCAATCGGTTCTGACCCGAATTTCAAATACAATATATATTATATTATTATTTATATATATTAAAGGTCATCTAGCTTCTATTAAAATATAATTAACCTCTTAAGTCTTGTTTTTTAAATATGCAATCCAGCTGATCAAAAGATATTTAAGATCGATCGATGTTATATTTTGTTTTTTCATATAGTGTGCCCACGGATAATAAAGACAATATAGATGTCATATATAGTATTAAAAAATCACACAAATCAAATATATATATATATATCATAAAATCACAAATACAATATCAAAAGATTACCACAAAATTAACAAGAAACCTCAGATCTTTGCATAGATCTTCATATTTTAAAAAGTTATATTTTAAGATGATCCGAAGAACACCACTCATAATTTTGATACAGTTTTTGGGTAGTACTACGTACTACGTACTACTCAGTACGATAGATTTTTCCTTGTGATAAAAAGTTATCATGAACGTTAAATATAATACAGTTTCCTCCACAAAAACTAGCTAGCACCTGATCATTAATTCTAAACTTTAATTTGGTATTAAAAAAAAAAGGAAAAAAAAAAAAAACAAGAATTTTACCACTAGAAATTTTTGGAAAATCTGAAATAAAAAAAAATAAAAAATAAAACTTAAGAAAAATTAGGAAAAACAAAAAATAAATAGAATATAAATAAAACATAACTAAAACCAAAAAAAGTGAACAAAATAAAGGATTAAAAGAAAAGGGGTAGCTCCTAGCTTCAAGGGATTCTTTGGCAATGCAATAGCTTCTCAATTAGTAGAAGAGTGATGCTATTATGGCTTGGTTATTAAGTACTTTTGGTGCTCCTTGGACCTGACCAAACTATAAAAACCTCTCTTTCTTGTTGTGGAAAGTCATGCATTTAGGGAGATTTAATCCACATACTTTTGGCATCATAAATTGCATCCAAACAGTCTAAATATGTCTCAAACAATGTAAAAAAAAACATGTCTGGTTCATGACAGGATCCTTGCTACTTGGTATTAATAGATAAATGCAAATGCTGCATGCCAATCTTCTCAGTTCTTAATTCTCCAAAATTTCATGTAAATGCATAAATTAGCTCGGTTTCTGTACAGTGTTACAGACAGATCTTACAATTGAAGGGACTGCATCTGAAAAATATTCCACTATTTCATTCGAGCTATACATTTTCAGGAATAAATCTCAAAGGCAACAAATATGGAAATTACCAAAGCTTTTGGTATTATGTACTATTTGGTATTATGTACGTTTTTAGCTTTCAGTCATTATTTTATCCAAAACTGTTGTCCAAAGTTCACATCTCCTCATAATCCTAGCTGAGTCCCCATGCCTGCAAACAAACAGAGAGGCTTTGATACCCAACATTAAAAGGCAACAAACATCAAATTACTCTCTTTCTTTTTTGCATCTCTTTCTATTATACTATTATATAAAGATAACACTTTGTTTGCAAGCCGGTGGTAAAAGAAAACTTATTTCTTTATTTAGAGACTGAAGGAAAGAGATTGTTTACCTGAATCTGGCCATCTGCTGTTCCAATTACCAAAACTTCTTCATTGCCATCAAGAGTCATGCAATTCACTTTGCCATTTCTGCTACTCTGTAGCGTTTCCACTCTGTTGTTCTTCTCTCTACCCCAAACCTCCACGATTCCTCCCTTGCATCCTAGATAGATTAGCTCCGAGCTTATGGCCATAGACCGCACTTCTAGCAACGTTGGCAACGATCCGACCATACTATGATTTGAAGCATTCCATATCTTTACAACAGATAGATATATCAACATTAAGAACTGAAAAATTACCCCCCAATTGAACTTATTCTTGAAACTAAGTTCAAATGCTAATATTTAAATGAACATTTGGATGTAACTAGGAACAACGCTTCAAGAACTACAGCTCACAATGCTTCTTGTTATTGCTGACACAATGAACAAAAGTAAAGAGAAAGTGAACCTAAAACATGGTTTAAAATAAAAAAAAAAAACTTAAAAAGTTAAAACAAATTATGCTCTTTCCAGCTCTCAGAATGAATGTTTTTGTTTTTTTCTTTTTTCAAATGTGGAACAAAAACTAACTAATGCCATGAACAATTTAAAGGAAGGAAATATGATAATAAAAATTGGATTAGACTGTGTTTTCTGCAAGATACCTTTACAGCTGCTCCATCTAAAGGAGAGCTAGCCGTATATATCAGTCCATTGTGAACTTGCAGTGCGTTGACAGAGTTTGCTTTTCCTAATAGTTTTCTAGAACCACTCTGAATGGTACTGAGTGTTTCTGTTGCCAAATCAATTTCCTAAAGACCATGAAAATTCAATAATCAGAACAAATACTGAAAAGTAAACTATTGCTAGCTTGATGCAGATAGCAGCACCACATGGAAGAACACCAAGTACCTGAATGCTATTGTCACGGCTTCCACAATATAGTTTTCCGTGTACAAGCACCAAGCACTTGACAGATTTACTTGTATTTAAAGACTTGGATCCTCCATTCCATGAGTGAATCTACAAAAAGAATAGAAAGTCACATTTCCAATTACATTTTGAAGATATAAACTGAGAATTTACACATCAAAATGAATAGCCTGGCTTAACAGTACTTGGAACCAGCACTTCCACTGACTTTCTATGAAAGTTCAAGTTAAAGTAGATATAGCATTAGCTCTATAATAAACTTGTAAGTGTACTTGGCAAAAACAAACAAATAAAGTAAACAGAACAGTGAGAATGCTTTCTTTCGTACAATTTTATGAATTGGCAATGAGACTAGCCTGGCTTGATTAGAAATTAGAACCCCTAGCACCCAATTTCAATGGATGCCTTATGTGATCATGGATAGATTGGGCATTCCTTATATTCAACGTTATTCGTGTCTTTTCCTATTGAGTCTTTGCTTGGGTTTTATTGATGTAATCATGGTTGTTCCTCCACCTGAGTGAAGGTTTTGATAAATAGAGGAGCCGTCTCCTTTAAAAAAAAAAAAAAAAAGATGCCTATGATAGGTACCTTGACACCAGCTCCCTGTGGAATGTAGCATGAAATGCTATTGGCAACAACTAGTTTATGAACCTGATCTTTCATATCATGTACTTGCACACAATGCATTACTTCAGTGTCAACAGACCAAACCTGCTCATATCAAATAATAAAATCTTCAGGTCGAAGTTTAATAATTAAGATGGAAGAATTATAAGTGCATACCCTTGTTGTTCTATCTAGTGAACCACTGCATAGTCTTTCTCCAGGCTGCAAAACTGCTAAAGCCGTAACTGCTTTGGTGTGCTCTCGAACCTCTTGGATAGGATGAAGAATGCTACCTCTACCAGTCCAGACCTTCAGAGTTTCAGAATAGAATGCCATCAAAAATTCAAATCTCGTAGCACTCTACACAATGCAATTTAGGAAGCATGACAAATAAGAAATGGACAAGCAATCATAGCTTGTTTATTCTCAAACTCTTCACTGAGAACTATTTTGTTCTTTTATTTTCATAGGAGCAGGGAGATTCATGCACAGCACATGAACAATTATAGAAACAATTGAGGCTTGTTTCATCTCCTCTACTGCTCTAATTATGCTAGTCGGCATAAATTCAGCAATACCACCATTAAAAATGAAAGAAAAACAGTATCTTAAAGGAACATATAGGGATTCATGTGATCTTATAATCCTTATATTGCTCGAATTATGTCTGCTATGCATGCATGCAGTGAGACACATGGTTTTGTGCTAGTTACATACATATGAAAACTAATCATATTCAGTATACTCTGTGATATTCTCTAGTAATTTTTATATGCTGTACAGCTTGAACATATACGTGTGTACATTTCTCCATAAATAAATTAACAAAAACCGTCCTGACCAAACTTGTAGGGACCATTACCTTTATAGTTCCATCTGAATGGCCAGAAAATATCTTGTCTTTGAAGCATGCTATCGACAGAACTTCTCCATTCTCGCTGCAGTCTACTTGAACTAATTCTTTATGCCTCCATAAGTCCTGCTGCCAAACATAAATAGACATCCTTGTTAAGGTAGTCCTTGCTGGAATAAGACACAAGGAAAGAAGAACAAACTTACAGAACAAGAGCCACTTCCTTTGGAGAAAACTTTCAACATTTGAGATGCCAAGGGTGACAATTTTTTAAGTTCTCTCAGACCTTTCATAATTTCCTTCATGGAGGATGTTAGGTCGCAAAGCCCCTCTGAAATTCACATTTCAAGGATGTTCACGTATTTAATTATAGTTAGGTCCCAAAAAGTGCAATGTTTATCTTATAAAGATCACTTAGATGACATCTGAATTCTTATAAATATTTCAACATTCTCCATCATAGGAGCATTTACACTGGATCCGTCTCCTGTTATTCACTAAAACAGTACATGTTTATTCAGAATAGCAAAGGTTTGGTTTGAATATTGGTATGTACCAGGGTCATGGATGAATACGCTTAGAGCAAGCAATGAAAGGGCTTTGTCTTCAACGTCCTTTGCAGATTTGAATATTGATACAAATCGCTTGAGCAAACAGACACGGGCTGCTCCTTGTATGCCCGTGTCCGGAAGAACATTTAGCATTTGAATAAGCCACGTTGCTGAGACAAAGCATGCTGAATATAACGAGGCATATCTACTCTTTATGCATTCCGCCAAAGCCTCAAACAGTAGACCAAACTCATGGCTTGCCAAAACAAATGCCATATTTCTTTCCCAATCATCAGCTGCTTTCTCCTCTTCCTGTGGCTGAAAATTTGTTAAGTGATGAGATTAGTTAGAAATAAATCACATAACCAGATATATTAGAGAGAGAGAGAGAGAGAGAGACGTTAAAAGTTTTCAAAGAAGCTCACCGTAGTTTCTTCAGATTCTCCAGGAATATTTCTGAGCTGCTCCATTCGCATGAGGGTTTGATAACTTTTATCAAGACCAGCACGTTTAAGAAGCAAAGCACGGGTAAGGGGTTTACCAGAGGATGTGAATCTCCCTTGTAATGACATAATTGTCTCTGCTGCTGCTAATTGGGCATTTGGAAATTCTGAATTTCTGAGGCAAGAAATGAGAGTGTCCATTGCTTCTTCCCGATATATACTCATCTTTCTTGGTTCCACCTACAAATAAAGATACTTGTCATTAACATTCCAGCAACCGTTGAGTGATATTCTGTGCAATCAACATTCATTCTAATTTGACAAATATATTGAGGCTTCCAATTTCTTATAATTCAGTAGTAGAGTGAAAGATGGATCCCAACCAGTAGATCAAGTTGGAGAAGGAGACCAGCTACAATAGGGCACTGCTCCTGGAGAGCAGTCTGTAAATAAACGAGGAGGGTGTGCATTGTATTGAAAGCCCCTTCTTCCTTTATGATATGGAGAACTTGCTCATTCAAAATCCTCCTGAGAAATCAGAATAAAAATCAATTACTGATTTACCAAATTGAAAACCTGAAGATTAACATTAATAGAGAGAAAATATCACCTGTTTAACTTAACTAACTCGGAGAGAAATCGAACTATCTCAAAGCGTTCTGCATCACTTGCACCCGTGAAGCTGTCCAAAAGGGGAGCTAAATCAGCAGCTAAATCAGCTTTATCTGCAATTGTGTTCCTGCACTTCCCATCCTCCTCCATGCATCTCAATAAGATCCCAACCGCAGCAATTCTCTCTTCTACCCACTCCGCTCCCAGACTGCAAACAATACTTTCTACCATTTTCTCAGAAATCAGAGTGCTGGCCATTGATGATCCAATACTTTCCTCCCCACTTCCAAGCATCTGTCCCAATAAAAGCACAGCAGCTGTTTTGGGCTTCAAACACATTTGAAGCAAATCCCCCTCTTGCTTTTTAATAACATTTAGGAGAGATTCAACCATCTCCATCTCTACTAGATTAGCTGTGGAAGGCCTTAACAGATATATCAGCACAACAGCCTCCATTAATCCCTTCTTGAAGAGAGTAACAATACATTCCACATCAGTGTCAACTCGGGTAAGTGTCTGAATCACATCTTTGTCTTTGAAACCCATCTCACACAACATAGAAATAGTAGCTTTCAACACCCTCGGATCGACTGAATTGAAAAGGATCTCCACAAACCCATTAACAACTGCTGGCCTTGAAAGCATAGAATGGATTTCCACATCCATATTCGCTTTATGCCAAAACCGCTCGATTTGAAGAACAGCCAATTCAGACTCTCTCAGGACTTCTGACATACACAGATTGGAAATAGCAACTCGTAACTCATTCATTGTTTCATCAATGGTAGCTTCGCTTATGACACTATTGGGAGAAGATGAGGGCATTAATGATTTCATGTTCGGAGCAGACTCAGGCTGGGGATTCTCAGACTGTTTTGGAACAGAACCGATGTTCTGTTCTTGCCAACTTGCGACAAGCCTTTTGAGAACATAGTTTGTTTTAGGCAACTTGTTAATTTGCAGCTTTTGGCGGGTTATTGGGCACGTACAGTTCCCTCTCTCAAGCCATTCCTGAATAGCTCTACGCTCATATGTCTGTCCTGTTTCGAGGGTCACCGGATCATCAAAGAGATTGCTGGTTATGGGGCAGACAAAGTCCTTGGGAGGTGTATGCTTTCCACCGCTGGGGAGGTTATCAAAATCTGCCATGAGACTCTCAGAGACGCGACTGAAAAACAGAAATAATCCAAATGTAAGGACACTTTTGATTAAAATATGCAATAAATGACGGTAATATTCATTTTCTCATACCTACTGGATTCCGCAGAAATGGGTTTCTTTTGTTTTTCGACTTGGTTCTGTGCAGGCTCGAACAAAGACATTTTTTTGTTCTTTTCCTACAGGACAGGGCTAGAACATTTAGAACTAAGTTATCTGCATAGGTAAATCAGACCATAGTGGAGATGTCATCTTCGTTAATATCAATCACCTCGGTTTCAGCTTCGGATTCCGAAGAAGATAAAGAAAAAGCAGAAGAGGCCGAATTATCGTCCAATGAAGATTCAAGTTCAGAAACCAAACTCGGAATTGGCGATGCTTTCACGCTCCTAAAGGATTTCCGGTTTGTGAGAATCTCGGGCGAAACTCTTTGAGGATAAGATGGTGGAGATTTGCTTTTGCTGGGGCTACTGCTGCTGTAGAATTCGTCTGACCTCCCTCCTTCAGCCCATATTGGCTGCAGTATTCGGAGGAAAAAACACTGACCAACACGACCAGATCAAAAGTTTCAACGCTAATGATTCGGAGAATCTCTTGCTGACACTGAAACCACATATTTCCTTATATACAGAGAGAGAGAAAGAGAGAGAGAGAGAGCCACTCATAAATTGCCCACGGGTAACTGTAAGATGATAACTTGTGTCTTCTGGATACAAGAATAGCCTGAATAGGCCTGGCTCCTGTCGCCAACGCGGGATCCCGACTGAAATTTCGCCTCGACAATATATATATTTTAATAGTTTTAAATATATATATATTTTTTTAAAATCACAAAATTATTTATTATTAAACAAAAAATAAAATAAAAATAAAAACAAAGAGTGGGAGATTTCTGAATTGTGATTTTGGAGATTTAGTATATTCTACAAGAAAAAAGAGAGATCATCTCGGATAATTGGATAGCTCTAGTTCTACAGCCACTGCTAGTCCCGCTAGCGTATATTATTATTTATTTATTTATTTATTTATTTATCTTATATATATATATGTATATTTTTTAATATTTTTAGAAAAATAAAAAAACACAATCTTTTTAAATAACAACTTATCTAATTCCGTGGAAAAGAAGATGACAAAAAGGAATTTTCTAAAATTATATAAATATTAACAAAATCATAATCATTGTTCAAATTTTATCATTGCTTTTAAATTATTGATAATAAAATTAATAAACTTAAAATAGAATGAAAATTTGTCATATTTCATCTATATTTTAAATTAATTATGTAGGATTATACAAGTTTCAAATCAGAATCGGATTATGATAAAATTAAAACCATTAAGAGTATTAAAAGTTAAATCACTTTCTTAAGAAAAATTCATGATATGTCAATATATTCATTAAAATGGTTACTTAATTTGGAACCTGCCGTAGTTTTTATTTTTCATTTTTTTTTTCTGTTCATTGAATTGGCCACCCAAGTCAAAGTCAAACGAACTCACTTTCCTCGAACATTTTCGAAATTTATGCATTTAGCATTACTCTTCTCAAGTAAGGACTTGGGACGAGTTTGAATTCGAGACTAGTTTATTTTAACATAATTCAAATTTATTATTATATTTTTTAAATTTTTATATAAAATATATTTTTTAATATATATTTTTTTAATTTTAATAGATATTTTTTTAATTTTAATTCAATTTTTTTAATTTTTAAATAATAATAATAATATTAAAAAATAAATTAATCTCATATTCTCTTTCAATTTCAAACGACTGTTAGCATTATTTTTATAAAAACTAACTTTCCCATCCACCCAAGGCTTGACCCACTGGTCAAAGAAGTACAATTAACGGTGCTGGTGGACCCAATCAAAGTATTAATCATTTTCGTTATAAAAAGAATTACCAGTAGATAGCCTTCCACGTGATTTTTGTTTTGTTTGATATAGTCAATGGAATATTTTTATTTTTCAGTATTATTTTAATATTTAATTCAATTTTGTTTAGAAATTATAATAATTCTTGACTAATCATTTATCTAGGTTCTTTATGGATTCTACCTCTTTTAAGTATGTCAGAAACCCTTTCAAAAAATAATTCTTCAGAAACAAAAATAATATTTACAATAGTTTATAAGCATCACGTATTTTTTTTTTTTTTAAGTAAATATAAAATCGATATGAAAATTTCAACTCCAGTAGAAAATGATTTTGGAGACTTTTTAATTGTCATAAACATGAAAAATATATGTGATTTTTAATATATATATATATTTATATTTATATGTAAAAGGAAAAGGAAATAATTTGAGGAAGAAATGCAAGATATATGCAGAGCATTACGTTATACCGTCCATTTTTTAATAACCCAATCTCGTCGGTTTTGATCTTCTCGGCATCCCTGTACTTGAGTTTTCCACCTTTTTCATGAGTTCTCAAGTTCAATGGCGGAATAGCTATCGGCTTATTGCCACCTGTATTTTCCAAAATTCTATTAAAGTACTTCACAAGAATTCGACAGTTCTCGTCAAGAACATCCTCAAAGTTGCTCTCTAACTCCTTGAGCTCCAAAGCTTGACCCTCGCTCATCTTCGACAACAAATTTGTGCAAGGAAGAACCATTGACTGATCATCGTCGAATAACGAGACTCCATTGTTGTAGTTTGAGTTCGAGGTTGAAGAAGACAAAATGATAGATCTTTCTTCGTTAAACCATTGGAGAATGGGGATAAGATGGACTAAGAATAGCTCCTCAAACATAATTGGTGCAATCTCCGAGCGAGCTAATGAAGGATCGATCTTGAATATGTGGAGAAGACTAAGAGCCGCGTTGATGGGCTGGTCACAGAGGCTGTAGATAAGGGAAAGGAGAAACGTGGAGAAGGGGTTTTCGGAGTTGGAAAGGAGGAGTTGTTCAGCGAGGCGGAGAGAGGAGGATCGAATGGCAGGGCTAGTGGTGGTAATTGCATTTTCAAGAGACTCCGCTGCGAGGTTTGGGGTGTTTTGTTCGCGTGGTGGGATTTTGTGGCGGAGGGCGGAGAAGAGGTAGTTGCGGAGCTTGGATTGAGAGAGGGTTTCGGAGATGAAGATGGTGGTATGGTGGAGAATTTGGGATGAGGTGGTGGTCATGGTGGTTTAGTGGTGGTGTGGATTGTGGAGTGGAAAGATTTAAAGAGGAGGTTGGTTTTGGAGGTTTGGGTTGAGGTGGGGGAGGGAAATGGGAGTTGGGTCAGTTTGGGGGTGTGAAATTAAAGGACAAATACATGCATTTTGTTTTTTGTTTTGTGGCATACGGCCTGACGAGTGAGGATGACTATTGCCTCTTCCCTCTTCCCTCTTCCTTTTAAATGAAGAGTAGAATAGAAAAATATTTTAAGAAATATTACTCTCATCTAATCACATTTAATTATAAAATTTTAATAATATTCCTTACAATAATGATGGTATGATTGCCATGCAATACCATTTCAACAGTCTTATTTCTTATTCCTAATTAGAACAACTGTACTGCAGCAATCTTTGTTTTAATCCGGAGTGAGCCCCTCCGGCCATTGTCTGAAAAAAAAGAAAAGCAAAGTCACCAGAGACACAAGGATTAAAACAGCCAAAACAGGGCATGATTTCTGCAATTAAAGCATACACAGTGTGATAAGTTATTCGATAAAACAAAAACAAAAATTAAGCCTATTATAACTATAATCCATAAATTTGTTATGCAACCAAAAGAGCAAAATTTGTAGAGAGTCAATAAATTATTATTATTATTATTATTTTCATAAAATTTATGTATATTTGAGATTTTCTGAGTCAAAATAGAATACCGGCAGAGGTTAAAAACGACGACATTTTTGCCGTCCTGGGCTGGCCGTGGCCGGCTTCTGTAATCTGTATTATATTATCCAAACCTTTCCATTTGCTCCAAATTGGCGCTATGTCGCTTAAAGTTAATTGCACATAACGCTTATTCATCATCTTGTCATCTTTTTTTTTTTGTTTTTTTGTTTTTTTGTTTTTTTGATTAACTTGTCGTCTATTTTTTAAGCAAAGCGTGTCTATCAATTCGGCTGTATATATTCTTCATGCGGCCACAGATTTTTTAATTTTTTTTTTTTAATGGTTTGTCTTGGGTGGGACCCAACATCTTCCTACAACAGGATGCCAGAGGATTACTTTGACAAGAAAAATCTCTTCAATTTTTTGAATTAATTTAAGAAGTTTACAATGTTTAATGAGTATTTAAATAAAATTCACACTGTCATCAATAAAATGTGGTGGATCCATTTATGATACACATACTATTAATTTATAATAATTTTACAACTCACTAGTGTATTTGAATTTTTTTTTTTATCATTTTATTTGAAGTAATTTTTTAACATTCTTAATCATTAAGAAGAAATAAAAAAAAATATATAGAATTTTATTAATATTCACCTTCTAAATCACTAAATAAAATTAAAAATTAAAAATTAAAAAAAAACTAAATATAAAATAATTATAAAATGATAGTATGTGTATAATTTCTCTTTTTGTAAATCTATTTTTCTCTCATAAGATGCTGAGTTTTATATGAGCAGTGAGTTTTGTATATGAGTTTTGAGGTATCTATGTAGTTGCTAAAGAGAAATGATAAACCTACGATATTTTTATTGTAGAAGTTTTTTTTTTTTTTAATTTAATTAATTTATTTATTTTGTGAATCAGAAAACTACATAAGTTGAATAAAAGTTAAGGTCATTCTCACATTTAGGTTCAATCAATAGCATCCGAATGTACTAATCATAGATGGCGGTACTCAATTTATCTAAAACTCTGGAGAAGGCTTCAAAAAACTCTAGAGCAAAATTTAAATCCTAGCCGTTCGTTGAGCGAGGGCTGGAGCTGAGGCTCCTCCCTCCCTCCTTCCCACATTCCCTTCCTCCCTTCTTTCCTTCCTTCTCCTCCCTCCCTCTCCTCCCTCTCCTCCCTCTTTTCTTACATTTATTTCGGTGTTTATTTGATTTTTTCAAGCGGAGAAAAGATATGACATCAGGACTCGTCAGTTGCGATCTTCCAGACTACAGAAGGCCTCGTCGAGAGTAGCAGCGCATCGTATACACACGCGAGTCGAAGTTGGGGCGGGATTTCCACGTACCTCCAACTCATGAGCTCCATCACCTTCACGCGCAGTAGTCCTAGATTCAGCGTTGTCGGTAGATCTTGGGACGACGACTCAGCACTCCCCCAACACGCGCCACTTCAGACTTATGTTTTGCCTGGTTTTATCTCGAACCCGATTCCGTTGATCTGGATTTCGGTTTGTTGTGTTGTTGTTTATTTTCTTTTTTTGTTTTGTTGCAATGTTTGTAATAATAAAAAGAAATAGGCTTATTTCTTATTTGGCTCCCACTTCTCTTTTGTAAAATGTGGTTGACTCCCCCCCTTCCCCTTAAGAGAATAGAGGTGGTGATCTCCTCTCCCTTATTAGGAGGTAAAAGTTTTGGTTACTTTGGGACTCTTTCAAACAAACCATAATTATGTGGTCTTGTCTATCGAAAGATTATAAATTAAGATAAAACCCATCACTTTGTATGCGGGAATGCTATAGATCAATAGTTAGTTAGGCATGTAACACAAGTTTTCGTGTTCTTATCAATCTCAACTATAAACTTTATTTAATAAAATAAACTATGATTCTTTCCTTTTCAAAAAAAAAAAAAAAATTGATGGCAGTACTCCTTGCCCTGTTTCTTGTGCTCGCAGTAGTATTAAATTTGAAAGTTTAAAGGCTAAATTGAATTTTATTATTTACTTATTACATTTACATAGTTGCCATCAACGTATGTACGTAAAGTCTCCAACTTCTCCTTGAGTACTACAGTTAATGAAGTGAAATTTAGGCCAGGAAAATTAAATCTGAAAAAAGAAAATAAATGTAACATTATAAGTACTCCCAAGCATGCAGCAATATGCTGAACAACACACACACACATATATATATATATAT
Source organism: Platycarya longipes (assembly GCA_036559045.1). Taxonomy (NCBI): domain Eukaryota; kingdom Viridiplantae; phylum Streptophyta; class Magnoliopsida; order Fagales; family Juglandaceae; genus Platycarya; species Platycarya longipes. The sequence goes on from CM071791.1 coordinate 6,461,864, forward strand.
AGAGTAATGCTAGAGAGCATCCACACTCATCACACTCACTCTCACATGAACAGTACACGTGTACTGTTCATGTGAGAGTAAGTGTGATGAGTGTGGATACTCTCAATCATTTTTGATATATATATATATATATATATATAAATTAAAGGCAACGAAGAGACCATCTAAATAAGTAATATTCTTTGAAAGCTTGGCTTGTTCTGCTGAGTTCATGCTTTGTCGATATGAGCAATGATACACATATTATCAATTTATAATAATTTTACAACTTGTTAGTATATTTGAATTTTTTTATTTTTTATCATTTTATTTGAAATATATTTTTAGCATTATTAATCATTAAGAAAAAATTTAAAAAAATATAAATTTATTAATATTCACCTTCTTAATCACTAAATAAAATTAAAAATTAAAAAAAAATTAAATATAAAAAAAATTGTAAAATAATTATAAAATAGTAGTATGTATATTATTTATCTGTCGATATATATATGGAGTTCGTGTTGTTCATGAGGGTAGAAACCTCTGTGATGGGGTTCATGATTTCTCTTGCTCCTTTCTATGTTTTGTTTTAACTACTTTCCAACAAATATGATATATATATATATATATATATGTATGTGTGTGTGTGTGTATAGTGTTAGAAATCAACACACACACGTAAATGAAGACTGGAGGCTTCTGGAAGGTGAAGGTAGGCACCGAATAGATGCAGCTGGAAGGTCGGCGCCGCCTGAAAATGTCAGCCGCCGCCTGAAAATGTAGGCCGCCGGAATTTCGGTTTTCACCGTCATTACACGTTCACATTATTTATTTCTCCTATAAATACATGTAAGCTTGTAATGAGAAGCTATGAGCGTGATGTGAGGTCCGTTGGAGGCAGTGAGAGTGAGGGAAACCATTGTAAATAATTGGTTTGTTGTTTAATACAAAATTCTCCTCTCTGTGGGTGCGGACGTAGGCCAAATTGGCCGAACCACGTTAAATTCTGGTCTCCATAAAATTTGTGAGCTTCCGCCGATCCTAACAAGTGGTATAAGAGCTTGTAGGAGGCCAGATTTGTGAATTTTCGTAAAAGACCCATTTTGAAACTTGATCGAAATCAAGTTTGGAGGATACCATCAGATTCCTCAGGTCAAGACGAAAATTCTGGTGAAAATTTCGTCTCAAACGGACACCGGACGAAGCTACACGCTCCGCACGCGCCGACTCGGCGACATCCACGCGCCGGCCACGGGACCCACGCGCCACACGCGCGCGCCAGGGAAGAAGACAAGCTCCTACCCGGATTCCGGGTGATCCGACCCTGACCCATCACCGACCCGGTTCGCGACCCGCTCCAGCAACCATCGGAGAAGGAATATTCCGGTGACGTCAGGGAATATTCCGTTTCAGAAGGAATATTCTATTTTTCTTATTTTTCACGTTTTTTCGGAGCAATTTTGATCGTTTTGGAACGAGACAAGAGTCGTTTTCAAGGTTTTCCACCGTTTCGGACGCAACGGTGAGCTCCGTTTGTTGAGATTCGACTCCAAACGTTGAGAAAAGGTCAGTCAAATCAAAGATTAAAGCCGAACTGATGGAGGATTCGGGAGCAGGTGCGATGATTAAGCTAACATCTACAAATTACGCACTATGGAGACCTCGAATGGACGATCTCCTGAATTGTAAAGATCTCTTCGATCCAATTGAAGAGAAAAGCGTAAAGCCAGATGATGTAGCGGAAAAAGACTGGCATAAGATGAATAAGAAAACTATTGGTCAGATCCGGCAGTGGATTGATCATAGTGTGTTTCATCATGTTACACAGGAAACGGATGCCTATCAGCTGTGGAAAAAGCTGTAAAACATGTACCAAGCAAAAACTGCTCGGAACAAGGCATTACTAATGAGACGCCTTGTCAACTTGAAACTCAAAAGCGGCATCTCAGTGGCCGCACACACCAACGAGTTTCAGAATCTTGTAAATCAGCTTGCATCCGTAGACTTTAAGCTCGGAGATGAAGAGCAGGCTCTACTACTTCTCAATTCCCTACCAGATAGTTGGGAAACGCTAGTGGTCTCACTCAGTAATTCAGCTCCAGATGGAAAGCTCGCCATGTCAATGGTGATAGACGCCTTGTTTAATGAAGAGGCTAGACGAAAGGATATTGGAGGAGACGAGACAGATGCCTTTGTAACAGAAGGAAGGCATCAAAGAAATAGTAGAGGAAGAAGTCGAGAAAGGAACAGGAGTCAAAGCAAAGGGAGATCCCAAAGTCGCGGTAAACAGCGAAAGAAGGGAAAATGCTTTTATTGTGGTATTGAAGGCCACTTTAAAAGGGAATGCCGAAAGCTGCAGAAGGAGCAGAATCAACCAAGCAATCAGTCAAAGCACGAAGAAGGCGAAGCTGCAGTGACGCTTTCTGGAGATTGTGTACTCCTTTCCGCCGGTGAAGAATCTTGCTTGCACGTTTCAAGCGAGGAGACCGAGTGGGTAATAGATACAGCAGCATCTTATCATGCCACTCCTTGTAAAGATTTCTTCAGTACTTACAAGGCAGAAGACTTCGGTACAGTCAAGATGGGAAATTCGAGTTTCTCAAAGATCGTGGGCATTGGAGATGTTAGAATAAAAACTAGTGTTGGCTGTACTATGGTGCTAAATGACGTTCGGCACGTACCCGATCTCCGACTCAACCTGATTTCAATAAGAACCCTTGATCAACAGGGTTACGAGAGTATCTTCAGCAACAATGCCTGGAAATTGAAGAAAGGAGCAATGGTCTTTGCACGGGGACATGTCTGTGGCACTTTGTACAAATCAAGTGCTAAGATATGTGCAAACAGTCTCAATGTAGCTGAAGATGATACATCACCAAACTTGTGGCATCGGAGACTTGGCCACATGGGAGAAAAATGGGTGTTTATGCTTGCAAAGAAAGCATTGATTACAGTAAACAAAGGTATTGCTCTCAACCCTTGTGAATACTGTTTATTTGGGAAACAGCATAGAGTTTCATTCCAGACATCTACTGGAAAAAAATCAGAGTTATTGAGTTTGGTACACTCTGATGTTTGCGGCCCTTTTGAAGTTGAATCACTTGGAGGTAACAAATATTTTGTTACTTTTATTGATGATGCTTCACGAAAAGTGTGGGTGTATTTTCTAAAAAGGAAAGATCAAGTTTTTGAGCAATTCAAAAACTTCCATGCCATGGTAGAAAGAGAAACAGGCAAGAAGCTGAAATGCCTCCGGACAGACAATGGAGGTGAATACACTTCTCGAGAGTTCAGGGAATACTGCTCCAGACATGGCATCAGACACGAGAAGTCTGTCCCCTACACCCCACAGCACAATGGAGTAGCAGAACGGATGAACCGGACCATTGTGGAGCGAACCAGATGCATGCTGAGTATGGCAAAGTTGCCTAAGCCATTCTGGGGTGAAGCAGTAAAAGCAGCCTGTTACCTGATCAACAGAACACCGTCAGTTCCACTGCAGTTCGAAGTCCCAAAGATGGTGTGGTCAGGCCGCAAGATTTCATACTCTCATCTAAGAGTATTTGGGTGCAAAGCATTTGCACATGTATCCAAGGAGAAAAGACAAAAACTTGATGAAAAGTCTACTTCGTGTTATTTCATCGGCTATGGAGATGAAGAGTTTGGATACAGATTATGGGATCCAAAAGCGAAGAAGGTCATCAGAAGCAGGGACGTTGTGTTCCATGAAGACCAGATATTTGGATCAGAACAAACAACTCCAAGTGCTCCAGAACCAGCTCCGAGTTCACTACCACTTCAGTCTGCCTCAAACACTGAAGATAGACAGGAAGTTTCCCTAGAAGAAGAAGAGGATACTGACAACGGAGAAACCACTACTGAGCAGGGGGAGCAGTTGCCTTCTCCATCAGAAACTGCAGAGTTTCCGCAGTTGTCAGGTGATCAACCTCAGCAGGACAGATCCTCTAGAGGGCGATTGTTGATTCCGTCTCGAAGATATCCGGAATCAGATTATATTCTTCTTACAGATGAGGGGGAGCCAGAAAACTTCCAGGAGGCAATATCTCATCCAGATAGCAAGAGATGGATGCAGGCTATGCAGGATGAGATGAACTCGTTACAGAAGAATCAGACTTATGAGCTGATGGAACTTCCAAAAGACAAGAGAGCACTGAGAAACAAATGGGTGTTCAAGCTGAAAAATGATGGCAAGCAGGTGAAGCACAAAGCTCGCTTGGTCGTCAAAGGATTCCAGCAGAAGAAAGGAATCGACTTTGATGAGGTATTTTCACCTGTTGTGAAAATGACTTCAATTCGAGTGGTACTCGGATTGGTGGCAAGTCTTGACTTGGAGCTTGAACAGATGGATGTGAAGATAGCATTTCTTCACGGCAACCATACAAAGGAGAATCCAGCGGACATGTTAACGAAGGTAGTCACATACGAAAAACTTGAGCTATGTAGAGACATAGCCAGGTTAAGTACCTTGAATTAAAATGTGACAGGATATCCTCCGTTTGGTGTTGAGGGGGAGATTGTTAGAAATCAACACACACACGTAAATGAAGACTGGAGGCTTCTGGAAGGTGAAGTTAGGCACCGAATAGATGCAGCTGGAAGGTCAGCGCCGCCTGAAAATGTCAGCCGCCGCCTGAAAATGTAGGCCGCCGGAATTTCGGTTTTCACCGTCATTACACGTTCACATTATTTATTTCTCCTATAAATACATGTAAGATTGTAATGAGAAGCTATGAGCGTGATGTGAGGTCCGTTGGAGGCAGTGAGAGTGAGGGAAACCATTGTAAATAATTGGTTTGTTGTTTAATACAAAATTCTCCTCTCTGTGGGTGTGGACGTAGGCCAAATTGGCCGAACCACGTTAAATTCTGGTCTCCATAAAATTTGTGAGCTTCCGCCGATCCTAACATATAGAGGAGGTAGTACTATCATTTTTGGTGGTCTCTCGATCGAGTTTTTGCTATATTATATCGTGTGGAGGTATTGGGGATTAATTGTGGCGTTTTTGACCCACGCATGATTTGGTGGAAGACGCGATGTCGGGTGCTGACTCTCGGATCACACATCCCAAGTGCTAAGTGGAAAAAAGTGTGTGCAAGCATGCACGCAATAAGTGTGTTAAAGCATGGATGCAATATAAAAGTGTACAATTTATAAACACGTTGAAAAAATAAAATAAGGGCGTCTTAATTGCTATTAGTATTAGAAATTCAAATTACAACTTTAGCAAAATAATTCATAATTTATTATAATCATCACACTAAGATAAAAGAAAGCAACATTACAACAACATAAGGGAGAAATCCCTAGGTCTTCACTCATCAGATGGGGCTGGTCTTCCAAGCTCATGACCGTCCTCTACATCAAAGTTTACGGTTCAATAGACTGTAGAATGAAATTGCAGGTGGGAATACTACAGAAAGATTTCGCAATTTCAATAAGTAAAATTGATAGAATGACATTCAAAAATACCGACAAGGAAAAAGTAGACATATCACAACATTTTAGAAAAATCAGATTTACTAAAATTGTATGAAACCAATATCATTCTCAACAATTTATAGGAAATGCCATGCACATCAAAAATTCACATTTCTATCAATTTAATAACTACATGCACCATGGTTTAAGTCTTCCCTATGGACCATCCGTACACCTTGACTCCCTTCATTACGCCATAAGTAACAAGTGTGCGTGTGACTTTGTAATAAAATATGTCTAGCTTCAAGTGCAGCGCGAAGGTGCCCAGGTTCCTCTAACCTTCGCCAGCATTGAGGTCATAGAGTTAGGGTGTTACTGTCTCATCTAAGCCTGTTGTCACCCAACGACAACCCAGGGGATATCATTTAGTTTTTTATACTCTGAGTGATCAAATGATCTTCACTAAGATAATATCTTATCTCGACTTGAGATTGTGACAAACGCACGTACACAAGAATACATTTTTAGTCTTTTGACACCAAAACACAATTTTCCAATTTCCCAGCACAATCGAAAAATAGAGCACAATTAATAGTTTTATCATAGGTAAATAAAAATATAGATACATGAACAGACAGATATTGGATGATATGGAAATATTACATCAACCAATGGTAGAACAATACATTGATTCACAAATCACAACGACATGCGATTGCCAATGCTTCTCTAACTCTTGACCAACAATTTCAGTACCAACTACAGTATTGTATCCCAATGCTCCATATATAGGGCCCTTGGACACTCAACCAATCATAATCAGACTGCAATAAAATAATAACTTTCCTATGTCAGTATTACAAGGGTCAGCCTACAGTTTTACTTACAACGTGGACGAGCAGTTTTGGATGACCAAGCGCACTAACATGTCAGTAGTAGTGGCGAGGCACAAGTGACAATGGCAGGTTTGGAAAAAATAAGATATGCAAGTTGGGGTAGCAACATCTCCACCCCTACATAGGTAGGGGGTGAGGTTTTCCAAAACGATGTTGTTTTGCTTATGGGTATTTAAAAAAAAATATCCATTCACAAAACGACGTCACGTTGTTTTGTCACATGCAGATTTTTATATAATTATGTATATAGCTATAATATATATTATATATTACATATATAAATATATACATATATGGGGAGATAGAAAATCAAAGCGAAGCTAGGCTCCCTTCATCCTCCAGCTTTGCTGGACGCCTCAAATGCGAGTGAGGCCCCCCACCCTTGCATTTGCGATGCAGAGGTTGAGACCTACGATGGTTATTGCCCATGGTGGTTAGCGGTTGGCAATAGCAAGTTGTAGCAAGGAACTGGTAGACGTGACCCTACCTCAATGCATAGCGACGAGCTCATGGTGAGCATGGGCGACGATGCTGGGTCACAATTGCAAAGGGAAAGAGATGGGGGCTCTGGAGAGTAGCAATATAGGAGTGAAGGGAAGGAGGGGGATTTGGGGCTCTTTGTTTCACAGTTTCGATTCTCCGCAAGTCAAGCTCACAATAACAAGAGAGAAAAGGAATTAATGGTCTTGGGTATTAGGGTTGGGCTTCACAAATTGCATGGTAATTGTAGAAAACTTGTTCATTTGTTTGAAGTGTATGCTTTATTAAGCTATTTAGAAGTTCTAGAGAGTACTCTATGTTATTCTTCTTTAAAAAGTTGAAACTATTTCATTGTAGGTGGACAACAAGCTAACCCACAAACTCAAGTAACTTGATATCATTTATATAAAATGTTGGTATTAATTGGCTGTTAGCGACTAATCAGAAACATAATAGCGAAAGTTAATAAAAAGAAATTCGGCAATCACATAAAGAATACCAAAGTTTACATGGTTCAACTTAGAACAAGCTTACATCAGCTGACGGTGTCGATCTCAAGGAATTCACTATCAAAGATGGAGTATAAGAGAGATATTACAAATCACTCCTTAATCTCAAAAACTCCAATACACCCAATGAGCTCTCAAAATATCATAAAAGGAGTTCTCTCTCTTTTCTCTTTATTTTGTATGTTCCCAACGCACCAAATAATGAAAAACAACATATATTTATAATGTACGGTACAAAAGAAAATTATCTAGTTCATGAACATTCGCTTGAGCGAACAATCTGATGGCGCTAGCTTAAGTTAATTGTCGAGTGAATGTAGAGCGAACAATCTACCTGGTGTTCGCTTGAGTGGGATGTCAAGTGAGGTCAACAAACAATCTGTCTGGGGCTCGCTCGTAAAGACTGTCGAGCAAATTGTCAAGCCAAATTTCGCTCGACCCAAATTCGAATCATAGTTGCACAAGGGTCGAGCAAAGTCGAGTCAGAAGCAAGCAAGGTCTGAATGATGTTTTCAACAAGAATCAAGCCACATTCAACATGATATAATCACTCAATCTTGTGATTGATCGTGAAATATAATTAGATATATACTTCTAGAGTATGCATGATATAACACATCATTCAATAGAATATATATGCTATGTTTTTAAAATTGCGTACATAAATACTAATTTTATATGACATGGCATTTTAGTCAAACCAACATTTATGTTGAGAATATATATATATATATATTGTCTAGTCAATTATTGATTGAAAGATTATGGAGTTTTTGAATAAGACCTTTAATGTGATGCATAGAAGAATATAACAAAACTAGTAATTAATTAATACAATAGGGTGATGAATCTAACAACGGCATCGACAGCATTTTGAGCTGCCAAAGAGGAGAAGATATTGGCTTCATTGGACAAAGCTGACCCCCCACCAGCCAAATCAGAGAGAGATCTGATTGCAATAAAAGGTGTATTCTGTTGAAGACAAACCAAAGCAATCGCAGCACTCTCCATGTCGATTGAAGTGGCATTAAATTTCGTATTCAAGAATGATCTGTAGGCGCTGTTGTCCACAAAAACATTCGCACTGATCCCCCTCTTCACTCTCACTACAACTGGTGTTCTTGGCAGGCAAGTTGTGTTTACACAACTCCCCAACTTCAAGTTCTGGTCATGACAAATATATAGATCATATATATATAATTCAGATCAGCTTAATTTATGGTTTTGAACTTTAAATTCTATTTTCCTAATTAAATTGAATTTTACTGTTGAGAGTCAAAAATTGAATAAAATATTATTTTTATTTAAGAATTTAAAAATGTTGAATTATTTATCAAATTTTCTTCAAAAATTTATAATTAGAGGAGTTTGAGATGAACCCATTATCCAAATTACAAGGCCATGGGATATTTTTGTACGTACCTTGAGTTTCTTTGCAACAGTGAAGTAATGCTTGTCGACAGGAAGCCAAAAGGCATGCTGCCTAACTTCTGGAGTTGCGTTAACTGGGAAGATCTCTTCTGGTTGAAACCAAACATTGTTGAGAAAATTCCCCACATGCTTCCCATTTTGATCAGTACTTACATTGTTGTAATCTGAAAATCTCAGGCAACCAATAGTTCTTGTGTAATCTCCACTAGATTCCAAGGCTAACTCATCATTTTGCCCATCTCCATACCTCTGACATCATTTCAAATAAAACAAAAAACAAAAAACAAAAAACAAAAAGAAAGAAGATCATGAAAATTAGCTAATTAATTTGGATTATTAATATTAATGGTACATTATTACTTCTAATTAATTAGAAAAACGTAGGTAATTGCAGCTGTAACTACTGTACTCAGCAAACAGTCAAAAAGATTTATATATGGATTAAACTGCCAAACGTACTACAGTACTAGTTATGGAATATTAAATTATATGCATGTGCTTCTTTTGCTGTTTCAAGGGCATCTAGAGATCTATTGGATGAAGTTTCTGAGACCATGTTTCAAGCTAGCTAGCTACTTGGTGTTGAAGTCAAATGCCCATGTGTAGTGTAGGAGAAGAATTAATCCTCAAACTACTATTAGATAGTTTGACCCGCAAACTTGTTCATACTTTGGAAGACCATTGGCATTTGATAATGATATAAAATTAACCTACTAATCTTTGATCTTTTCTTAGACCCACTTAAAAGTAACTATGTTTTTAATCTGCTTAATTCCAAATTGATCCATATGAACAGTGATTCTCTCCATTTCACGCAAAATAGATGGTATCTTGCTTTTTTGTTAGAACTGATCATGAAAGAATCAAAGATGATGGAAAAGAGAAAAATGAACAAAAAAAAATTCAAAATTCAAAAAAAATTCTTATAAATTCATATATAATTCCCTTATCACGTCACATGACAAAACTGAATATGGAGAGTTCAGAGAAGAAATTTATATATATATATATATATATATATATTTGTTAAAAGTACCTGCCAGTTCCAAAGACCAGTATGAGCCCAATATTGGGGAACAGTAACATCTCCAACTTGGAGGTTAGGATTTGCATTTCCAGCAATTCCATAGTGCACAACACCTTTCACTTTGAAAAGGCTTAGCAGTAATTGTGTGGCTATACCTGCATTGAGCTAGTCAATGAAGAAAATGAATGACCAATCATGAAGCAGCACGTCGATATATAATGAAATCCCAAATTAATATGAAACAAAGGAAAAGTAGAAGGGAAGCTGCTGTTAGAACAGATCATACTGTAGTACATGTACATACCATGCTCAATCCTGTCATAACAACAATAACCTTCTCATTTTCCAGCTCTCCAAATCGAAACCTTCTTCCTGCATGTCATGACCCACATCAAAATTATCAAGCAATTAAAAGGTCAGAAAAAGATTAAATTTGATCGATCAAGAACAATCATCTGTCAAATTAACCAAAGAGTTAAATAGGAACTTCTGAAACAGTACAGTGCAGAAGAAACTTCATGATCATCATCACCAGAGAAATATATCCATATATATATAATATATGTGTATATATATATATATAATAGATTTACCTGAAAAGTCCAAGAAGGGAAACTTTTCATCTGCCACAAAGCTGGGAGACTGGAGAAGAGGGTCCATCTCAAAGGAGTTTGGCACCACAATACCTAAGTATGGACCCTTCTTATTCATTATATCAATCTTTTTCCCTATTTCATGAGAAATTCCTCCATAGCCATAGGCTTCGCTACTCTCGAACCCAACGACCAGTAGTACAACAACAAAACTAAGCTGCAGCGATATCCTCGTCATGACGCTCACCATCTTTCCCTTCCTAAATTCAAAGATTCTCAAACCTTTCAACGGTACATGAGAGAGAGACAGAGAGAGAGAGGAGAGATCATGATATAAGAGGGGTGAAACGAAGATATATAATTAAAGTTTGACCCAAGCATGCGTGTGGGCTCGGAGTGCAATAAGGAAGGCGATCCATCATTTCTTGGATACTTTCCTCTCTTCTATCCATCTACGTTACTAATATTGTTTGAAAATCACATCGTCAACTATACCTTTAAATTTATATTATTATTAAATGATAATTAATGCCATAAATGTCTAATTTTTTTCTCAACAAAAGTAGATCTACTTTTGTGTCCTCACTACAAAAAAAAAATAATTTTTGTGATTAATTAATTGTAACAAAAAATTATTTATAATTAATTTTAATTTTAAATAATCATTTCGTTAAAATTAATTCACTATAAATAAATAATTTTCTTATAATGACTTAGGATTCTTCATCCATCTTTTGATCATCCACGCACACGAAATCTTGTGAAATTTCTCATCATCCTCGACAAGTTTTTCAAGTAATTGCTTAATTAACAAAAATTTAGAGGATTTCATGTGTGTGCATGTGTCTATACAGTGCTCAAAACTTAAAACTTATCTTAGCGGAAGGAAACTGCCTCAATTTCCTTTTTCATTTGATTGATAAATCTTCTCTCTCATGTAAGTTGTAACTTTATAGGGGCCTGCCATCGGGGAAAACCATGCTGCATTCAATAATTGAGAGCTGCTCTGATTCAATGTTTTGGTGATGGGTGGATCAAACATAAAGATCAGATATATTTTTGCATGACAGTTTAATTTAAACATGAATTTGCAAATTTATTAATTCCTTTCTTCAAAACTTCTTTCTTATATATTCTGGCCGTCATAAAAAAATGCAATTATGCTGCTTAATTAGCAAGTTAATTTCCAAATCAACTAATCTTGCCTATTTCTCTGTAAAACAAAAAACGAAATTATTTAGTACCTTTTCTAACATGATTTGAAAGAAAAGTCACGTACGTACCAATTTAATTAAGATATTTGACAGATGATTATCATATTCATAAGTAGTAAAATAAACTACAAGGATTTAGATTTGGTTTCTCACAAATGCAGTGGCATGGAGGCCATAATATTATAACAAAAAAATTATTAGTGGTGATCAATTATTTACCGTGAAATTTACCATTTTTTATAACAAGAATGAGATTCTTTTTCAAAGTAAGCCATCATTTATTTGCATCGCAAATATCTAATTATAAATTAATAAACATTTTTCTTATAATAATCACTATAATAAAAAAGACTTTTTAAGACGATTTTGATTTAGAATAAAATGAAAATCGTTTCAAAAAGTGAGATTTAGAGATGAAATTCATTTTTCGCTCCAACAAAACGACTGAAGATGTATATTGTTCAAACACGTTCGAACGGTATAATTAGAGATGAAATATTTTGTCCCTAATAATGAAACCGTTCGAATGTAATGTTTTAACGTTCGAACGGTTAAATTTAACTATTTGAACGTACACTTTAGCTCTTTTTAACCATTCGAACATACAATTTGGCGCGCTAAGTAAAATTATTATAGCAGGAGGTTGATCAACCATTCGAACGTACCAGTTTAAACATTCGAATGGTGAATCAGCAGTGTTCGAACGTAATTTATCGAACGGTGTTCATATGTTTTTTTTTTACAGAATTATATTTATATTAACTAGTGATACAAGGGGATCCGAGACAGATGATTCTGACATATCAGTTTGCACGTTGATGGCGCTGAAATACCATGAGTTGGCGGATCAGCGCAAGGGAAGGAAGTGATTGTGATATCTTTCTAATTGGGGTAATTTTAGGTGTGTTATAGTCTTTTGGTTATAACTTGGACTACGAGTGTCAAAATTGCGCATAAAACCTTAATTCGGAAAACTCTTTTCGACGCGCACGCTCTCCACATCGATAGTTGTCCATAATGATTATTCAAAAATAGTTTAAAAAAACTTAAACTAAATAAAAATACAAATACTTAATTTGAATAATTATTATTTAATAATACTTAAATAGTTAATTCTAATTTAATAAAATAAAATATTTAAATTAAAATACTACTAAATCTTAAAATTAAAATACAAATAGTTAATATTTAATAATACTTAGATATTTAATTCTAAGTATTTAAATTAAAATACTACTAAATCTCAAAATTAAAATACAAATAGTTAAGATTTAATAATACTTAAATAGTTAATTCTAATTTATTAAAATAAAGTATTTAAATTAAAATACTACTAAATCTTAAAATTAAAATACAAATGGTTAAGATTTAATAATACTTAAATAGTTAATTCTAATTTAATAAAATAAAGTATTTAAATTAAAATACTACTAAATCTTAAAATTAAAATACAAATGGTTAAGATTTAATAATACTTAAATAGTTCATTCTAGTTTTAATAAAATAAAGTATCTAAGTTAAAATACTACTAAATCTTAAAATTAAAATACAAATCGTTAAGATTTAATACACTTAAATAGTTAATTCTAATTTAATAAAATAAAGAATTTAAATTAAAATACAAATAGTTAAGATTTAATAATACTTAAATAGTTAATTCTAATTTAATAAAATAAAGTATTTAAATTAAAATACTAATAAATCTTAAAATTAAAATATAAATAGTTATGTTTTTTGTTGTATTGTTGTATAAATAATATGTTGTTATTGTTTGACATATGTTAGCATATCTTGCATTGTTTGTTCATCAAAATACACCTTAGACTCGTTCGAGAGTTATCAATCCGAATGAATGCTTGATTGATAACTCTTGAATTGTCTAGAGTGGACAGTTTAGGATTGTAAGATCATTCTCGCAAACTATCGAACTATATCTGTTATCGTCCAAATTATAATTTTGATAGTTCTCTCCCTTGTTCTCCGGATATGTGCTAGGATGTTGAACGTAGAAGTTTTGGATTAAATGAAACGAGAAATTGCCATAATGTTGTGTAAGCTAGAAAGTTTTTACCCACCGTCATTCTTCAACGTCATGGTTTACCTAGCCGTTCATTTGCCACGTGAAGCTCGACTTGTAGGATCAGTTCAATATATATGGATGTATCCCATTGAATGATTCATTGGAAAATTGAAACGTACAGTGGGTAACAAGACCCGCCCAGAAAGATCAATTACAAAAGCATATATTGACAATGAGTAGCATATATTATATTCCCATGGAGTTGACACTAAGTTTGATCAGCCGGAAAGAAACTTTGACATTGACATAGCAAGACAACATAATGCGTTTTCTATGTTTTTTCAACAAGTACGTCCAATTGGTGCAGTGCGTGGTTATGACTTGTGTGGAAGAAAACTCGAGAAAACTCAGTGGTACATGCTGAACAATTGCCCTAAGATAGAGAACCACTTGAAGTAAGTTATAACTTTTCTTATTTTAAATTTGCTCATTTACTTTTAAAAAATTCTAAGAATGTAAAAAGATTTGTGGTAATCATCAATTTCAGTGATCATATTAATGTGCTCAAAGAACTGGGAGTAAATAATATAAACCAGAAACATGAAGAGGAGTTCCCGAGATGGTTTGAAGAACGGGTAATAACATTATATATACTTTACTCAATAACCAATGAAAAATTATTGATTTAAATTTTAATATAATATATGTTTTACTCGATGATATATACTGTAGGTTGTATAAATACATGCGAATAATCCAAACGATATATCGAATGAATTGTATGCATTGGTGCGTGGCCCATCAAGACGCGTTGCTCGATATTCTGCATGTATTTCTCGGGAAAGTAGGTATCATACAATGGATCGAGATTGTTATAGGAAAATTCAAAATAGTAGTGTCCTAATCGAAGGAAGTCATGATGGAGAAAACATTGATTTCTATGAGGTTATTGTTGATATAATTGAAATGAAATATTTGGGGGAGCTCGCGGTGTATCTGTTTAAGTGTGATTGGTGGGATTTAAGCATTCCTCGAACTGGAATACGTGATGATAAATATTTTTTGAATATTAATACATCAAAAAAATGGTATGAAGATGATCATTTTATTTTGGCTTCTCAAGCATCTCAAGTATTCTACTTGGATGACCCGGAGTTAGGAAATCAATGGCGAATAGTACAAAGATATTCTCCAAGAAATATATTTGATGTTATCCCTCAGGCGAAAGGACAAAATAAAGAAGAAGATGACCCCTCTACTCAATAAGCATACCAAGAGAGTCAACCCGCCTTAAAATTATTTATCGATTTGAGCCAATATGAGATTATTCCATTAAATAAATAAAATATTGAGACTGAAATTATTGATGCAACAATTGAGGAAAATGTTGAATCATCCGAAGTATCTACAGATGATGAGAGCGAATTGTCAAGTGAAGCTGATACAGATTATGATTGACCAATTATGTGTTAACATTACACTTGATGACAAATATTTTACTTATTAAATGTAACAGTGGTTTGCAATTATGCCACCAAAGAGGAAAGAAGTTCGGAACCCATCTCCACCTGTTCCTAACTCTTCTTCAGACTCACCATTAGAGATGAATTTTATAAAACAAGGTAAAAATCTAATACTCATAAAAGTTATTAATAAAGGTCATATAATAGACATATAATAGAGATTGATTACAATGTTATATTATATAGAGTCCACAGTACAATCTCTTCAAGGTCGAGGCACAACTAGAGGCATGATATTGGAAAAGTATCGTAAGGTGAGTAAAATCAAGGTTAACATTCCTGACAAACATACCGGATGTGAAGGACAACCAGCAGCTTGGCTTGCATCGCAAGTGGGTGCTCTTACACGAACTTATTCACATTTGGCAACAATTTCATGGAAGAAAGTCTCCCAAGATGGTAAGAGCTTATCAAGAAGTGTTGTTTGGTAAAATTTAAAACATTGATTTAGTAGAATAATTTTCTATATTTTACTTAAATTTAGAATATTATAAATGATAATATGTTTGTAACTATTTTTTTAATGATGATTTCGAATTAAATTTTGGTCAGATAAAGGAACGTAAGACTGTGAAAGAGCTTATGAGTAATGCATTCCGCAAATATAAGAAAAGGTATCATGAGCATTATAATAAATTTGAAAACAAGGAAGATGCACGCCAACATCCTTTTTAGGATGTCCAACCTTTTGAGTGGGTCAAACTTTGTGACATATTTGAGGATCCATTATATGAGATATAATTAAATTAATTATTTTACTTGTCCTATTTGTTATTTTGCTTCATAATATTTTCAATTTCTTTGCATGAACGATGTTCTATAAACAAAATAAATAGATCAAAATTGAAGATTAATCATCATACAGGCTCAAAATCTTTCCATCGCCTATTTAAGAAATTGGTATGACTATTTTTTTTATTAGATATAGTTAATTATTTGGATGAATCATAATAAATTTATATTTTAACACATATTTATTGTAGCAAGATTCAGATACCAATTATAATATGACAAAATTTTATGCTGCATCACACGCTGATCGTAATGGAGAGTGGACTCATCTTGATGCTTGTGAAAATTATGTAAGTATTAAAGCCTATTTTAATTAAATATATTAGAATATTTATGACGATATTAATTATTTATCATATACATGTCTAGGATAAAATGGTTGCCTTACGTGCTGAATTTGCGTCAGATCAAAATCCCTCAACAAGTGATGTTGATATTTTTACACAAGTCTTGGGTCAACATTCAGGATATTTGAGGGGTTTGGGTCGCGGTGTAAAGCCTTCTCCATTTTCCTTTTCTTCCGGATTTGCCTCTACGACTTCTATCGCGCTAAAGAATATGAATTCCAGAATCGAAGAATTGACAGCAAGACAACGTGAGTTAGAGGCTCAATTGGCAAAACAAGCAAACATAGATATGTGCATCAAATAACATGCAAAGCAACAAGAAGAGTTCAGGAGACAGATGCAACTCCAAATGCAAAAACTTATGCAACAGTATAAGCCTCTAAACAACTGATAGTTTTTTATATACAGATGTTAAGTGTTGGGATTAATTATCTATTTATGTTCGAACAATGTCAATCTCACGGTTATTTATTTAGTTTGCACTTATTATAAAACTTTTGTGAGTATTAAAAAATTTCTAATGTATTTTCTCAAATTTTATGAATGTCTATTTGGTTTTTAATTTTTGAGTTTAAATAAAATAGTTATCGTTCGAACGATCACATAACGTTCAAACACCATGTATCAAATCGTTCGAACGACCACATAACGTTCGAACGCCATCTATTTTGTAGCGTTTAAACATAAATTTTATCTGTTCGATCGTAAGTTTTTAATGTATTTATACCATTCGAACGGAAAGCTATATTTATGCCGTTCGAACAGGTATGTAATGTAGTTTTGTTTGAATGTATTTTTGCAACCGTTCAAACAAAATAATAACATTCGAACGTAAGTTTTTAATCGTTTGAACGATATTCTAGGACGAATTGCAACTGTGATAAAAAAAAAATCCTCGTTCAAACGTGTTCGAATGGTTTCCTTCAATTTTGTCTCAAAAGATATATTTTGGGACGAAATAGTAATTTTCATCTCAAAATATCTTTTGAGACAGTGTTATTAGCACGACCTTGAGATAAAAAATTTTCATCCCAAAATATTTTTTGTGGGACGAAACTTTTCATCCCAAAAGAGCTATTGTGTTGTAGTGAATAAGATTACATATTAAGATTGCTGATAAGAAAATTTTGCTTAAGAAATTAAAACTCTATTATCTGGCATTTACTTGTCCCAACAGGAATTACATATTTTGCTTAATGATTGGCATAAGTTATAACGCGTGCATTGACATAAACAAATGGTTCATTAATTCTTTGGTTCACACCTTCTAGAACAAATGTTCCTTGGATTTCAAAGTTCAAACAGTGTTTTAGGTCTCGCGTAAATCATTTTTCAAAAAGTCATGCTGCACAATTTGTTTAATTTTTATATATTATTTTTGAAATTTTTATATATTTTTATATATTTTTTAATTTTTTTGAATTTATTCTTTTTAAATTAATCGAAATTTTCTATTCTTTATTCATATATTTAATATTTGATAAAAGAAAACAAATAATAAGAATTAAAAAAAAAATGTAATGTGTAAAGGTTGAGATCTCAACCTTTATACATTACATTTTTTTTGTTTTATATCAAAAGAAAAAGTCTCTCCCCAACATATATGTATATTGTATGTTAGAATTCCAACAAGCTACTTAAAGAAAATGCTAGTTAATAGTCCTCTCATTTTATTTTCGGAGTTTAACCATTCATGCATTTATTTATTTATTTTAAACGATTAAAGAGGTGACTACTAATATATATATTTATATGTTTTAAAAATATATTTTAAAAAAAGTGCAATCTTACCATACTAGGGGCATGCCCTGGGCGACCTGCAAGTAGCAATGCCACATGCCACGTATATAAAAATTAAAAGAACGAGGATATGACTCACGCAATAAGTGGACTTATATTTAAAGTAAAAATTATAATTATATATTTTAATATACATAATCACTTCCTCAATTATTATTGAAATATATATCTATCACATGACAACATCACAACCCCTATAATCCAGCACAATAATGATATGCCATTATATTATTTATATAAATACTACATTTTAATGATACATCATTTTATAATAAGGTAGAATTGCCTCGTATCGGTATTTTTGAAATTTATATTAATATTTATATATAATTGTATTTAGCATATAATTGAGACCGGCATCAACTGCTAAATTGAAAAACTAATATTTTTCATAATCAATTCCAAGTAGTACATTCTGAACAATTTTGACTCTCATGTCTTTTAGTTCAATTTCCCATTTTAGGTCACATAATAGGCCTTCAATACAATGTCTATTTAATAAATGCAAAAAACATAAAAAGCTCTATGAAGTGTCAATCAAAATAGAACATCAATTATTGTCAGAAGTTTTAAAAAGAGAAAAATTCGTTCCACCAAGACACATTGACACAAACAGAAAAGAAATCCGATCAAAGTCTTTTGCTTTCAACCATAAAAGGGAATCCGATAACGAAATGAAAATAGAATGCAAACCCAAGATGAACTCTCATGATACAACTTGCTTTTTATAGAAACCCAAAATATAAAAATAAAATATATTTTTTCAATCATTTGGAAACAAACCTTCAGCAAAATTTCGTTCTTGTTAGATATCTGGAGCAGGTGACAAAGCCCATATATATACAACAACATATATCAAGCAAGTATAAAGCAAAAAATCTGCATAAATTTAACTCATTCAAGCAATTACAGATGAATAGAAAATGCAACTGCAAAAAGACTGACTAATAAATAGAAACTCACACTACAGATGAAACACTCCTCCCTATCCAAAAAAAAAAAGATGAAACACTTACACCTTATCTACGTAGTCTCATACAATGCAAGTAGCAATCAGAACTGTAAAATCTAAGATTTTAAGTCTCGTATCTACGTATAAATTTTGATGATAACAAATAAATTCAAAACTCAAAATCAAGTTATTTACGCATGAAGAGAATTAAGCACATCAAGAAATTGAGCATGAGTAAGAAAAAGAACAAGTCTACAAATGAACTCATAAAGTAATTTTATACATCTCTTAAAATTTGAAATTGGATTAAAGCTCAAAATTAATATTTTCTTATAAAGTATTAAATTACATTTTTTACATTTACATAACTTTATTAAAATATTTAATTTCAATTTTTTTTTCACATATGCATAAATATTTGAATTTGTAAGATGATTGATTGTCATTTTTGACATATACATGTTTTGTTTAAAAATCTTGAAGGGCGGTTGTGTATTTTTTTGACAAATACAAAAGATAGATGATTTTGTTTGAAAATCTTAAAGGGTGGTTGTGTGTATTTTTGACATATGCAAAAAGAAGATGATTTGGTTTGAAAAATAAATCATACTCATTTTGTTATGTATGAAAATTAAAAGATTTGATTTGATTTCTTTGAAAAATAAATTGAGTTATTTTTTACAAATATAAAAATAAGATATTTTTATTTGAATATTTTGAAAATTGAATAGTGCTCTTATTTGACATGTGAACATTTTTAAATTTGAATATAAAGACTTATTTACCTATAAATAGCTCACTTGAGTTTTGCAAAAATCACAACAGGAGCTTACACATCAATTGCTAAGTTTTGCATCATTCTTTCAAAACCATTATACTCTTTTCTCTAAATTTTGTGTCTTAATTCTTATTCATTTTGAGAGAGATATAGGTTGCACTGTATTATTTTTATTTCACTTATTGAGGAATGTACT
The DNA here is from genome assembly GCA_036559045.1 of Platycarya longipes. Lineage (NCBI taxonomy): Eukaryota > Viridiplantae > Streptophyta > Magnoliopsida > Fagales > Juglandaceae > Platycarya > Platycarya longipes. Next base: position 6,481,843 of record CM071791.1, read on the forward strand.
CTGATAATCTACCTACTATTAGCTCTTATATTTGTAAGAGGGTGCGTATAACCCTCGTATATGTAGAAGGTGTTCTACACAAAGAATAGTTGAATCACCAAGTATGAGGTGATTGCAAGTGTAGAAGGTGTTCTACACGGATTCTTTGTAGCGGTATTGCTCAAATGTGTAATAGGTTTCTATCTCCATCTGAAGAAGATTGAATTGTGAATTTGGGATCCTCAATGGGTAACTTGAGGCGAGGACGTAGGGAGTGAACTGTGGGGCTGAATCTCGTTAAAATAATGAGTTTGCTTCTTATTGCCGTTACTCTTTATATTTCCTGCTACTTCGTATTTTGTTTATATTTTATATTGTGTATTTGATTTATAAGTGCTAATTTTTTTAATATAATCCAATTCATTCCCTCTTGTATTAATCATCTGAGCAACAAGAACTCAACGAACCAATAGAGAGGATCTTCTTCAAACGCCATGTTTAACTCTCTCTCTCTCTCTAGAGAGAAAAAAAGGGACATCGTGGTTATCTAAAAACCCAATTTGAAATAAAAATACACTAAATAATCACATTTTTTAAAATAGTTTTTGTCAATAACTTTTTTTATAAGGCAGTTTTCGTCAATAACTTAATATTTGACATGACTGACATGTGTATTAACTTCTCAAAAGCACCACATTGAGGCTATTCCTTCATCTAGTTTAATGCATAAAACAAAGGAAAATTTAAAATTAAAACAACCAAAGAAAAACGAGTATACACATTTTAATCAACTCATTATTCTTGAGAGTATAATCATCACGATTTCAACAATCAAGACACGTTTCCATTTCCTGATACAATATACCTAAATTGTTTTACCCGTTATAGAACTAAAATGAACACAATCCGAGTCCATTTAACATAATTCTGTATACACCAGATAGTCTGAAGAAAAAGCAGTCCCAACTCTCTCAAACCCATGATGGGTACATAATAATGTCCCCCCATCAAAATAATGCCTAATTCTAAAACTTCTACATTTTGGCCTATGGAACAAAAGTAATTAAAGTAACCAATAAAATTCTTGAAAGAACATTCAAGTAATTCCCACTGCTTAAAAGGAAATAAAGAAACATTACATCAGTTTTTTTACTTGTAAAAAAAAAAATAGCATTTCCCAATAACAATACAATTTTAAACATTATGATAAAGTACAATAAAGGATGCGCAATCAAACGACTAAGGATAAAGGACAAAACAGTATTTTCCAACAACAAAATAATTTTACGGTATCTGTTTGATATATGTGGGAATGTTTTCATCTTGGTTAAGCTTCCTATATTTAAAGTACTTTTTATGCATTTTTCCTGGTCTATTAATTTTTTCAAGGATATTCATATGAAAATTTGTAGAATTCTTATGCAATACATTTAATTAAAAACTCAATTAATTTTCTATTTTCAACAACTAAGAAAATTGATAAACCAAGACAACATTTGTTAATACCTAGTAATAACATAAAAAAATAAGCCACGTCAGAAGTTTGTTACAACTTCAATATACCATACTTGAGTAATTAAATTAATCATTTTTTCAATGAAATCAAGCCGTAGCATGTTTTACATAAATTTTTTTAAATATATTATATACCCACTGGTAGTGTTAATGGCATTTGTATGGATGTAATTTCAAATGTTCATTTTAAAAATATGCATATACGTTTTCAAAGATACTGCTTAAAATATATCTCCATTGTTATTAGAGATCCTACTTCTTTTCAGTCCCTATAAATCCTATGAATGTGTAAATCCTATACATATAATTACCAACTATAATTTAGGATTCAAGTAGTTTAATCTTACTATCACCCGTATTTATATAGTTAATTTGCTAATTATAACTAAAAGATAATAAGATCTTGATATCAAGAAGGTCATATGAACATATGATAATCACTAACAGACAATCATTTTACCCAGAATTTATGAGCATGATTATGAGCATATTCAGTTAGGATAACTACTCAGTTACCCTATATTAGATCTGCAGAGCATGCCATAAACTAATATATTAGATTTTCACAATCTGCACTGATATATTAGTTTACATATTATCGAATATGTAAACCAAACTGCATAATATAAATTATGTAAACCAATCTATAATCAGCATTATATGCCATAATTATAAACTAATCTGCACTAATATAAATATGCTCTAATATATTTGTAAATCAAAATATATATAAACTAATATAGATTTTGCTCTAATAGATTATGTAATCTAATCTGCATTATATATTATGCTCTAACATATATTAGTTTACATATTAACAATTATGCTCTAATAAATATTGCACAATCTGTAGAACTGTCCTGTTTTCTCTTATATTAAGGCTTTAGTGTAGATTATCAATTATGGTGCAGAGCATGCCATAAAATAATATAGTGTAGTATCAATTTGTTTCTTATGAGACTTTAGAATGAAGTGAATGAAAAAAATATTGCACATTTAGCAGTAGCTATAGAAACTATTAAACGAAATTAAATATATATATATATATATATATATATGAAATGGAGCATGCTTATATTTCATGGTTTCCATGGCAATCTGCAACATCTACAGATTCTACACTAATACTTCCAATGGTTAGATTCCGTTTGTGAAGATCTAGAGAAGTCTGAAAATATTGTCAAAATTTGTTTTAAAATAATATCATCAAGACATTTTATCTCGATTTCTATAAGAAAAAAAATGAAATAAACCTTTTAAAATCAAAAGAAAAGGGCAAAATATAAATATATTGGTAGCATATTACATCAAAAAAGAGAAGCAAAAAAGTCAGTCAAGTTAAAAACAAGCTGCAAGTTTATTGTTAGTATATGATCCAAATTCCTGCTAAGCTTTTAGGAAGAGTAAAGTTTAACTCACGATGTTGGAGTTGACGGAGCAAGGGGGTTGAGATTGTAGAAATTTATGAGCCTAACTCATCTTATAAAATAAGTCTAATGAGAGAGGTTTGCATATTGCTTATAAGCATGTCCAAAATCTTATCTATAAGTAATATAGGATTTAAACCACAACTCAACAGCTATCATCAAATTAAACTTTACTAAATATAAAATGGTAGTGAGTTATGTTTTACCGGAAGAAAACAATTTTCAAGCAAAAAGAATTTGATGCCCGAGAGGATATATATATATATATATATATATATATATATATATATATTGAGTGGATAGCCATGCCGATGCGAAAGACTCATCGAGAGGAAGTAGAAATTGTGACGAAACTGGTGGCTGGACTGAGGCTACCACAAAGAAGGCTGATCATGTGCAGCAGAAATTAATTTAGACTTCGCTAGGATCAAGAATGGTAGTGGAGAAAAGAAATTACGTGCGGGTTTTTTTTTTTTTTTTTTCCAAGTTCCAATCAGTGCCAATTCTATCGGTATCAGTACCAAATCAATTTTATTTCTAAAATAATTTGAATTTTGCTTCTAAACGGTTTCGTGTAACTGGTTTGTGTTGATAACGTCTCAAGTTGGTAACTGGTTCGTGTGATTACGTGTCAGAAAGTAATTAAAGTAGTAGCGTGTGAATTGGTAGAATGTCAAATCCATGCAAGCGTTTTATATAACTTATTAGTGAAGCGGTAGCTGTTAAATTTTAATCGAATAATACGGTTTGACTGTCACCAGTTTTAAATATATAAATAGATTACAATAATTGAAAAATGAAATTGGTGGAAAATGAAAAATGATTTTAGATAAAAGTTAAACAAGACAAAAAGAAAAATGTATACAATATATAAAAATAAATTGCATATTTATACATTAGAATTATAAATATAAATAATATTTTAAAATATATAAAACGAAGATCCAATATTAGAAGAAAAGTCATGGGGGGTATTGAGCAGTACTCACCCGTTGAAAGAAAAGTGGGACGATCCTTTCATTAATTTTCGATGTCGGCATCGCACGCATTTTTCTTTTTTGAATTTTGTTATTTTGGCTTTTTCTTTTGTACACATTAGTGTTTGGTTTATATTTATTTGTATATTTTCTATATATATTTTTTTTTATACAAATACGTTCCTCTTGTTCAGCTAGGTATTATTTTGAATATTTCCAGCTTTTATTTTCCAGTGTTTTCATTTTATAATTTTTTTTAAAATATGTATTCGAGTTTTTAAAACTATTTTTATGTTTCCCTTTTTTTTTCCTCGACACAAGAGCGTACAATTCGTTGGTAACCTATGAGTCTGTGAGTCTGTGACACAATGTCTGCTAGTACAGAATGTAATTAAAACCAATGGAAAATGATATTATGCTCATTTATTTTGATGATTTATTTTAATATTTTATATTTTTTTATTTAATAATTAAAGAAGTGATTATTTAATATTTTATATTTTTTAATAATATTTTAAAATGATAATAAATAATAATAACAAAAAAAATTGGACCATGAGCTCCGACAGTCATTTGATGATGGCATGACAGCACGACCCAAAACCAATTGAGAGATGCTAAAAGTCTAATGGCATTTCATTTTTGTGTCTATTTAGTGTATTTTTTTTTTAACCGACTTCTTATCATTTTCCAAAACCAAAAAAAAAAAAAAAAAAAAAAAATCTACTCATCATTAATATTCCCACACCACAGTTTTTAGTTTTTATTTTTTATTTTTTTCTATATAGTATATAGATGATGAGTATTTTTTTTTTTTATTAAGAATAAAATTTAAGAAAATAAGAATAATGTAGTGTGGAATGAAGAGTAAAACTTTTTTTTTTTATCCTTTATTTTTGAAGTACTGCCAATCAAACTATAGCAAAATGGGCCTTGGGCGCAAAATCTTGCCGAAAAGTCAGCTAATATATAGGCTCAAATAGAGTTGACTCCTATTTTGGATCAGTTAGGCGATTAAAATTCTAAATATCGATTTATGTAGCAATGGGCCTAAATATATATCCCCAAAGAAGATCTGATATGATGATATCCATGCCCATGGATTTTTTTTTTTTTTTTTTTTTTGAAATACTTTTAACTTTAGCTAATACTTTTAACATGCCTATCAATATAGCTCCGTAACTTTTCCTTTTTAGATATTCTGACTAAGATGGGTTAATGGTACGTAGTTTCTATTTCTATAAATTCCCAGTGTGTGTGTTTTTTTTTTTTTTTTAATTTTATATAATATTTACGACTTATTATAATTATTTATTGCAATAGTACACGATCGGTTTAAAAGAATATGTGATCAGTAGTCACTTTTACCACAACACTCAAAGGTCTATATTAATATCGCTTATTTCGTATCGTCTTTCTCTTGAAAGTCATGTTGATAATTTTGGTATTTTTCAAATATATTTATTGATGCGTGTAAAATAAGTTGTGTCAATAAACATAATAAATATGATACAATTTAAGATCATAAAAGCATTTTTTTAAACCTATTAACAGAGAAAATCAAAGACACCAGGTCGGTGAAAGCTTTTATGCCATGTTGAAATAGAGACAGGATTTTGAGAATATTTTTCTAGCTATGTAAATCAAACGGTACAAAAGAGGCCAATATATATATAGATGAATATGACCAATGCAAATAAGGTAATACAATGAAAAAAATATTATAATCTAGGGAAATTACAAGAAATTAATTAGAATCCTTCCGTAATATTCTAAGAATATTAGAGAATATGCTAATCTATTTAATTAAGAATAGAAGATACACCAATATATATATATATACACTAACATATAATATATATGTTGAGGTCGTGTTCTATAGCCTAGGCTACTCGGCAATATCCAAACGGACTTCCTGCACAAAGGTAGAATGGGTGGGGGTGGTAATTGCCCTACAGCCACTCTAATGCCAAAATCAATAATTTTGTAGAGAATAGTGAGGATGAATATGAGAGTGAAGATAGATAGTTTAACTTGTATATCGTGGAGTCTCTGGCTATTTATAAGAGTTGGTTATGCAGTGGGTGTGTGTTCCTAAGGGGCATGATTGCTGTCCCGTCAGCATTTCAAACTATCATTCCCTTTGCCATATCCGAGCAAACCTCCCTGTCACACTCTGAATCGATAGTGAGAAATCTTCATCTCTGTACCGTGTCAGTTCCTACTTCGTCTTGGAGGCGTGCCTGAGCTCCTGACCCGCATTTAATGCGATGAGGGATTCTTGCTACACATTTAATGCATCAGGGAGCTCCGCATGCCATCGCCTAACTCGCACTTAATACGACGTGATATTGGCAGGCCTTCACGTTACATTTAATGCACTAGGAGCATGCATGTCCTTCTCTGATCTGGCTCTGCCTGCCGTACAACTCGTCTTGCAGGAGCTCGTTCGTTCGATTCGTCCCAAGGTTGCCTTCTATCTCGAGTCTCAAGTAGCTCGCTATAGGGGAGAGACGAGGTTGGACTGACTCAAGGGTTGAACTTACCTTGGTCTTGCAATGGGCTTAGGGCCTGGCCTATCCCAAATGGGCCTCTTCTCACAATATGTATATATAATGTATCATGTAATGTACTTAAAGTGAAAAGCATTTCAATTCATTTCAACTCATCTTCATTTTATCATTTCACTTTTATAATTTTTTATACAAAATACAAAATTTTACACTTTTTTTAAATTTTAATGCACGTTTTTTAAATTTCAATACACATTTTTCAAATCTTAAAATAATAATAATATTAAAAAATAAATTAAATTAATTTTAATTTATCTTATTTTTAAATTCAATTGAGACCTAAGTCAAAACGAATTTGATAGGTGTTTTGGAAGTTAAATTAGGACGTATATAATCAAAGCTGGAAACATACCCTAGTAGTAAGTAATCGTCATTTTGAAGAAAAATGGAACGTGCAGTAATACTAGTGGTGGGAAGATGAGATAGAGGTAGACGACAACAGAAAAGTACTTCATCTAGACATTGATGTGCCAACGCCCCACGTGGGATAGGTCCCATCTCTGTAACAAAGCACGCATGACGCACGCACCTTATACGTACGTTTTGCAAAACAAAGAAAATTGATTCTTTCCTTTCAAGATACAGACATGATGGGGTCGCATCATGAGCATCATCCTGATCGAAATGTCCGTTTGAAAAACATTCATTTCATGCGTCTTTTATTTGAAGGCGTGTTGTTTACAGTTCGAATGAAGTAGTTCTATCTTATCTCAACGAGAGAGAGAGAGAGAGAGCTGATGTTCTTTGTAGACAAGGACACAACACCTGAAATCTTCAACGTTTGGACTTTGAGGGCATGTTGCTGATGATCATCATGATCATGATCATGAACATATCTATCTATCTCATCTATCAACTTCTTGTGAATATAATGTCTTGTTAGTTAATGTAACTCATCTTTCTTCTTTTTTCTTGGAATCTGATCACAGCTTATGTTTTTTTTTTTTTTTTTATTAGATGGGAAGTGGAATATGTTCACAACCTAATTTAAGAGGCTTTTGGTTTCCTCGAATGAGAACCTGAATTCTTCTCTTGTTATGGAGGCACCAACTGACGATTGGACCAATCGGATTGGTACTGATAAATTAGCCTAGCTAACACCCCACGATCACGATCGATTTTTTTTTTTATATGAATCAAGCAAGTTATAAATATATAAAACAGTTACAAAAAGATCGATTACAATTAGTAAGAAATGAGATTTAATTACAGGTTAGGTGAATGGAGACATTGAACGAAAAAGGATGCAGGCTACAGCTCAGGTTAGTACTTATAATTATACATAAAGTGGGCCACTACTGTAGATGTCAAATTTTGAAAATGTGATTGAATTAGAATTTTAAATATATTTCTTTGGAGGTAAAAGTTTTAAACTTTAATTTTATAATGATTTCAAGCAACTCCAACTTTACTAGTGTTCACATTGTACAAAATTGTTCAAGAAATACCTGATAACTACAAAGATCAAGTACTACTATATTGTCACGACTTCAAAAGGCATTCAACAACTTATAAGGTAGATCCTAATAAATGAGTCAGGAGTTGGAATACTTTTTCTCTACAAAAAGTTGCTCTCTTCCATCTCTAAAATCTCTAAAAATGTCGGTTGGGAGAGGAAGTTTCGGCTCTGCCCTCCCCCTCTCCCTTCCTCCAAACCTTTCCCTCTCTCCTTTTTCGCCATCGTTTCGTTTTTCAAACCTTCGGCTCCGCTTGTTTTCAATTTATTTTTTTCTCTATTTATTTCTTCAATCTCCAGCATGGAGAAATTGGCCCGTCTTTTTTCGGTGGCTTTCACCCACCACGCACTCTAAAGGGGAAGTTCCTCATCCACCAATCTACAAGTTTATCAAAGGGTCTTGCCATTTGGAGTGATGCGTGCTCCACAAGCATGAGCCATCTAGATCGCGTGGCTTCCACAAGCTCTGTGTTTACAAGACTTGTTGCCGCCATGCATGGCATCTCTATCCTCAACGATGTTGGTGGCGCAAGGATTGACTGTTTTAGATAACCTCAGTGTGGCGCATGCCCTTTACGTGTCACTTCTGTTGTGCTCTTGCTTTGTGTTTTTTAGCTTTCGCTTTTTCGCTTTTTTGATTTTTAGTATTTCAATTTCATATCTTGTTGTTTTGTTGGTTGTTGTTAGGTAGTAATAAATAGGAATAGACTTATTCATTGATTGCTTCTCGCTCCTCCTTAGAGGATGGGGCGGAGTTTGCTATCCTCCTTTATTTTGGAGGATGGATGTGGTAATTCTCTCTCCCTTTTTAAAGGATGATAATTGTTTTACCTCTGTTTTTCAAAATGTCACACTCTTAGATAAATCACAAATCGAGATTGAATTTTCTATAAGTTTATTTGAGAGTTTTTAGAAGTTAAGACAATATCTGTCACAAAAAAAAATTGTGTATGGAGGTGTCCCTGACCGTTGAGTAGTTCGACTTGTAATATAAATTTTCTCTGTATTTATCAGTCACAGTTATAACTTCAATTATTGATATGTAATGCAACGTAGTCTTTCCTATTAAAAAAAACAACTTATAAGGAAAACAAAAAGGGATATCATCCGCGTGTTAGTGCTAATAAAGTGGGCATTCGTGTATATATGTCTGATTTGAAATTTTGATGAAATGATGTTACTATTTCACAAAAATTTTGAAAGAGATCGAAGTTCTTAACCTTTATAATAATTTTAAGGAATTCCAAATTGACGGATTATTTGAGTACTGTATGGTTAATTACATTTTACGAATAACAGACTATATCTTAAAGGTTCCTGCTACATACAAGGAGCTTCGAATTCGTGTAGGAGTTTTGTTTCTACATCAACTATAATTAAAGAAATTTAAAATATAAATATAAATAACCATTTGTCCAACACAAACGAACTAAAAATTAATAAGATTGAAACGCAAAATATAATCAGAGATGAACTACAACCTATTTCCTACACAATTTTTATACAAAATTTCCCATAAATATTATTTTCTTAATCTTAAAACAATGACTTTTTGCAACAGAACTAAGCTAGATAGCGGGCCAAATCATGTGATGCTGAGTTCGAGGCGCGCAGCATGTTTTGTGCAACTTGAAATTGTATATTGAACGGGCTTTCATCATATTTATATACATGAGTCTTCATATTAACATTATCAATAATTATGGAAATTCTTCACTTTTTATAAATTATAGAAATTAGTACTGCTGTAGAATATTTTGAGTTTGATAAAAAGTGAAGATCAATTTTCATAATTATTGATAATGTTAATTATATGACGACTGATCAAATATTTCTCATTTATAAACAATATATTTCTGATCATGCATTTAACAATGGAAACAAATTAGCTTCAATGAAGCTGAGTCTAATTTGTCGGTAATATTATTTCATTGATAATGTATGCAATCGAGGCACTAATGTTTCATTGATAATGAGTAATCTTCAATCTTCATCTCATGCTGCATGTACTACAGTTTCTCAAATGTTAGTATTAATTGTCACGCAAAAGTTATCACTAATAATGCTAACTATATATATATATATATATACCCGTCGCATGACCGGTGAACGACAATAAATATATAGTTAGGACAATGCTAGGGTGCACACCAAATTTGCACCTCAAATATGCACATTAATGCAATTCTTTTTTCTTTTCTTAAGCATATTTTAAGCATTCTTAACCATTAAGAAAAATATATATCTATAAATTCATTAATAGTTACTACCTTAACCATTAAAGAAATAATATATATATATATATATATATATATGAGTGGGCACATGATTTGGTGGGCATACTTGGAAGTCATTCTAATAGTTTCCAAATAGTTATGGCTTGTCCCTATTTATTGAAAAATTGACCTAAAAAAAGGAAAATGAAAATGACTAGTCTTGCTTCCAATGTAGGACCGGCATATATAATTAGCACTTCAAAAGCAAATTATGTGAAAGTTTTCTATATATATGTAGCCACTGGCCTTCCAATTAAGCACCAAAACTCTTACAAACCGGCCTAGATATATAGCAAAAACTCGAGCTAGCTAATAAAAAATCAAGTACATATAAATGCGCGTAATTTGTTAGTATTGTTCATACAAATTATTATAAATAAAACAGAAAGAATTGAAAAGACCTCTCTAAATTGCTAGCAACCCTAGGTTCTCAATCGGGACCAGCTTGATCAAGTAGTACTACTTGGATTCTTCCACAAAAGCACGCAACTCTAAAGCCCATGCCCTCGAAAGAGTACTGCGTATCCCGGAGTAGTTTAGGAATTATCTATATCTTTATCTATATCTATATATAAATATATTTATATAGATATATATATATATATATGTATCTTTAATTTTATTTATTTGGAACAAGGTAACTGATATATATTCATAAATCAGTTACACATAGAGTCATGCATTACAAAGCCCCGAATACATTAAGGGGCAATATATTCAACATCAATAACTTCAGATGACAGCATTAAAGCTTCACGAGCCAAAGTATGAGCTACGGTATTGGCCTCCCACTTCACATATTGCTTGACCTGCCATGTTTTAGAGCCCAGCATACTATAGATAGCTGCCAATGAATTAACTGCTTGGACCACTTGTAAGGAGTCCTCTTCAAAGACTACAGAACTCAACTGCAGATGATCACACAACTTAGCCGCTTCAAGGAGTCCCTTTGCTTCAACTAGTGCAGGTTTCACACAGTAGAGAATAAGTTTCATATTATTGCTCATGAATTAAACATTTCCTTCAGTATTCCTAAGCACCAGTCCAATGCCAACCTGAGTTGTATCAGACTTTATGGCAACATCCCAATTAGAATGTGGTGCTTTCCAGTGTAGGATCTGTGTCGTGGGTGGCCTCAAACCTGCACAATGAGCATCCAAAGCAGATTTTTGTAGAGTCACAGCATTTATAGTTGCAGCATGAAGATGAGTAGGATCTCGAAAGTTATTATAAAAAAATCACTTAATTTATTCCTTCTGAACCAGAGAAGTCTAGCCGTAACAGCAAACAGAATGAACTCCTCCATACTCAACCTATCCATCAACTGGATCACCACCTCTGCAAAATCACGAGAGGTAATTGCTCATGACTTGCTAAGCGTGGGGCTGCACATGTACCAAACATCTTGTGTTGGAGGGCAAATAACGAGAATTTATTTTTTAATTTCTAATTTCTTAGCTTCAATTCCCTCAACCTTATGAACTTCTTTAACTTTAGCTAGTAATTAGGAGAAGATGAAGAGTAGATCGTGATCCTCATTATGTAAGATAAGCAAATAACATAATCGGCCAATTAATGCAAAGTCGTAGACCAATTAGCTTAAAAATGGTTTAACATGAGACCGGAGCAAGGATCCTTCTTCAAAAAAGATATATTTTGATTTAAGATACGTAATTATCTCCATGAGCATGGTGAGATTTAATAAATTCTCGTGAATTTCTCAAATTTCATGTATGTGATCAGCGCCTTTAATATGGATGAACTTCTTAATTATTTTATGAGCTACATGGTCTAACGAATTGTTTAATTAGTTTTCTAGTCCTCGATCGTTTACATGATATATATCCTTGCACACGATTTTTGTAAATATATTTGTTAATGTCACGCCTCATTAATTTTGTGCCTGGCCAATAATTACGAATTGAAACATATTTAGTGATGATCTATTTAAGAATCTTACCAAATTATATTTACAAATTCGCATGATTTGATCAATATGTGATTTGCGTCATATTGTAAATTAAGTAATTTTTATGGTAAAATAGATCTAACGTATCAGATTGAATGCATATATATCATTTTGATTTTTATTTTCTAAGATCTTTATATTGTATGTACATCGATCGTGTTTTCATGTGCACTTGACAGTTTGATCAATATTTAAAATGATCGATCGATCAATATTACTAACACTGCATGCATGCATATACAAAGGAAAGCATTGTAGCAGCAGCTTTAGGATGAAGGTAGATAATTAAAGCTTAATCGACATAAATTCGAGTCTTAATTCAGAACTTGCGCACAAATCCTAGCTAGCATGCCAACATATACAACACAAATGCATTGAGAGAGATTCAAGGTTGTATAGCATCATGAGCAATCAGCCTTAGATATTAGCAGAGTGACTGCTCATGATGTTATATCGTTTCTCTGAACCTCTAATTACTGTGCTGAATATGCTACCGGCCAGCAGCTTAAAAATCCATCTACCGGAAGCCCCCGCCGAGAGCCGGAGCCCAATAATCTGCTCCATTGTCACTCCCCACTTGCAATGTGCATGAAACTGGAACCAGACATAACCCCCGACTCTTCAGGTCTTTCTTTGCCTCTTCAAGATGAGAATCCTATAACAATTTCAAATGAATTAAAAATTTAAAAATTTAAAAAAAGGAAAAAGGAAAAATGTTTGCATAATATAATTCCATTTCAAATTTTAGGTTTACAAAAAAGCTTTACATGGAAAAAAAAAATTACAGATCTTTATTCTAAGAACTGCATACCTGCTCAGGAGCTCCTTTCCCGACCTTGATACAGTTGTCATTCACTAGCTGATCAAAAAAAGGGGGGACAAACATGTGAAAAGCATTAGAAATTTTAATTGTTTTGGGAAACCTTAAAAATTTAGAAATTTTAACAAGTTAAATATTAATCTATAATCATTAATATTTATGTTGGATTTAATATGGATTGAAGTCTATAGTAAACGATCTTATAGCATGATCTTAAAGCTATTACTTAGTTTAATTTCTAGAATAGCAAACACAGAAAAGTAGTAGCCTAGCTTTTCCAAATGCAAGTTCCCAACGTAACACACATGAGCAACACCTCTTTAAGGAGGCAATGGATCCAATAAAGCATATATACCTGACCAGGGTCTTCAGGAAATATACAATTCCTCTCTCCTTGAACCTAACAAGATCATAAATAACAAAATATCAATCATTATTTAATTTAGGCCACATTATTGACCATAAAAACACCAGCACATGCCTTGATCACACAGAGAGAGAGAGAGAGAGAGATCAGATCATGGATTTATATATAATAATCAGTGACTTACTGCTTGTTGCTGCCTCATGTTTCCTGATCCACTGCCCAAGTAAGGTAGGCTGAGGGCCTGCATGTATATATCCAAGGGTGGAGAAAAAAATTAGGCTAGTAAGTACTGCATGTAAGCATAATATATTAAAACCTTCAATAATTAACTGAACAGTATTATTGAAGATTGAGAAAATAAACTTTTACGGTACTGTGGAATCTCTAGCTAACTGAGCTCCTCCTGGCCGTTGTTTACAAAATAAATGAAGGAGAAGAAAACATCACCTCAATTTGACTCTGAAGGAATCTGATGTACCCAATAGCTTCTAACAACACAGAGGCTGTGTCAGTCTGCAAAAGGTTAAAAAGTACCACACACCACAACCGTCCAAAGTCATATTTCCATGTCTCCTTTAAGAGCTAAAGAGATAACCCGAGTCTAGTAAGTTGAGAAAAAGACGGAGAAAGGAAGCTTTCACATACGGAAAGAATTTTTCTTTATGAATTTCCTCATAAAGACCGTGAAAATGTTGTTCCATTACGTCCGTTTTTATGTATACCAAATATTTGATGCATCTGAATTATCTAGCTAGTTTAGGGGTTACCTTCCCAAATGGAGATACTAGCTGGTGGAGAGTTGTAATTCTGTCACCTAGCTTCTCCTTCCTCACCTGATGATCATCATATACGTGTAAAAATCTAAGACAGATCAAGATTAATTAGAAGGCGGATAAGGCATGGTTGCAATCTAATTACAGATGGGTTTTTCTTTGGTACTTGAATGACCTGATTTTCCTGTTTTGGTGGATAAATTTAGAGAATCATCACTATTGAAAAGAGACAACCAAGAAAGACAACAGTTGCCACCCACAGATGTTTGTGTGTGTTTGTTTTGAATGCATGTGTGGGTATGGACATGTGGTGGTGGGGGGCGCTATATAGGTGCATGTTTGCGATGTAAACATTACCTTGAATGTACTTTGGGCTGAAGAAGGTTGAACCCTAGCTTTCTTAAGTGCCCCACCAGTTGCAGTGCTGTTACACTTCAGAAAGGAAAGATTAATGTAATTAATTAAGAGCTCTAGCTCATTGGTGAATTAGGGAAGGAAATAGACAAGCAGAAGCAAAAACTTGCAAAAGAGAAGGTAAGCAATTTAGTCGGATAAGAATTAAAGAGGGGTCCCCCGCCAAAAATAATAATAATAATAATAATCACGACCTTCATGATCTCTCTTCATCTATTCATTTTCAGAAAATTATAATCTGAAGAGACTTAATGAAGCCCTAGAAAATTAATAATTCTGAAGTCGACAATATATACATGAAGGCCGGCTAATTATTATCTCAATTTCTATCTTACCTCAGAAGATCGATCGGGTGGTGGGTGCCTCCCATCTGTCTTGTTGCTAGAGAAATCCAACATGTTGCTGCTGAAACTTGTCACACAAGACTTTGGAGATGAAGTGGGCATTACTTGAGACCACGTAGGTTTTGCTGCTTGAAACTCCTCACTTCCATGTCCATATACATAGCTGTTTGCAGAGTGTTCTTGTTTGACATTAACACCAGAAGCGTTTGGAACTTGACTTAGTAATGGCTCCTCCCAATTCTCTAACCTGATCCTAGGCTGAAACGGGCTCATACTAAGCTTATCTTCGTCCACCAATCCACCCCTAAAAGAAAAAAAAAAAAAAACCCATCCAATCATATTATACATATTCCATATGGTTTGAAGAGAGAGAGATCAGAGAGAGAGAATTGAAAACGTGTATCATGTAATTAGTTCATAAGATCAACAGAAACGGCGGGAATGATTAGTTATGCGTATATCATAAAAAGAGAAAGAGGTAAATCTGATAATTAATCATGCAGCCATGGATGCACGTATGGGAGAGAGAGACAGAGAGAGAGAGAGAATTTACATGAGTAGTTGGCTCCAAGACTCTGGAAGCTGATCCTGGCCATCATGCCAAGAATGAATGGGAAGTGAAGAAGAAGAAGAAGAAGTGGGTGCATATTGAGGGAAACAATTTGGAGAAGGCAAGAAAGGAGAAGATGGTTGTGTCGGTGGGCGCATGGTATTGATATTCCACCAGTTAGGACTTCCGGCCATCATTTGTTGCACCGGTGAGCTCTGCAAAACACCTCTATTCATCCCTAGAAGTAAAACTCCCTTTATCTCTTTCTTCAGTTTCGCTTTTCCAGCTTCTTATTGAAGCTCTCTGGCCAACAAGTCTTTGTAGAAACTTTGAGAGGTCCTCTTACTCAGGATTAAGTAGGGGGAAGGGGAACTTCAAGTGCTCCTGTGCTAGAGAGAATTTGAATAATCATGGAGTCTTGAGAACCTTTGTCTTTGCTTCCTCTCTTTTCCATCTTTCTTTATTGCTTTGCCTTTTTCTTTCTTCCTTTCTTTTTTGTTTTTCTTTTTCTTTCCTGCTTTTTCACTGCTTTTACTTTATCTCAAAGTGGGACAGAAAAGGTGGTAGCAATTCCCATACATTAAGAAAACAAATATATATATATATATATATATATATGGATCTCACTATAGATCTCACTAAAGTGACTGTGTGAACATACAATTTTTGGTACATATCAAGGCCATGTGGCGAACTGGTATAGGTCGTCAGCATGATGGCTATAAGCATGGGGGACCTTAATTATTAATCTATTGTGCAACATAATTTATTTATATATATATATAAAGATGAAAACCTGTTCATAGATACAAAAAGAAGTTTTGATATCAATCAATTTAATTGATCATATGAGGAATTTTGTGCCGGTCATGTTGATTCATACAATCTTATTCATGTGCTGATGTGATCAGTAGCTAGATCATGATCATGTTGTACGTACGATATATTATAGTTCTGTAATCTAGTGTCATGAGGAGTGGATCGGCAGTACTACAGCAAGGTTTCATCATTGCTAAAATAGCATAAACTTTTCCTTTTCCTATAAAATTTGAATTTGAAACGTAAATCCCACTCTATTACTTTATGATCGCTAGGGATAAGGCTCTAGTCAGAGTATGATCTTGTATTCATGATAGTTAATTCATTACTCTTAACGGATCATGTAATATTCTAGCAGCTAGCTAGCTTGTCTTCTTCTCCCCACAAATGAATTAATGAGTTATTTTCTTGATCATATACGTACGGCAGTATGAAAACCATTTTGATCTTTATTGTACTAATTGGCACTTGATTACTTGAACACTTTTAGCAAAAGTATCATTGAGCGCCGGTCCTTTCAAAATGGCAACGTTAAACATTCTTTCCATCCTCTGCGCGCCTTCAAAGTTTTGATCATCATGTAATTCTCTATATTTTCTTTATAAAAATTAATTAAAATTAGCCTCTTAGTCTTGGTATAGTCTTTTCTAATATAATATATTTATAATATATATATCAATATATAATAAAAAAGCGTCATCTCGTGGTGTTTTTTCTATTTATAGGGTTTTATGGCAGCTAGTATTTGTAATTATACCTACATTGATCATGGTTATATATGTTAAAGTACTAAACCTATATTGCAAGCACACAACTTGCCCACCAATGATATTAATCCATTCATGATGATGACACGAGTGTAGAAATTTCGACATTGGCATTATATGCTTGTAATATTGGTGCCATCTGCATAAACAAGTAGTGGATGGTGTATATCTGTTGATCACTAACCATATATGCTTGTTCGTTTGATGGGTATAATAAAGTTACTAATTCTCAAAAGAAAAGTTTGTTGGTATATATAAAGATTTAATTATAATTAGCTAATATAACATGGTAAATGTGAGGATGCATGCAGGGATTAATTAGCATATATATATATATATATAGAAGAGAGAGAGAGAGAGAGAGAGAGAGAGAGAGAGAGAGACCACACTTTTCTAGGGGTCAAAATCTAGGGTTTGGAGATCCCTAACCTCATCAGGGTCTCCAAGAGAATGATGACCATTTCCAAGATCAATAATTATAATATAGTTTTCGATATCGTTAGTTGTGGGCACTCTTCATTTTCTCATATAGCTGGCCACCGGCCCCCATCAAAAATATTGTTGGTAGTCCAAAACTCTTTGTTTTTTTTTTTTTTTTTTTTTTGGAACCTTAAGTAGTGGCTATTATATTTATGGGTTTGATCATTTTTCACTAAACACAGTACTAAAAACTAGCAAGGTTGATCATCATCTTTCGATCTCAAACAACGTCATTTTTCACAACAATATTATATATATATATATATATATAATCTCAATATTGTCTATCAATATTTAGCTAGATATATATCATTCTTCAACTTACCCTATGACGAAACTCATACATTCATTGTATTGTGCTATTATAAGTTAATCAAACCCAACAACTTGCTTAGACATTAGCCTCTTAACATTATTCAAAAGAAAGAAATTAAGGGTATAATACGTAGGACAAAGATCATGACCACCACAAGGAGAGTGCTCATTACGAGCAGTACTACTAGTACTGATCAATTTCCATGAACATTCATTCCGAAAAATATATATTAATAAAATAAAGTAAAATAAACAGAAAACTAAAAAAAAACATAGAATAGTTATAAAAATATTCCCTGGCCTGCTATAATAATTAATTACTAGGTTCGATCCACGACATATATTCTCTCAAACCGCATTTTGATGCAACAAAACAAACAAACAAACCCTTAAATCTCGAGCTAGCCCTCATGTAGACCAGTGACTGAGAAACATAACCATATGTTTTTGGGGGAGAAGAAGAGGGGGTGAGAATGGCATGTCTTGTCCGTACTGCCAAAAATCTTTGTCGGGGCTGCCGTGTCTTTTCTAGCACATCCTCTTGTATTCCCATGTCCTCTCCCAAAACAAGAACTTATTATAAACATCTTCCTCTTGTCCTCACCTTCCTCCCATCATATTCTTCTCTCACTAGTTACTTCTCTTCATATATAATATAGTACATATATCTAGTGTGTATTGCGCATTTTCTCAACCACAGCCGTCCGATCGATCTCAAGAAATTGCAGATACCCATAAGGTGTAATTTGGGATGATGGCTTAAAAAAATTGATCATGATCATGATCCCTTGTTTCTCTATTTTCTGGGATAAAAATTGTCACAGTTGAACTTAATTTATAAGTTTAATTTCTAAAGATCAAGTATACGAAGAATTAATAGTTCAGAGTACTAATTAATAAATAAACATATATAAGTTGTTATATAAGACGTCAAGATCATATGTATGTGGGTTTGGTTTTTTTTTTATTCTTTATCACAAGGCAATTGTGAATTCATCTCTGCACCATATAATTATGATGAACCCTTCATGAGTCATTTGATTTGTCTTTTGTACTTGTAACAAAATCTCAGAAAGAATTATGCAGCCGACATGCAGTCTTACACTATATATATATATAGGTCGCAGCAGCTAGTTAGCTAGCATATTTTCAATATTATTAGCATTAAAAAAACCCACCAACTTGACCTATTTATTTATTTCTTAATGAAACCGACAATTTTGAAACTCGCCATATATGTCGTCTTTCTTGGACCCGAGAATGTCACCTTGTTCATATCTGTTTTTTCATTGGATTCCCCATCACATGCTACACAACTCCCTCGAATTTGTCCGGCCAACACATTTATAGGCACTACTGTACTATCACAAGGCAGCTCATTGTTTAGTTTATGAATATAATTATTACTTTGTTTAGACGCACCTGGTTTCTTAATTTTTTTTAATTTGGATCGATCGATGAAGAGTCCGGGCATGGAAAAAATATAGAGAAATGATAAATTTACAACATCATTTACAGCAATTTACACAACATGTGTAGTAAAGTAAGGATATTTTTGTAAAGTGATGTTAATTTTATAAAGCAAATTACAAAAATATATTTATTTTATAATTTGCATTGTGTAACTGTTGTGAAATGTGTTGTGTGTATCGCTTCCCAAAAATATAAAACAAATATATGTGTGTGTGTGTGTGGACTCTGTGTGTGTGTATGCCATAGATGAGCACATGGAAATTGTGAACCTATCTGAACTTCCTTTTCATTTTGTAATTATATATTGTTAAAAAGAACCTCCACTTGCCTCCCTTCCCCTTTCTAGATGATCTTTGTTAGCTGTGAACTAAGATCAGTTAGGTTGGCACATATATATTGCATTCACGTTGCAGTACTCATCATGTAATCTGCATCATATATATATATATATATGATAAAAAGAAAATAAAGTGGCGTTATATAATAGATAAAAATAGAACATCATATATATATATATAGGTAAAAAGAAAACAAAGTGGCGTTATATAATAGATAAAATAGAATATCACTGCCTTTAGAATGGATGAATTGTATCCTCAAAATTTTTGAAAATTTGGAGTCAATCAATGTCGTGCGTGTAAAAAAGACAATAAATCTTGAAGTATGTTAGATCGACCTATCAAATCGGTGTCTAATAGTTTTAGGATTTTTGTATGTATCAATGGTTGGGTCTTAACCAAATTACTTTCTGGCAATACTAACGTGTTTGGATACTAATTCTATTAAGTACTTAACTCTTTGGATCGTAACAAATATTTACTATAGATCAGTAATGTCAATATTGTCTGGGCTAGGTAGACATGAACATGATCATCCATGTGACTGCATATATACGTACGGAAAGAAAACAACAATAAAATTATGTGATTAAAAAAAAAGGTAGCATTAATGACGAGTTGTTTGCCATAAAAATGACTATTTGTAAAGAGAATAAACTTATTTTAACAAGAAATGGTTATTTTAACAAGAAATAATTGGCTGCAAATAAGGCTATAAATGAACCAGTTTGTTCGATAGCCCAATCGGTAGTAGTCGCCCGTTTAAACTCGAATCAAATTTGAATCGTGAAAAAAAAACATTTGTAAAAGCATATACCTACTCGACTAGTAAACAACACAAACAAAACTCGATACTCGACTCAGTTAAGATTCGTTAAGACCTACCCATTTATGCTCAAGTCGACTCATTAGTTCAACTCGATTAAAACTCATTCATATATTGATCAATATATATATTATACACATATGTATATATACATATCTATGTATTAACTAATAATATAAGTATACCACTTTTATAATTAAATATATAATATGTAACCTAATATCTTATGTCGATATATTGAATATATTTCATATGTATATTTTTTAATTTATACAATAATTAATCGGTAAACTTTAATAATTCAATATACTAGTATGTGGGAACCACATATAAATTAATAGATATATGCTATTATATTATGTGTATATATTAATAATATATGTAGGTATATATATACTATATTGTTATTATGGATAAGTATTAATTAGATATTAATTATTTATAAATTTTTAAAATCTTATATTTCAATAGTTGTACAAATTCAATATTATATTTTTTATTTTTTATTTATCTAATTTATTAATTATTAAATCCCATTAAAGAAATTAGTAAAAATAAACAATTCAAACTCGAACTGAGAGTTGATCATCTTATCGAGTTGAGTTCAAACAAAGGATAAAAAAGAAAACCACAAGTTTGGGATCAAGCTCAAGCTCGAGTATTTTTAGTTGAGTCGAGCTTGCGCGGCTCGACTTGATTAAAACCCTAGTCGTAAATAAGCAATTTCTTATACATAAAGTTTTTTGGACAAAAAATATGATCTAGTAAAATTAGTTCTGTTGTACTGAGCTACCCTTCACAATATTGTAGAAGAGTAGTGTTGCATCTCCCGAAGGGGTGTAGCCCGAATTCTCTTGATATATACAAAATATATATATTTTTTCATTCATTTTTTTATATTCTTAAATCTTTTTTAAAAAAATTCATAACATTATTTAAAAACATTTCATTAAGTAAAAAAAAAATTAGTTTTGGATGAAATATTCTAGAGAAAATAGTGTTTCTCATTGTAGAAAGTACTATTGTAATGAAACATCGAGCAGGTCAGATTGTCTAATATTGCTGGTAATTAGAGATAGCTACAAAGTGCTACATGAACAGAATTTTCTTCATTATTGGGGATCTTATTGAAATAGACAAAGAAGTTGTTCAATGTTCATGAGGATTAATATCATATTCAATATGTTAGTAGGTTAGAAAATGAGACTGCTCATGAACTAGTCCGACATGCTTTGTTTGAGTTTATTGAGATGTGGTAACTAGGCTGGTTTCTCACACTTTATTTTTCATGCCATTTGGTTTAATAGTTGTCTATAACGACTATTTTATCAATATAATGTTCTTGTTATGAAAAAAACATCAAGCAATATATGAATATAAATATATTTACAAAGGCACCAATTAAACCATATATATATATGACTACATTTAAGAAAAATTAAGATCAATCATATCACACCAAATTATAATTAATTAGCCACAATTTCATTTGAATTGAATGATATTAATAGCTATTTTTGTTAATTATAGAGCACTGAATTGTACACATGATTCTGCATGTCTAAGTAATGAAATTAGAATATTAGATTAAAAAAAAGGTACTGAAAGAATATTATACATGATG
Source organism: Platycarya longipes (assembly GCA_036559045.1). Taxonomy (NCBI): domain Eukaryota; kingdom Viridiplantae; phylum Streptophyta; class Magnoliopsida; order Fagales; family Juglandaceae; genus Platycarya; species Platycarya longipes. Next base: position 6,503,925 of record CM071791.1, read on the forward strand.
GATATCGATCAAGTACCTAATAACCACCAAATTAAATTGGTGCAATTAAGATATATATATATATATATATATATATATATATATATAGGATCCGATCGATGATCATGTAGATGATCAGTCCTTAAAATTGAAATTGATGGTACTGTACCTGAAAATGATTGATCGATGGTATATGATCATCATGATCTGTTAATAATTCCAACGTTTTGACATCAAAATTTAATCATAAATAAATATTCTTCTGTTTTATGAGATGATCTTCCAAAGCTTCTTAGCTTCGTGTGAACGCATTTAATTGGAATTAATTAGCACTAATATCCTATCAATCTTATCCATATGTACTTCAGTTTTATTATAAATTAGTATTGGATTCGGCCAATCATTCATGAATTAAATTTACCCTCTATATTGAATATATGTTAATTTGGTTTTGAAAAATTTTATTCTTCATCTTAATTAAAAAATTAAGCATGTCATTTAATTTTCAGTAAGTGTGATTAATGATGATAAAATTTTAAATGAAAAGCATATATAATTAGCTAGCCGCGCTTTAATTTAATCAATGACTATGGCCAGAGCTAGACAAATAATGCAATTTGATATATTTAAGTGTATAAATTAAAGAAAAGATTGACCCTATTTGGCAGACAAGAAAGAGACCATATCTTAGTAGATTATTAAAAAATCCCTCAATCATTCTCCCATTTGAAAAAAAATAATCAGATTTTTCCTCGTTTCCTCACAAATAAAACTTTAATACGGATCCCAATACGTCCCCTTATCATGCTTTCTCTAAAATAAATTAATACTCTCTTATTCTTTTGTCTTCTTATATATCATATACACAAAAATAATAATAATAATAATTCCCACTTTCCAGTTTTTCCCCCCACTCATACACCTATATTGTATTTTATTCTTTTGATTAGTAATTAAAGGGTTATTATTTCTACGCTAACTTTTGCTGGCTTCGTGCCCCTTTATTTCAAAAGTGAAGAAGTCAAATGGCAGAGAATTAAAAATTAAATGATTTTGAGCTAATCGGCCATTAATTAATAGCTAATTAAGGCCGGTCCCCCAGCTAGTACGTAGCTACTCGAGTCCAAATCATTATAATTCAATGGTGCACAACAAATTAGCGTCTACAATATTATCCCCATGTGTATGCTAGATTATGTGGTTAAGTTTTAATCTTATTATTAATACCATTCTAAAAGGCCAAAAAATTACAAAGAATTTATATACAGGAATTATTATAAGCCGGCCTGATTAATAATTCTAACTGATTATATATAATGTATGCCTTTTTTGTGTGTTTTTATTAATGGATTTTATAACTTAATTAATTAACCCAATATAATTAATCAAAATATAATTAAATGCTATATAATATAGAATAAATTCGGATGAAAACTTTGTTTTTTCTAAATAATTATGATTAATATTGAGTATTTTTAGAAAAGAAATTAAATTGTTATTTAATATCTTGTTTAATTTTAATTATATTTTTTTTCATAATCGATCTTATTAAATATAGTACGTGGCATCAAATGAGTTTTAATTATTTGATTCACATCAAATATATAAGATAACCAGAGAATGATGAATAGTATTATATATTTATAATATATATAGAAAATACTCTTATGTGAAAAACATTGTTGATTAAGTAATTAATAAAATATTAGGACTGACGATCGAGTGAGATTCTTTCGGAATTAATTCATACAATTGTTTATACTCCTTTTAGGTTGAAATTATTAATACACGTACATATTGTTACAGCTAGGTATAGCTGGATCGACTATCACTTTCAAATCAATATTCATGTCTATTCTCAAATTTTGATTGTCTGCTAGTCATCACGATCGAAGACTAAACAAAAATATTTTCAATTCGGAAAACGTTAAACTTATGAAAGACTAATAAATTATTGCTAGATTATTTATCAAATTGTTGTATATGACACTTGCATTTTTTTTTTTTTTTTTTTTTTATAAAGAGTGGGGATTGTTTCGATTCTTCCATTTGAAGATCAGACCTTATACCATCTTGTCCAAGAGATTTAATTTACGTATCATCTAGGTCATATTTAGATTTGAAACTCATTTCATCTTATAATTATAATTATAATTTTTTAAAATTTTCAAACAAAATATAATAAACAATTCATCTTTTTCAAATCTCATAATAATAATAATATTAAAAAATATTATCTTAATAATTAATATTTTATATTTTGCATGTGTAGAAATTTTAAAAAATTGTAATGATGATATGAGATGAGTTCCGAATCCAAACAAAACTTAATCAAAGCACATGCATAATATTTTAAGTGGAGTAATGCCTACAAGTCCCAAATGCACAAATCTACAAAAATCTTTTATAATAATGTAGACTTTATCAAAAGAAAGTAAGCTATTTCACGATGGAATCCACTATTTTATAAAAGATTTGTATAAGATTTGTATATTTAAAACTTGTATATATCATTTTTCTTCTATAAGTGTGGCATCCGCCTACAAACAAAGTATAAATAATTAAAAATCAATAACTAAAAAGATAATATTTTAAAGAAAGAGAAATATATCATCCAAGTTCGGAGCAAGACCAGCCACCCTCTTGTCTCTTGATAGCATATTGTCGTGCGTCACGACAATGTTAATCGTTGTCCTTATTACACAATAATCGTTAAAAATGATTTTTAATAGCTAATCATGTGGCATTCTAAGATGGACCAAAAATCAGCTTGCACAATAGATCATGCAGTAAAAGTTGAACTAGTAGTTCTAATATTTGTGAGTAGGTGTAATATATAGGTGTGTTAATTTAGCGCATATTTCTAGTCATGAACAAGTCAATATTTAATTTGTAAGAAAGCCTAATTTAATTTAATTTACACTTCAATCAGCTCAACGCCAGAATGTACATCAATTTTTTTCTTTAGTTTTCCATATATAGCATCGAAATGAACTAATTTGCTACTTGCTGGCCTCCTATGGCCGCCATTCGCCATACTACCAGATTCTCCATCTATCGATTTGTCGATTGACAGAAGAAAATTGACCAAACAAGCAATGTATGGTCTCACGCGCAGTTCACAGTGTGCGTGTATCTTACGCGCCATCGAGCCACAGGAAGTCGTCACTGTGTGCGCCACCATTAAGGTCAAAGAGCCTATAACCTACACAATGTGCGAGTCGTTATTTATACTGAATTTTATAAATTTTAATAGGTGGTTATACATAACCACTACCACAATTATTAAAAAAAAATATTAAATATATATAAAATGAAGCATGCATATATAAAATAGTTCATTTTACTATTAAATATTTCATAGTCAATTTACAATATTAAAAATGTAATTCATAAATATAAATGATTGTTCAATTTGAAATATTATAAAATAGATACAATTGGTATGAAGCATGATTATATATTTATATTTAACATTTATAAAATTATATTTCATTCTTTTAACTGAATTTAAAGAACTCTTTTTCTCCATTTAAATTTTCATTTAAATTTTCATTTAGAATAGTGAAGTACTTCGCAAAATATTTCATTTAGATTATCGTTTCAAATTTCTTCATAAACGTTTAAACACATCTATATTTTTCGCGCATTTATTTTTATTTTTTAATGATTATTCAATTAATGATTGTTCAAGCTCTCTTCAAAATGAATGCGTAAATCCAGGATGAATGGTGGAGTATGATGGGCTCTTAGCACCGTAAAATAAGATGTGAATGCTAAGTAGATTCTAAAACTTGACTTTTATATTTAGTAATAGATGAGTGCCTTTTTCTGCCTACACTTCCTGAATCCTTCTCCTCTCATGGGTGGCGGTGGGTTGGGATCTAGGTTTCAATCACCTCCACCCATAGTTTTCTTTAAGCTTTTCTTTCTTGTTCTCGATTTTCCTAGCATTTCTTCTAGTTTTTTCTCTATTTTCCAGCCGGCCTTTGTCGATCTTCTAAAATTCGACATCCACTGTCAGCCACGCGCGACCTCATCCGTTTCTTTGACAGCCAATCTTCAAGCTCGCGAAGGGGAGACGCGATTCTGCTCGGCCGTTGGCGGCGCCCGCACGCGCGGCCCTTGCCATGCGCGTTGGCCACTCGTAGCTGCTACCCAAAGATGTTTCCGATGGCACGCGCGGTGACACTGGCTTCAGAGGGTTCCATTCCTACGGACTTGGCTGACGGCTCACGGTCTCAGGCGGTGCGTGATGGAGTGTGATGGGCCCTTACCATCGTAAAATAAGATGTGAATGCCAAGTAGATTTTAAAACTTGACTTTTATATATAGTAATAGATAGCTGCCTTTTTCCGCCTGCACTTCCCGAATCTTTCTCCTCTCATGGGTGGCAGTGGGTTGGGATCTAGGTTTCAATCACCTCCACCCATAGTTTCCTTTAAGTTTTTCTTTCTTGTTCTTGGTTTTCCTAGCATTTCTTCTAATTATTTCTCTATTTTCCAGCCGGCCTTTGTCGATCTTTTGAAATTCGACATCCACTGTCAGCCACGCACGACCTCATCCGCTTCTTTGACAGCCAATCTTCAAACTCGCAAAGGGGAGACGCGATTCTGCTCGGCCGTTGGCCGCATGCGCGGCCCTTGCCGTGCGCATTGGCCACACGTAGCTGCTTACCGGAGATGTTTCTCATGGCACGCGCGGTGGCACTGGCTTCAGAGGGTTCCACTCCTCCGAACTTGGCTGACAGCTCATGGTCTCAGGCGGCGCGTGCGCTACATGCGCCACCTCCGCCGCTGTGGGTTCTCTGCCGACAACTCAACTCTGGTTTTAGCTTCTACCCTATGTTCCAACTTTCCATAACCAAGGATCTAGTGAAAGCCAGCTAGGAAGTTTTTCACAGTTAGCCTAAACTAGCACGGTGCAATACACATTTCACCGCTGCAGCTTTCTACTACAGCCTAAAATCGCTTTTAAGCGGTCCCTCCCGTTATCAGGAAAATGGTGAGAGCCATTCATTTGGTTCCGAACACCCACCTTTTGTGTGAGCCATTCTTTTGGTTTTCTCTTTTGTGTTGCATTTTCTGTTAGCTTTTTAGAAAGATTGTAAGGGACTCACACCGCATTTGAACTAGTGTCATGTAACCTATTTATTTATCTAATATACTACAACTTGCTCAGAGAAAAAAAATGGATGGCCACCTTTTACTATCTTTCCAGTGTGGTTCGTGTGCTACACGCCTCTCCACCGCCAGTGACACTCTTATCCCAGTATATCGATCCATTTTCCGTTTGCTACTTCCTTATATATGTTTCCTATTTCCCTACTCAAGATCAAGATAAAATGATTCATGTGAAAGACTCCTTTAGCCAATTCATATTAGCAAAATACAGCATACAAAAATTCACTACGATTTTTAGTTGTAATTTTATAGTCTGTTTATCAAACTATGCAAAAACTGCTTCAAGCGACTTCTCCTTAGTGGAAAATGGGTGGGAGTCAAATTTTTTACTCCAAATCCTTTTTCTTTCTTTTTTTTAATCTTGTATTGCATTTACTTATTTTGGGATAATTATTGGAGGCTCACATCCATTAAATCTAATATATTGTAACTATTTAGTTTATTTATGAAGAGAATATCTTATACCCAAATCATCTGATTATTTCAAAAACCAACTCTGCAATCCGAATGCAACATGTCAACATGTTACTATCATTACCATCCATCTCACTACACCCGAACAGCACACTCCATTTTCCCTAAACCCATTTCTTCTTATCCCAACCCCATCCCTGACGGCACCCCACTGCGTCCCAACCCAAGCATTGTAATGGCAGTCTCACATGTGTTTCCATTGATACGAAGCATGGTACCCTCACCTGACCCATTTACCACCACCGAGAGAGAGAGAGAGAGAGAGAGAGAGTACCTAATTTGGAGCATTTCTTCTACTTTCGATGGCTGCTTTGCTTCTCCATATCCCCAAATTAAGGTCTCAAAGTCCTCAAATTGGGAAAAACCATGAACTCACCCATCTTATCAAAAATCTTAATGGCATATTCCATTTGTCTAGTTATGCACCATCCACTAATGACAGTACTTGTGAAAATCACATCGTTTGGACGGACTCCTGATTTGGTCTTTGCTCTTAATAGCTCTTCGAGAAGATGGATCACTGTAGAGAGAGATAATTTCCTGCCACGACTTTTACTTCAACTAAAATGTAAAATAAAACACATTTGTGTCTTCAAAGATGGCAGCAGCAAATATCTCAGTGATGGCAATTATGGGATCTCCGTTTGGTGGTGGCAACAGCAAGATCTTAATGTCGGTGACAAGTTGCAGTTGTGCAAAGGGGAAGGGTTTCTGTGATTCTGGTCTATGGTGTTCATTCCACACTTGTTGATTTGTCGCATTCTTATTGGAGGGTTGATTTTCTTATAAAACTAGAAGGGCTGATTAGAAGCATTCCTCATCTATGAAATGTTTGCTTACAAAAGAGACAAACTCATGTATGTCAATAGTGTAGAAAGTATATTCTCCATGCTAACTTGCAAGTAAAATTTTTCTACAACTACTCTTTCATTAATATTGAGAATATATATGAACCTAATCAAAGTTTGATAAATATGAGGATTTCTTTTGCAAATAAATTATGTAAGGATTGGTGCTTCAATCGAATTTGTTTTTCATTCTCTCAAAAAATAATCCACTTTCCTTCTTCTCCCTTCCAAGCGAAAGCTTGCTAACTTAGGTTTTCTTTGTTTCAGCTGGCGGCAAGGGGAGAGGAGCTTTGACTCCGTTCCTCTTCCATTTTCTCTTATCTCTCAGATTTCCTTTCTCGTTTCTTTTTCCGGTCACCTTGTTGGTTGGGGGTGATTTTCAGGTTTTTTGGGTTTTGAAGGCCGGTTGGCAAGTATAAAGGAACCGAAGACCAAAGTCCACCACACACGGTTTCGCCGAAACATTTTGATGAACGATGAAGTGTGCGTCCTTCACGCGCGAAGTTCAATTGTTGATGTTTGCAATGGATCTCGCTTATGGTGGATCCAGCTCGCCGATGGTGGCTTGGAGCGGATCTGGGTGTTCGAAGGTGTCTTGTCCTGTAGTGGTCCACTCCTAGTGTGGCGTTGTGTCCACGTGCCACCACAATCGGCTTTTTTTGGAGTTTTTAGTTTCTGTTGTGTGTTTTTGTTGTAGTTTGTTGATTTTGTGAATATTGTCTATATAGAAAAAATATTAAAAGTAAGAAATAATCTCCTGGACATTTTGTCCGTTTGGAGATGTAGTTTCTCCTCCTTTTGAGGAGAATATTTGTATATGCCTTCTTTTAGAGGCAATTTATAGTTCTCTCAAATTTTGTTTGAAAGACTTTGAAGCTGAGCGTCATTATGTAATTAGTTAACTATTTAGTCACAATATAGACTTCTTTATAATCTGAGTTTCAATAAATGAAATTATTTCTTTAAAAAAAAAAGGGATTAGTGCTCCAAACTCCAAGGGTACTTGTGGTTAAGTATAGGACATTTTTTTTTAGCATATAGGACATTATATTTACTGTCACTAAAAGCATTTTTATTGAATTGTCTAAAATTATCCTTCAAAAAATATAAATTTGCATATTTATCAAAAAAATTTGGTCATATTTGATCCAAAATGGAGAAATAAAGTGAAAAAATGAAACAAAAATAGTTTTTGTGAATAATAAAACTAAAACTTTGTCTAACAAAAGTCAAATTTGACTTTTATTGGACAAAATTTTAGTTTTACTATTTACAAAAACTACTTTTTTTTCTTTTTTTTTTCACTGTTTATTTTTTGTTTTTGATCAAATATGACCAAAATTTTTTAATAAATATACAAAATTATACTTTTTAAAAGATAATTTTAGACAATCCAATAAAAATGCTTAATATATCAAAGTCTATAAATCATTTATATTGTGACCGGCCCACAAAAACGAAAAAGCTAATTCTCGCAATATTTTCTACCAGGGCAATGATATGGGGCCCCGGCGTTAGGGCTCCTTTGCGCCTGTACAATGTAAAATTTTTTTGCACTTTTTTATAATTCAATTTTTTTTTTACAAAATCAATGAAAAAAATATATGTAGATAAAATATATTTAGTTTTTTTAATTTTTTAATTTTTTTTTTTATATTTAAAAAGTCTCATAGGGGCACAAAGGGACTCAAACACCAGGCCACAAAACATTTCTCATTCTACAATGTCATGTGGTATTTGGAGCTTCAACAGTGCATAACAATACGATATTAACTCTGTTGATGAAGTTATTTAAGATGTATCACGTGAAATAACCCTGAAATATGGGAAGGACTTAATATATTAATTCTAAATTAAGAAAAAAAAGTGAATGCCTAAAATAGTTTAAAAAAAAGAAACAGATATCAAATAGAATTTATATTGGACACGTAATAACTCTTATTTAAAAGAGAGAGAAACAAGCAACCACAGGCCATTTAAATGGCAATTAAGGCTTTGTTCATTTTTACAATTACTCTCATTTTATTTTATTTTTCATTTTTTTACATTTTATCATTATTATTTTTTAAAATTTTTATACAAAATAAAATAAACAATTTAACATTTTCAAATTTTAAAATATTTTTTTTATCTCAAAATAAAATTAATATTAAAAAAATATTATAACAAAATTTGATTTAATTTTTAACTTTTATCTCATCTTATCTATAAAAATAAACTACTATTAAAAAACCTTTATGTTGGAGCACCCCTACCAGATTCCTGTTCAAAGGTAAAGTAAGCTTTGAATAAGATCAGCAAAAGGAAATTAATAATCATAGTAATAATAACTTTTTTGGCGGTCATCTCCTATTTTTTTCAAAGTAAAAAGATTTAGAATTTTGACCATTTTATAAGATTTTTAAATTTTATTTGAGATAGTTATTAATATAATTCTTGGAAAACGATGATTAAACAAAGACAGATGAAGGTCTCCCCATTTGCTTATCATAATAACATTGGGGAAAAGTCAATTTAATTTCACAGTTTCCATGATTATATATATAGACGATGTTATCCAATTATATAATATGTATACATATTCATTACATTCATCACCAATATAATGAACCTGTTCCATCTCGCACTTATTATTTGGGAAATTTGTGTCTAAGTCTGATTTGTCTTTCAAACACATCTTATTTTATTTTATTTTATTTCATTTCATTTCATTTGAAATTTATTATTGTATTTTTTAAAATTTTTATACAAAATAAAATAAATATTTCAATTTTTTCAAATTCTAAAATAATTTTTTTTAATTTTTAAAAAAAATTATCCCATCTCATTTTTTAAAATAAATCAACTTAAGTCGAGTCTTGTATAATTACTTTAGACTCAATATTGCATTAAAGAGTAACTACTCTTATAAATTCTACTCTTATAAACGGAAATCTCGATCAATGTTTATAATTTTGTACCGTATTGGTTGGTACGGTCGAAATATGCCGTACCGGCCGGTTCTTCGATACATGTTATAGGGCTGTACTGTTTCGACAAAAATATCAACCGTACCAGACTGTATTGGTCATTTCGATCAATATTTCGACTGGTACCGACCTCGTATTTGTTGGTACTGACCGTATCAGATTTCAGCCATTCAATTTTTTTCTTTTTTTTACTATTTTTTACCTCAATTCATACTAAACTAATTACATATATATAATTATTCATATATTGACTATTATTTTAAAATATAATTTATATATGTATTTATATATATATTATATAAATTATTTCAAAGCGGTATACGAAGCGATATCGGTATTAAAATATTTCATTCTAGTGTCTTGACCAATACGCTAACCGGTACGGTATTCAAAACTTTGATTCCAACTTTAAGATTAAAATTATTTTATTTTTTTTATATAAAAATTAAAAATATGTATTTTATTAATGTTGTGATTTTTTAATTTTATAAAAATGTTTAACAGTAATAAAAAAATATATATAAATATAAAAAATAAAAATAAAAATTACAACTAGCGGGATCCCAGTCGTATGTGAACTTAGAAGAAGATTTCTACACAACCTCTCATCTTCTATATATTATTATTATTATTATTTTAATCCTTTAATATTTTTATTTTGAATTTTTTTCTTTTTAAAATAATTTAATTTTTTTATTTATTATTTATATATTAAATATTTGATTAAAAATAAAATAAAATAAAATATAATGTATAGAAATTATGTGAATACTAAGAGATTTAATTATTTTTTCGAACCTAGAATTACTCGTGTTGAAACACCACAAATGAGTCAGTGACGTTGCTGGAAAGGCCAATTGATTTGACTCAAAAAAAAATTAGAATTTCATCCTTTTTTTTTTCTCTGAAGTTAAGAATTTCATCCTTATGATCATATGAACTGCTATTTAATAATTTTTATATTTTATAATATTTACTAGATATAATTTTATGTATAAAATTTAAATTTTAAGATTTTATTTTTAAATTAAATTATATCAGATTTATAATATTTGATGTAAAATAATAAATATTCAAATAAAATTATTTCGTATAATATATACACTCAAGACTTTGGTGTTTTGAATATAAAGGGATACGATGTCATAAAAGGAGGATTAACTGGATTATGTAAGTTTGGAGTCAACTCGATTATATATATATATATATATATATATATATATATATATATATTCCTTTGAAGCAATGTTTTGTGAAGTCAGATTTAAAGACTACATGGTTTTGACATCCATAACCAATTAATGGACGAAGTCTTTACCAAATACTTCCATTTACTTGACTTTAGTTTCTTCAAACACGTTATTTGAGGTGAAGAATTTTTTCAAATAATTGAGGAAAGGTCTATAATGATTGAAACGCGTTCTTTTTATAACTGTTTACAAATCTTTTTTTTTTTTTAAATAGAAGATATTGTTATAAGTTTATAAGATAGTGATATTCTTATAATTTTGTTTTACAAAAATATACTATATATGAGATTATAACAAAATGTTACACTAATTTATATTGTCACTAAATTTGAAATGTTAACAGTTCATGTGTTTAATTCTTTTCCTCCATCCATCTCGTGCCCAATTATAAATGTGAAAATGATATCCTTACCATTATCTATAATTTTTTTACTATAATTTTTAATTTTTAATTTTTAATTTAAAAATATATTTTTTTTATTTAATTATTAAGGAAGTGATTATCATTAAAGTTATATTTTTTTTACTTTTTTTTAATAATTAAATATGTTAAAAAATACTTAAAAAATAATGAAATAATAAATACATTTAAAATAATAAATAAGAAATAATTAAATTATAAATGTATCACTACTCTTATAAATGAAATCCGAGTGATGCGGAGAAGAAAAGAGAAGAACTATATGTCCCAACTACCCAATTGGAGTGAATATTACGTTTTAAAATAAGAAATACATAAAAAATAATAAATAAGAAATAAATAAGTTGTAAATATATCACAACCCTTATAAATGAAATTCTAGTGATGTTGAGAAGAAAAGAGAAGAACTATATGCCCCAACAACCCAATTGGAGTGAAAATTACGTTTTTACCCTAATGCATTACATTAATTGTTATGTTTGATTCAGTTCAGAAAAAGGATTAAAGAATGAAGAAAGTAGGAAAAATCCATCCTTGTGTTTGGTTGGAGGGAAAAAGAATAGAAGAAATCAGGGAAAAAAAAGAAAGAAAGACCGAATAACGAACTAGCTCAAACCGACAAAGCAGAAACTCCTTATCCCAGATCTAGTCCAAATAACGAGATTTCAAATATATATAATTTTTAAAAAAGTTCATTAATATTAAGAAAAAATCTATCCATTATCCTTACACATTGCACAACATAATTGTTTTTAATTTTTAATTTTTAATTTTCTTTTCTTACTAAATATGTAATGCATGAATGATGAGTAGAAGAATTAAATTAGTTTAACAAAAATAAAATTAAAAAAAAATACAATATGTGGTATATAGAAATGATAAATAGCAAAGCTCTAATATTAATACTATATATAATTTGTTTGATGCTAGTGTGTTGTCTAGTTTTGACTCATGGTCATGTCCACTAGTACAAATTTCACATTTTTTTATTCTTTTTTTTTTTTACATTTTTTAAAAATTTATAGATATTCTTAAAAAATACAAAAAAAAAAAAACACTTATAAACTAAAAGCCACTTTCTTAATTACTAAGCAAAAAAAATTTTAAAAATAAAATATATGAGCAATCAAAATAAGAGAGTTTTTACATAAATTTTAAATTTATTAATTTTTATATATAAAAAAAAAAAGTTATCAATCATTTTTTCAAAATGGAATAAAAACCAATAAACCTAATCAATACATAAGTAAGATGAGACCTTTTTTTATTTTTTATTTTTTATTTTTTGATAAAAAAGATGAGACGCTTTTAGCTGACAAGATGTAAATTTAACTATGCCTGCCCCTGGATCAATTATAGTTTTGTACCATAGGTAAATTCTAGACATTCAAAACGATCAAATCTTGAGTGATGATCCAAGAGACAATTATGAATTTATTTGCTACATAATTTTGAATAAAGAACTACTCTCCCTCTTTTCTAAATTATGACTTTTATTTTAATTTTTCTGTATTTTTTAAAAACATAAATAATTTTATGTGGTTAATTATTTTTGAAGAAATCGTGTTAGACATACCAAAAATAATTATAGAAATAATGTTTTTCAAAAATGTTCTGTTACTAAGCAATTATTCATTAAGCAAGCTGTTAATTTGAATGGACAACCTTAAAAGGGCGGTAAAAAGAGGGTCGGGTCGGGTCACACCAATAAAAGAGCACCACGTGTTAAGAATTTAAGGGACAGAGACGGTTTGTGGGGCCCGGGAAGGTCGTCCCCCCGTGATGGTCCAGTCCGTAGGAGTTCTCAATACGAACGGAACTATTTTTTCCTTTGGGGACTTTTTATTTGAAAGGGACCTAAAGTTGTTTTGGACTGTGTGGTGGGCCCAAACTGTGGGGTCCACTTTCAGCCTTTTTGCCCAAAGCGACTGTCCCACCACGCACACCTCTACCCAACCCTAGGGCCTACCACCACCACATTATTTTTCTCCCTCGCTTTATTTTTTTCCTTTTTAATTTATTTTTTCTCTCTAAATATTATTTGGCAACGTCATGTGCACGTCAATTATGACCTCTCATGCTTGCACATTTATAAAAATATAAATAAATAATAATAAGGATTGGGCTGGGCTCATGCTCACAAAATTGAATCTCTCGCTTTAATATTTTGCCCAAAATATATATAAAAAAATTATGTGTTAGCCACTCGCTAATGGTCCTTGCTCGCATTAGCATTAAGGTCTCGTTGGAATTAAGAGATAAAAGATAAAATAAATTTTAAAAATTAAATAAAATATTATTATTATTATTTAAAAATCTTAAATAATTAAAAATTTTAAAATATATATATAATGATGAGTTTGAAATCCATTCGAGGCCAAAGCAAACCTAATATTAGGTTCTAATCTTGAAAAAGAGAAGAAAAATAATTATTTTTAATGGATCAATTTCCAACTAAGGAAATTCCTGACAAACGTGAAAGGAATTCATGTTAGACATAACTGAATGGACAAAGTGATCAACTAAACAAATGTTTTTTAGGTAATATCTTTCAAATCATAAATAGAAATGCCGTTACATATTTAAATATTAAATAAAAAATATATTTATAAGCCAGTATGGATAATTTTTTAGCTTTTCAACAGTGTTTTGGGTGTGTAAAATATTAAACTTACAAATAATTTCTTTCTAAGAAAATAAATAAAAATGCAAGTACATAAATTAAAAATATCATTTTGGATAAAATACTCTCATTATAAAGCATAATTAGTTATATGCTCGGAAAAAAAATTGTGCGTATATCACTAGTCATATTCGAAAAAAGATAATTTGATCAATTCGATCTATTGAGTTTAACTTATAGTGATAGTTTATTAAAGAATGACAAGCAAATATGCAATGGTGAAGTCAAGCCAAGGACAAGCTTAAGGTCATGTTTGGTTTTTCAATTTTTTGAGAAAATTTAGATAATTTATAAGAAAATTCTTAGATGTATTGTTTAATGGGTTTTGTGAATAAAGTGGCTTTGGTTTAGATCAATTTTTTAAAAGTTGTTTTAATATTTATATTTTTGGTGAAGATTATATAAAATGTTGAAAATCTATAATGGTATAAATTTTATATATTTTAGAAATGTTCAGTTTGATTTTACGAATCTTTTAAAATAATTTGTGAAAAGCTAGCAAGAAAATAAAAAAAAAAAAAACCTAATTAACCAAGCCTCTCTCTTCGATACATATTTGGCTAGACAGCGATTATAAAGTGATCCTTTCAACAGCTAATTAAGATTTTCGAACTCTCGTGAACAGGCTTTTAATTTAAAAATCTCTCTTGCGTGAGTTTAAAGAGAGATGTTCATTACTTTTAATATTTTCTGGTGAGAGGTTTAATTTTGAAGTAATTTTAGATATAGTTATTGAATATAAGATATTCGTAAATTACTTTTAAAAAATAGTAGAATTTTTTATTAAAAATTAATTTTCATGTATATTTCAAATTTGTCTATATATCTTTTTTTTTTTTAAAAACTAGTTGAACTGATAAAATTAATCGATAAAATGATCGATTCAATTTTTTATTTTATTTTTAAATTTTAAATTTTAAATTTTAAATTTACTTCATGGTTAAGTAAGTACTCAGTATTAATAAATTGGTGTTTTTTCTTTTTTCTTTTTTTTTTTATTTAAATTAAAACTGTGTAGAAAATGATTTTTTTTTTTTAAAAAAAAAATCATGTACATTCATTTCATCGGCTGTCCATCAATACTGGTAACTTGACTTCTCGCTGGGGTGTTCATCCAGGTTTTGGATTTTTAAATTCGGAATCCAGATTTAAAATTTTCTTCAATTTTTTTAAAAAATAAAATAAATATATTAAAAAATATATTAAAATTTCAAATCGGACCGAGTATAACTCGGATGGAATGAACCGGCCTACTTCTCGCCATATTTGGTTTAGCGGTTGAGAGTAAAAGGCATGCTTCAAACTTCAAACTGTAAACTTTCAAAACCCATTAGTCAAGTTTGTCAACCTTTTTCTGTTTTCTTTTTCTTTTGATAAATTGTGACCTTTCAACTTTTTTTTTCCTCTATTACACAGAAAAATCATCATAATGGTCATCTTTTTAGTCTGGTTTTATTTTCACAAACTATTTCATTTAAAATTAATATAACTTTTTAAAATTTTCAAATAAAATTTAAATAAATTAAATAAAAATAATATTTTATTCAATTTTCATCTCATATATATAATCAAATGAGACATTAATCTTCCATTAAAGCAATTTTATTTAACTTGGAAGTTATAACAAGCATGGTTGCTTCTTTCCCAATAGCTAGCCACCCCATTATATATAAAGTAGAGACATGCAATGTATATAGAATCATAGATAGATACAAACAGAATCAAAAACTCAAAACCAACAAGAAAAAGACCAAACATGTCACTTGCTTTGCTTTAACCTCAAGAAAGAAATGAAAGTCTTATAGGGTGTAATATTCTTGGTATAAACTTGATTTCAAATTACTTACTAATTAATATGATGGTCTGCTTTGACTTGGTAGAACATTGGTTTGGTAAAACAGCAAACATAACTTTGTTGGAGTATTTTGCACTTGAAGACTACTTTGACCTATATAAGTCAGTGTCAATTAAATCCATTTTTATTAGTCTATCCCAAGTTGATCAAACATTATTATTACTCTCTTCACCACAGATATTAATATTTTATATATATATATATATATATATATTGTCATATATATATTGTTGTCTTCATTTATTGTTGACGTTGATGGTATATATTTAAGTGCAACGTCTCCCATGTTTTAACATGTACCATTTGGTGAAATAAGACGCAGTTTATTGGCTTCAATTTTTTTATAGGCTTAAGGGTGTTAGAATAGCATTAACATTTTTCTTTCTCTTTTAATTTAGTAATTGTCTCCCTCTATATTAAATTTAACAGTCCCTAGGAAAAAGTTTATGAATAGTAATAAAATAGTCTTAGTTAAGATGTTTTATGAGATTTTGAGAAATGAGAGAGAAATATATAATTAAAATGTTTTTAGAATATTATTTTTTAATATTATTTTTATTTTAAATTTTGAAAAAGAAATTATTTTTAATATTTTGTTTGAGAGTTTTGAAAAGTACTGATTAGATAAAATGGCCAAAAATTAAAAACTAAAAATTATTTGCATTTGAATGGTATTTAAATATTAAAATGAAATAAATTAAGTCATGTAAAATCAAACAGAGCCTAAGCATATTTAAAAAGTTGTATTCACATTCTCAAAAGACACATGGTAATTGAATAGATTGATTTGGAAGAAATTTTCTTGTCAGAGTACTCCTCCACGTTTAAAAAAAAAAAAAAAAAGACTGTCACCATATAGTTTAATTGAACCCCTAAAATCTGAAGTCATTAACTTTGTATTGTTGTTCCTTCCTAGACAATTCTTAGATACTCTGCTGAACTAGTATAGGCTCAGTACTACAAGGGGAGACATCCTGAAATGGGCCTGATATCCACCCACACACGAATACAACGAGCCTCTGAGCCCATGTTTCCAACAGTCTTCCTTATTTTAGTCACACCATTTTGAATATATATATATATATATATATATATATATTTCAGTTTATATTTATAGATTGTATTGCAAGCTTAATTAAAATGCTCTTATTTAATAATAAAACTAAATAAATTTTTATAAATTTTAAAAGTTTTTTATTTATAAGGATATTTAAATCAATTTTATTCTAAAATTAAAAATTTTCTATTTATCCATTATTTGAACAGTAAAAAAGTCCATGATCCACCATTATATATATATATATATATATGAAAAATACTATTGAAAAATATTATTATACATAAGATTTAGGCTCCGTTTGAATTTAGAGATGAGATGAGTTTAATTTATTTTTTAATATTATTATTATTTTAGAATTTAAAAATTGTGTATTAGGATTTAAAAAATATATATTAGAATTTGAAAAATATATATTAAGATTTAAAAAAGGTATATAAAAATTTATATTTTATATAAAAAATTATAAAAATATAATAATAAAATGAGTGTGAATCTAAACCGGAACTTAATCTAAACGGGGCCTTAACGTAGATAATCATAGGCGCTGATGTGCATGACGTTACAGGGGTCTAAAATCTAAAATTAGAATTTCAAAAAAAAAAAAAAAAAAAACCTGAAATTTTGAGGTTAATTTGCACTCAATACTGTTGTGCATGACGTTATTCGTACGTGTATCCCTACTCTATTTGCTCATAATCATCCTATATAAAGTGCATCGGGTATACTCGTTTCGACAATTATTTTACAAATTATATATTTTCTTATATTCACGACTTTGGTCCTTTTATTTTTATAGGAAACGGAACTTTTTATCCATTAATAACAAATTTAAACAAAGTGAAAGGGCGGTCGGCTTCAACCCTAAGTCTCGAAAAGTCGGTTGGGCTCAAGGTCCGTGATCTGAACCCAGATGACGCGGTGTCCGAATTCAACTAAGAGTACCGAAATCAGAAACGATCCGAGTAACTGGTTATCCCGAATAAAGAAGAAGAAAATAAATCGATTTCAAGGATATGTTAAGGTCAAGAACGACGGCTCATTTATTGACATATCTCCTGGATCCACCTCACCTCATGATCATTCCAGCATTTATGAACAACCAGACAACAGCCGGTCAATATATTTTCCCTCTTAAATGTGGAGATACCATAGACACGCATTCTTAATTGCTAGATTGGAGGAGGGAAGAACAGCATTTAATGTCCCTCTCAAAAAAGGTCTAATTGAGCATTAATTAAGGAGATATCCAATTAATGCGATGAGACAGACAGAATCAAATCAGGTTTCCCCTTCTCAAGGATGACGATCGAGTGATGTCCCAATTAATAGATCTTTCGCCATCAAAATCCCCTTAAGGGCGAACACCTATAAATAAGACTGAACCGAAGCCGAAAATGGGTACATTCTGACAATTCTCTCAAACAAACTTCCATATATTTTCTCTCTAAAACTAACTTAATCGTCGGAGCGATCCCGGACCCCGATCTTCCTTGTTCTTGTTTTACAGGTTCCGGTCAATCAGGATTTAATAAACCAGACTGCGGAATACGTTCTTAACAGTGGCGCCGTCTGTGAGATATTCTTGTTTTTAATAAACGTACTTTTTACATGTCTACCCTACCATTATCCCAAACGACCGAACACGACCAGCATTTGTACCCGGCCATGGAAGAAAGACTAGAAGTGCTGGAAGAAATGGTGAGGAAGCTGAAAGAGGAGAACGCCGCCCTTTGGCAACCCCGCGAGGAAATATCTGCCCTTGGCGAGATCAATCTTGAAGAGAATGTGAGCTCCCGACATCCCGAGGAGAGCGAGGCCTCTAAAGGAGAACGACACCGGATGCACACCGAGCTAAAGGAGTTAGGGGACAAGTATGCTGAAATGGCAAAACTAATCAGCCCGGCCGCAGGGCACCTCTCCTCGCAAGGAAGCATAGGGACACCCTACAGTGCAGACGTCCTAGCCGTCCCTTTCCCGTCCAGATTCAAAGTCCCGCAAGTGGAACCGTATGATGGGTCTCAGGATTCCGTGGAACACCTAGAAGCCTTCAAAGCACATATTAGCCTGCATGGCTATCCCAGCGAAGTAGCATGTCGAGCGTTCCCTCTCATACTGAAGGGGATGGCTAGGACATGGTTTGGAACCATTCCTCCGGGATCAGTCAGTAGCTTCGTGACGTTAGCCCGACTCTTCACCATCCAATTCATGGCCAGTAGGAAAAGGAGGCGCCCCGCGGCGTACTTATTGACCGTCAAATAAGAAGAGAAAGAGAACCTGAAAGGGTACCTGACCAGGTTCAACAAAGAAAGAATGACAACCGACAACCAGGACGAAAAAATCACCCTAGCGGCCCTCCTGGGTGGAATATGGCCCAGGAGCCCCTTTATAGCAGAGATAGCTCGCAAGACTCCCACTACTTTGAACGGGTTTATGGATCAAGCTGACGGGTTTATCAATGCTGAAGACACGCTCGAAGCCCTAGTAGCCCCACGACGAGGAGAACTCAGACAGCATGACCGGAAAACAACCAGTGCCAGAGAAAGTTCCAGCCAGCATCGAAGGGGAAGGAAGTTCCCATATGAAACGAGGAAAAGAGACCCCCCACGGGAACACAGAATATCATCATGGCCTCAATCCAACTTGGCGGTGGAAAACCAGAACCGATCTGAATCAAGACGAGAATCTATTAGAAGAAAGAGGGGGAGTATGTACTGTGAATATCACAAGACTACAGGCCACAACACTGAAGACTGCCAGGCTTTGAAGAATAGACAAAGGGATGAACAGCTGAGCGATCGAAGAGACAGAACCCAGTCGAGGACCCCCCTTCGGGACCGAGAGTCAAGCCAACACCGAGGCGAGCCCGCATCTAGCCACCCGCCAGGCGAGATCAGAACCATCATTGGAGGACCTTCCCGAGGAGGGACTACATCCTCCTCTCAAAGGGCGCACGCACGAAGAGCCAGGTATGGAGAAGTTTACACACTGGGAAGAACACCGAGACAGGGCAACCCAGGCCCTAAAGGAGAATCAATCGTTTTCAACGAACAGGATGAAAAAGGCATCGCCTTTCCGCACGATGATGCGTTGGTAATATCAGTATTGGTAGCCAATTTCACAGTCAAAAGGATACTGATTGAAAATGGGAGTTCGGCCGATATCTTGTTCTGGGAGGCCTTTATGCAGATGGGGATCGATCCCCACCAACTCCAGCCCATCCAAGCCCCCCTTAAAGGATTTATGGGTGAAGCAATACACCCCGAAGGCGTGATAACGCTCCCGGTCTTGATGGGTTCCGCACCCAGAACCATGTCAGTCATGACCAAATTCCTGGTAGTGAAAGCCCCCTCCTCATACAATGCCATCCTAGGGAGGCCGACCCTAAATAACCTGAGGGCAGTCACTTCTACCTACTACCTCAAAATGAAGTTTCCGACCGATAGAGAAATAGGTGAGTCAGAGGAGAACAAGTCACCTCTAAGGAATGCTACGCTCGGGAATTGAAACATAAAGTCAATTCCGTGGCTACGATCTCCCTGGAAGGCGAGCGTACCGAATTCCTGTCTGCTCCTCCCCGAGCGATTTGGGACGATGAAATCAGGGACGAAGGGACACTACGTCAAGCGGAAACCAACGAACCTTTGGAACTGATTCCGATCGATCATGACAACCCGGATCGGACGGTGCGAGTCGGAACCAGAATAGATCCGGGAATACACGCAGAGCTCAAGAATCTCCTCATTGAGCACAAAGACGTATTCGCTTGGACGCATGCTGACATGCCTGGAATCGACAGGTCCATAATAGAACATCGGCTATGTGTCAATTCAACAGCCCAAACAATTAAACAAAAGAGAAAAAGCTTCTGTGCCGAAAAATATGCCGCCATTGCAGAAGAAGTTGACAGACTCCTGACCGCTGGGTTCATCCGAGAAGTTCACTACCCGGAATGGCTGTCTAACGTAGTCATGGTAAGGAAGACAAGCGGGAAATGGCGTATGTGCGTTAACTTCACCGATTTGAACAAGGCTTGCCCTAAAGATAACTTCCATCTTCCGTGCATCGACCTCATTGTAGATTCGACTGCTGCACACTCTCTCCTCAGTTTCATGGACGCCTATTCGGGTTATAATCAGATCAAAATGAGCACAAACGATGAGGAAAAAACGGCGTTCATTCCAGATCGCGGACTCCATTGCTACACCGCCATGCCTTTTAGACTCAAGAACGCAGGGGCTATTTATCAACGGTTGGTCAATCGTATATTTAAGAACCAAATCGGGAGAAACATGGAATTTTATGTCGATGACCTCCTAGTCAAGAGCCGCTGCCCTAACGACCATTTGGCGGACCTAAGAAAGGCCTTCTCTATTCTGCGGCACTATCAGATGAAGCTCAACCCCGCCAAGTGCACCTTTGGGGTCGAATCCGGGAAGTTCTTAGGATACATGGTCTCCGAATGAGGAATTAAAGCCAACCCCGAGAAAATACAGGCTATCCTCGGAATGGCTTCCCCGAGAAACCTGCAGGAAGTCCAACGATTAGCTGGGTGAGTCGCCGCTCTCAGCCGATTTATAGCAAGGTCAACCGACCGATGCCTTCCCTTTTTCCAAGTCTTCCGGAAAGCACACGAGTGGAACACGTCGTGTGAGCAGGCATTCGAACAACTCAAAGACTATCTGACATGTCCTCCGTTACTTAGTCAGACTGCTCCCGGAGAAACTCTTGTGGCCTATTTGGCAATCTCACCTCATGCAACGTCTGCAGTGCTAGTAAGAGAAAATGATCAGGGTCAGAAACCTATTTACTAAGTTAGCAGGGCACTTCAAGGAACAGAAGCCAGGTACCCCCGTACGGAGATGATGGTATTCGCCTTACTGACGGCAGTGCGTCGGCTGCATCCTTACTTCCAAACTCACACCATAAAAGTAATGACCGATCAGCCCATCAGAACCATTCTCCAAAAGCCTGATACCTCCGGTCGATTGGCCAAGTGGGCAATCGAGCTGAGCGAGTTTGATCTAATGTTCCAGCCCAGGGCAACAATGAAGGCACAAACACTGGCGGATTTTGTAGCGGAGTACACCGGGTTTCCAGAGGAGATTCCTGGTAAACCTCAGGGACAGACATGGCAGCTATATGTTAACGGGTCCTCATGTCGGGCTGGGGGTGGAGCAGGAGTACATATCGTCACCGACCAGGGTGCCCAGCACAACTACGCCATAGGCCTAACTTTCAAAGTGACCAACAACGAAGCAGAATACGAGGCCCTCATAGCTGGGATGACAATTGCTCGGGTCCTTGGGGCAATAGAGCTGGAGGCCCGAACCGATTCTCAAATAGTATTTCATCAAGTACTCGACCAATACATCACAAAGAGCGAAAAGTTGAAAAAATATCTGGAGCAAGTATGCATCGAGAGAGACCGATTCAGATACTTCCGTCTGCTGCGGATCCGAAGGGAAGAAAATCATTTAGCAGATCGATTGGCAAAAATAGCGTCGGGAAAAGATGAACATCCGCCTCCAGAAAACACAGAGATTAGAATAGTAGACACCCCCTCCACCGGTAGCGAAGTTAGAATGGTGGCCGTTGCAGATCCCGACTGGGCAACCGATATTATAGAATATCTCCGGACAAGCACATTACCTCCTGACCCGGGCCAGGCTCGCAAGATAAAGAATAGATCAGCCAGGTTCACTCTGGTTGACGGATCGTTATACAGGAAGAACTTTTCCGAACCATTGCTCAGGTGTGTGACGAAAGAAGAATGACAATATATACTAGCCGAAATCCATGAAGGAATCTGCGGGGCTCACACAGGGGCTAAAACATTAGCCGCCTGCGCAACCCGTGCAGGGTATTACTGGCCGTGTTTGTTCCAGGAAGCAAAAGAGTTCGTTAAGAAGTGTCCAAAATGTCAGGAATATAGCCCAATGCTACATTCCTCGTCGGAGGAACTCGCTTCGATAACATCCCCTGGCCCTTTGAATCAATGGGGGCTAGATCTTATAGGACCATTCCTAGTCGGGAGGGGTGGAACTAAATTCATTGTAGTAGCAGTGGATTATTTCACGAAATGGGTAGAAGCCGAAGCCCTTACCAGCATCACTTCTCAAGCCATCACAAAATTCTTATAGAAATCGATTGTTTGCCGATTCGGGATACCTCAGAGCTCTATATCAGACAACGGAAAACAGTTCGATTGCAATCATTACCGAGAGTGGTGCTCCGAGTTGAAAATCAAAGTGAAATACTCTTCTCCCGGCCACCCGCATGCTAATGGGCAAGCCGAGGCGACCAACAAAACGATCCTCAATAAGTTGAAGAAACTCGGAATGCACAAAGGGGCTTGGGTCGATGAACTGCCGGGAGTCCTTTGGGCATATCACACAACAGTCCGAACCCCCACCTGCGAAACGTCGTTCGCCCTTACATATGGCTACGAGGCAGTAATTCCAGTCGAAATCGGGATACCTACGCTACGAATCCAGCACTATGATGCTGCTACCAATGACGCTAAAATGATGGAACGCTTAGACTCCTAAGAAGAACAAAGAGAAGAGGCCTGCATCCGAATTGCCAACAACAAACGCAAGACAGAACAATACTTCAACAAAAGAGTAAAGCCGCGCAACTTCAAAGTCGGGGACTTAGTACTAAGACAAACAGGAGTTACGACTCCAGCACAAGGAAAACTAGGACCAAAATGGGAAGGGCCCTACATAGTGACAGCAACAAACAGGCCCGGATCTTACCGACTCAGGGATAGCTCTGAAACCGACCTACCGCACCCTTGGAATAGTGAGAAGCTTAAGAGGTACTATGTATAACGTTTATCGATGTATTTTACTTCTTGAAATTATAAAAAGCCATTTGTTATTGATATCCGATGCATTATAAATTATAAAGTTCTCAACGCAAAATCCCGCGGGGTCGGTCCACCCACTCACGCGAAGTAACATTCAGAATCCCGCGGGGTCAGTCCAACCACCCACGTGAAGTAACATTCAGAATCCCGCGGGGTCGGTTTATCCACCCACGCGAAGTAACATTCAGAATCCCGCGGGGTCGGTCTACCCACCCACGCCAAGTAAACGATCGGAATCCCACGGGGTCGGTCCACCCACCCACGCGAAGTAAACATTCGAAATCCCGCGGGGTCGGTCCACCCACCCACGCGAAGTAAACGATCGGAATCCCGCGGGGTCAGTCTACCCACCCACGCGAAGTAATTCACAACTCCTAAATCTCGATCTCAAGAACGCATATTACGCTCGATAAAATTTTTTCTCAAGTTTACACTTAACCAAAAATTTCGCGGGGTATACTAAGCGAACAAAGCATCTAGAGAAGGATCAAACTCGAATGTCATATATTCAGTTATGCAAACTCGCTCGGATCAAACTCGAATGTCATATATTCAGTTATGCAAACTCGCTCGGATCAAACTCGAATGTTATATTCAGTTACAATATCTCGAATGTCAAAAAATATATATATATATACATCGATCAGGTCAAGCCTCAGGAGGGGGAGGAGGAGGATTCAGGTTGTCAAAAGGCGGGTGGCCACGCTTTCCGATCTTCTTCACAAATCTCTTCGCAACCCAGTCCGAACGAAGAGACTCCGAACTTATGTTGCGGGGATTGAGCTGAGGGTCCACCAGAACCTGGGCTCCTATCCAACGGAGGCCCTCAGCATAACCATACCCCCAGGCTGAGTTGCGAATGGCCACCACTCGAGATATCTGCTGCTCAAAGTCAGCAATTCTCAAATGAGCCTCTTCTAAAGCATGACGAGCCCCCTCCAGCTCGGACTCTCGAGCAGCCCGGATTTGTTCAGACCGTGCCAACTCTGCCCCTAAAGCCTCTCGGGCGTGCTCCGAACCGTCCAACTCCTCCTCCCGCGCAATCCGAGCCTGCTCAAAAACTACCAGCTCTTTTTCCCTCAATGAAAGAATCTGGGAAGAAGCGGCTAGTTCCGCCGTCCGAGCAGTTAGCTCGTACTGAAGGAGGATCTTGTCCTGCTCGGTGGCCGATCTGGCATCTATAAAGCGGGCGTTCCTCTGATGGGCAGTCACCAGGAAATCCCAAGTCGCCTCCAATTCGGCCCGAAGAGAAGCGTTGGCCTTCTCTAGCATGCTCTTATCCGCCCCTAACTCCTCGACCGTCTTGATCAGCCCCCCGCAAGTTTCCTGCGACAGCTCGAGCTGATCCCTCGCCTGCTGCAACTTGTAGAGCCCGAACTTGCAGACGGTCCCCAGCTCATTGTTGAATTCGACGAGCTCTGCCAACTCAGAACCCACAGTCTGGGATATCTCCTTGGCGACCTGAACACAAGGAAAAGAACTTAGCAACTCGAAACGAAAAGACCATGCAAAATTTGACAAAATCTACAAGTCAAACCTGTGTCAGTAAGGGCTCCAGCATCAAGGCCACTCGCTCGGAAGCGTCCGCCTTGGCTTGTTCAAAGCGCGAGGGGCGCTCTGAACCAGCTTCACCGGCTTGATGCCCTCCTTCCGAATCCGGCTTGAAGAATTGACCGAGCACCGCGACCCCACTTCGAGATCGAAAAGAGGACAGGAGTCGAGGAGGAACTTTCGAGTCCGGAGAGGGGCGCCCATCCTCGAATTGGACCCCTGAAGTCGACCCCCTCTCAAAGGTTGGGGGTGGAGGCTCAGGAGATTCATCGGGCTCGACGACAGGTCGCCCGCCCTCATTCAAGGCCTCCACATGGATCCTTTCCACTGGAACGCCAGACTCGCCCGACCTTTCAGGGTCGACCTCTCCCCGGTGTCCTTCATCTGAGCCTCCTTGCTGACCTGCTCCCCCACAATCGCCCTCGGAGTCGGATCCACCAGCAACTTCATCCTCCCCCTCGAAAGCATCTGAGTGACGCTCGGAAGATGAGGGAGGCGGAGTGGGCAATTTGTTCGCCCTGGAGACTCGCTCTTCCGACTCCTGCCGGAAGACTTGCACGAAGGGCATAGCACTCGATGACAGGTCAGCGGCGCGATCCAAAGCCTCTTGAAAGGCACGGTCGATCTCTTCTCCATTTGATGACTCGACCCCAGCCAGATCTGTTGCTTCTATCTGGGCTTCGATGACCACCCTCCTGGCCTCAGCCCTTATCCCCTCAGTCTGCAGGAATCGGAGCCCATCCGAAGATGAGGACGAGGAGGCCTGCTCGGGACTGCGAACGGGAGAGTTCGTGGGGGGTACGCATTCGCCCTGATCTTCGGTACGTGGACCCTTCCCCTTCTTCTGTTTCTTGGGACGGGCACCACGGCTTGGAGTGGCTTCACCGGCTCGGCTCTTGGTACGTCTCTCCCTCCCTACCTCCCGATCGAAGGCCCGCTTGCGAGAGGAGGTAGGGGGCTCTTCCGAAACATTGAAGAAGTTTTGACCCTCGGGATAAGACCGGTCTGGTCGGGTCAGAAACTCCTCAATGTTCTCCTCGGTCAGAAGAGCGTCGGACCACAGCCGGCCGGGATCTTCTGCCCCCCAGGAAAGGACAGCCTTCACCCTCTCTGTTTCCTAGGCTGTAAGGGTAATCTCCATGTGCGTCGGGGAAGGGAGGAAACCCCAATCTTTCTGAACAGGGAACTCATTCCCCTCTCCCTCTGGGAATTCCCAGTCCCTGCCCGAGACAAAGAAAATTTTTTTATGATAGTCTCAGGCACTCGAATGCCTCTCTTCCATTCGAATCAGTCTGCACTTCGGCTTTATATGGAAACCAGCAACATTCCCGTCCCGACGGAGCAGCCAGTACATCGAAAAGAACTCTCGAGCAGTCAAGTCGGGGTAGGGATCGTTCTTCCCAGAAAGAACGATTCGGAACGCCACGCAAGTGGCCAACAGAATACGCCACCCGTTCGGCATGAGTTGGGCAGGGGCCAAACCCAAGAAATGAAGAACCTCTCGAACAGGCTAGATGAAGGGGAGGCGGAAACCCTTCGAAAATATAAGATAGAAGAAGACAACCTTCTGTGCCCTCCCATCGCGTTCACAAGCCCTAACGCCATCCTCTAGGGCCTCCAGGGTATGCCGCCAGGAAACACGATGTTTCTTCCTGAGCGCGTCCACATCAGAGGACTGCATAGAGGAGGTCCAGCCATTACCAGCGAAGAAAAGGCATGGATCAGAGGAAGCCATGGGAGCAAATAGAAAGGCAAGAAAGAATGGCAATGAAGAACAGGGAAGCAAACAAAGAAGGAAGGACAGTGAGAAGATCTCTGGGTAATTTATACCTAGAAGCCAAATTTAAAGCAAACGGGAAACGAGGCGACACCAGAACCATAACCTCAGGCGTGACCCTTGGGAACAGAAGGCACACTCGAAACTGACCAATCAAAGGTAAGAAACATGCGCCGAAATGACAGGTCAGTTAATGATGATCACGCACATGCGTATCACGAGTTAATCGCGAATCACTGATGGTTCGGGAATCGGAACAACGGCACAAATAAATTTTGAAAAGCATTAATTGCCTGACACGGGATATGACAAGTTATGACCTAGCATTAATTGATTAGAATTCTAATCGTCCCCCCTGGAGTCCGGCCAGTAAATGAAACGACATGCCAACTGGAACCACCCGAGTATATTCGGCCAAGCATTTCCGCTCGAAAGGAAAGTTAAAATAACATTGTCCAGTACTGATGGAGAACGTAACAAAAGAAAGACTCTAACCCTAAAGCACTTAGAATCTCCATCGAAGCACCTTCGATGAAAATTCGTGGGGTACTGAAAGGGCGGTCGGCTTCAACCCTAAGCCCCGAAAAGTCGGTTGGGCCCAAGGCCCGTGATCTGAACCTAGATGACGCGATGTCCGAATTCAACCAGGAATACCGGAATCAGAAACGATCCGAATAACTGGTTATCCCGAATAAAGAAGAAGAAAATAAATCGGCTTCAAGGATACGCTAAGGCCAGGAACGACGGCTCATTTATTGACATATCTCCTGGATCCACCCCACCTCATGATCATTTTAGCATTTATGAGCAACCAGACAACAGTAGGTCTATAGATTTTCCTTCTTAAATGCGGAGATACCATAGACACGCATCCTTAATTGCTAGATTGGAGGGGGGAAGAGCAGCATTTAATGTCCCTATCAAAAAAGGTCTAATTGAGCATTAATTAAGGAAATATCCAATTAATGCGATGAGACAGACAGAATCAGATCAGGTTTCCCCTTCTCAAGGATGACGATCAAGTGATGTCCCAATTAATAGATATTTCGTCATCAAACCCCCCTTCAGGGGGAACACCTATAAATAAGACTGAACCAAAGCCGAAAAGGGGTACATTCTGACAATTCTCTCAAACAAACTTCCATATATTTTCTCTCTAAAACTAACTTGATCGTCGAAGCGGTCCCGGACCCCGATCTTCCTTGTTCTTGTTTTGCAAGTTCCAGTCAATCGGGATTTGATCAACCAGACTGCGGAATACGTTCTTAACACAAAGCATCATGCTCAACAATATAGTTCACAAAGTCCGGACAACTATTTGGCCACATCATTAAATCATCTAAATGCCTAGAATATTCTGCAAAACAATCTGCAACTGCATTAGTCAAATAACTTCTATGCTTTATTACAATATCTGGAAAACGACTCATCATACTTTTAATCTCAAACACGATATGGCTCCATATTGATTGAGACTCGACTTGTGTATTAATATCCTAGACCACCAATAAAGCATCACTCTCCATAGTTAAGCTTTGAATATTCAGAGGATTGCACAATTGTAAGCCCCTTAGGATTGCCAAAAGCTCAATCTCCATTGGATTCGACACACTATGTTCTGATTTGCTGATAGCAAAGATAACTTCTCCATCCTTATCATGCAAAATCAAGCCTACACCAGATTTTCCCACCTCTTGAAACAAAGTTCCATCAATATTCAATTTAAGCTCACCGGTTTGTAGAGGAATCCAACCAACTTGATATTTTGAATTTTGTGATTTCTCCTTTTTGACATTCTTGTAGTCTTGTGCATTTGAGTTGCTTCACTCGGATTGACCTACTTTTCCTCATATAAAAATTGATTTCTACAATACCAAACAGCCCACAAGCAAAGGAAGAAATCTTCTAATTCACCATCCTTATTCCTATGCAAAATGTGATAAATCATTTGAAGGATGTTCCTGCTCTCTGTCATTCCCTGCAAGAAAGAGATCGGAATAGAAAGAACGCAAAGCGCTAGCACTATAGGATCGGTTTTTTATTTTTGGGCTTGTGAAGAAGCAAGCTTATCCCGCCTAAACACCACTTGAAGACAAAATTATATGGCAACCAGAAGGGAAGGGCCAATTCTCTACCAAGTTAGCGGACCGCCTACACTGAGTATGACAGAATAAAAGAGTCTACATTCTGCAAGGCCTTACATGAGGAGCTCAGGCGAGAAAAAATGTCTATAGCAGGCCACACCCGAGAGCAATATATAAAAGCATGTTCAAGAGTTTCTAAACAAGTATTGCATCGTTTACAAGTAGTATCTTGAATTATCTTCCTAGAGTGCAGATTCATGAAAGTGGGTAGGATGTTGGTGCACAATCTCCAAGCAAATATTTTAATCGTTGTTGGTACTTCTATCCTCCAGATACATCTCCATAATTTCCTTTGAGCAGCACCATTTGAAACTTTCCCCTGCTGAGCTCCTTATCTCATTTGCATAAACATCTTATAAGCACTTCGGACTGAGAAGATTCCATTCTTTTCTGGTTCCCAAATGAGTGTATCAAGCCTTTCGCTTCCCAGTAGGAATAATTTACAAACTTCAAAAGCCACATGAGGAGGCAGCAGCCTGGAGACTTTCTCCATATTCCAGCTTCGGGTGTGACTATCAATTAACTCAAATACTTTCATATTATGTTCAACTATTGTGATAAAAGCTGGGTCAGCTATACTCTTGAACTTCGAGATCCAATAATTTGTCCATGCATATATATCATTTCCATCTCTTACCCTCCAACGGCAATCTTGTAACAAGAGGTTTTTTTGCTTCTCAAATCCCCCTACAAACATAAGAAGGATTGACCCCGAGTTTAGCATTTTGGAAAGAAGTCATGGGAAAATATCTCGCCTTGAAAATCTGGTGAAGCAAAGAATCTTGAACCTTAAGAATCCGCCACCCTTGTTTAGTTAAGAGCGACATGTTAAATAGGTGCATATCTTTGAAACCCATTCCCCCTTGACTTTTCGACTTGCACATATTTTCCAGCTAACCCATCTCACCTTATTCTCCTTTTTATTTTGTCCCCACCAAAATCTTGCAATTAAATTCTCAATCTTATGACACAAAAAGGGGGGGAATTTGAAACAACTCATTGTGTACGTAGGAATGGATGAAGGTGAAGCCACAGCTTTTATAAGTACCTCTTTAATCTCTTGGGATAATAATTTTTCCTTCCATCCTTGAAGCTTTGTCCACACCTTAGCTTTAACTTCAGAGAAAGCTTGTCATTATCTTCTTCCAACAATGGCTGGTAGACCTAGATATTTTTCAAGTTGATAACATTGTTGGCTCCTCAAAAATTCGTGATTTCCTCTTGGACACTCAGTTAGACATTTTTGCTAAAAATCATAGAGGTCTTACTTAGATTTATTTGCTGGCCCGATGCTTTCTCATACTTCTCTAGGAGTTTGAGAATATGGCTATTTGTTTCCAGGATAGCTCTACAAAAAAGTATACTATCATCCGCAAACATCAAATGGTTAACTCGAGGTGCCCCCTACTAATCCGAATCCCGGCAACTACTCCACTCGAATCTGTCTATTTAAGTAATGCAATAAGCCCCTCCGTGCATCATAGGAGATATAAGTAAGGGGATAAAGGATCCCCTTGCCTAATCCTCCTAGTTAGAAAAATAGGTCATTTGGGTTCTCCATTGACTAAGATGGATAAAGAAATAATTCTCAAACAATGCATAACCATAGAAATCCATTTAACAAAAAAACCCATTATGCTCATCACATTCTCAAGAAAATTCACTCTATTCTATCGTACACTTTGCTCATGTCTAGTTTCAAAGACATAAGTCTCTTCTTTTTCTTGGCTTATATTCTTAATGAAATGCACAAGTTCATAGGCAATAAGTATATTATCAAAAATAATCCTCTGGAGAACAAATGCACATTGTGAAGGGGAAATCAAAGCTAGAAGCACCATTTTAAGTCTGTTTGCTAGGACTTTAGACACCAGTTTATAAATAGTATTACAGAGACTTATCAGCCTAAACTCAAACACCAATTCAACTTTTTTTTTCTTTGGGATAAAAGTAACAAAAGTATGGTTTAAAGATGTAGGCAAAAAACCCATTATTCGGAGCACTAAGGACCACATTTGAAACATCCCTTCCGACAATATTCCAATACTTTTGAAAAAATAAAGTTGACATTCCATCGAGTTCGGGTTCTTTAGTCGAATGCATCTCTCTCAAAGCTTGTTCCAATCTTCCTTCACAAATACTCCATCTAATTGAGCTACCATATCAAGTGTGACTAGACCATGCAAGTTGTTCAGAAATTGTAAATCTCCCCTGACATCTGAGCTTGAAATAAATCTTGGAAATACTGTAAAATGACTTGATCTTAGGCCTCCTCAGTTTGCCAATTGCCATTTGAGTCTTTGACACCCCTGATATAATTTCTAGCCCTCCTTTGTGAAGCTTTTTGGTGGAAAAGAGATGTGTTCTTGTCTCCTTTATTCAACCATTGTACTCTTGATCTCTATTTCCACAGAATCTCCGTTCTTTCAAGCTGTTTTTGCACTTCAAACTATGCCAATTTCATTAGTTGTTGGTTAAGTCCCCTGGGATCATAAACCTGCACCTGTTTCAGATGTTGCTGAGCTCTTTTAAGCCATCTCTGTACATAGCCAAACTCATAGTTGTTCCACCCTGATAGTCTTTCCCCATACCTTGGCCCATATCATTTATTCCCCAAGCCTCATTAATCACCTTCTTACAACCTTCCTCCTCACACCACATAGCTTCAAAACGAAACAATTTCTTCACTCATTTTCTTTGCCAGACTTCCTGCAAATTTACTATGAGGGGAGTGTGGTCAGAGTACGCAACACAACCATGCTTCACTACAGCCAAGGGATAGAGCGTCTTCCACTTTAAATTTTCGAACACTCGATCCAATCTTGCACTTATTCTAAACTCAGGTTCACGCTTGTTGCACCACGTGAGAGGAATACCATTGAAATCCAAGTCTAATAGCTCACAAGCATCCACAAAGTCTCAGAAAGCTTGCATATGTGTTTCAATTCTATCACGACCTCCAAACTTTTCCTCTTGACTCATTACCTCATTAAAATCTCTCATTAACATCCAATTTTTTATCAATGGGAACCCTTAAGGAACTTAAAAGTTGCCAAGTATGATGCCTCATACTGACCTCCAGGTGACCATATACCCCTATGAAATACCAACTTTCAGAAACATCATGCTACTGGACAGAGGCATGAATGTGGTATCTCGAATAGCTTAGAATATCCAGCTTTATTTCCTTCATCCAACATAGGCATAAACCTCTACTCATCCCCACGCTACTAATAGCCAAGCAATTTTCAAAATCCAAACTATAATCTATTCACTGCTCTTTCGTTCAATCTTGTTTCTTGCAAAAACAAGATTGAGGGAACTTCCTCTATAGTCAAATCGGAGAGTGCTCGAACACTCTGTGGGTTCCCAAGCCCACAGATGTTTCAACTTATGAGCCTCATGGATCTCGACAGAGTTGTTTAATAGCCACTATCGTTTCAAATGGTGAGCTACGTGGTTAACCACCATACCTACAGCGAGAGCTCCTTCATCGACATCTTGAAGCTTTGCCTTCTTTAGTGCATCTCTATTTTCGACATTCTCCTCCACTCCAAAAGCATTACGTCATGAATCTATACCAAGTTTTTCCTTTCCCTTTTCTTATATTATAGCTTTCTTCGAATCGATGCTGGTTGTAATTTCCCTTTCTAACCCATTAGGGTTTCATTTTGATCTTGTATGTAGTATAATGGGTGACGTTGAAACGTCAACTTGGCAAGCTCGCTTTTTCCAAGTGCATTTGTTGGGCTAGGTTAAAGTCTCTTAGGCCAGAACAGCTTCACAGGCTTGACCTGGCAAGTCCCCCGGCCCATTAA
This sequence comes from Platycarya longipes, assembly GCA_036559045.1. Taxonomy (NCBI): domain Eukaryota; kingdom Viridiplantae; phylum Streptophyta; class Magnoliopsida; order Fagales; family Juglandaceae; genus Platycarya; species Platycarya longipes. The sequence goes on from CM071791.1 coordinate 6,536,808, forward strand.
CCACAGTCATTGGCGCCTTGGTCTCAGGTTTTAAAGGAACTTTAAGTTTGTCTTCTTGCTCGATTTCCTTTAAACTTCGTAACGGACCATTATCCCCAACAACCAGATACTCAACAATCAATTCTGGAGAAATCCCAATAATTTCGCCTTCCATTTTTCCATTCTTTTCAACTTTACTAGACTCAGAGATACCATTATCGTTATCAGTGTGATTCCCGACATTAATACCTCCCTCATCAGTCTCTGATTGATTACCAGAAGATTCTTTCCCAGTTGACAAGAAAGCTTTGAATTGCCGTCCGCCAGAATCTGCACAAAGCCAGGTACTGAATTGCTTTCCCCCATATGCAACCAAGTTCGCTCCAGTACATCCACCTTTCTCGTGAGCTATTCAACTACAGTTGAAACAGAACTTTGGAAGTTTTTCGTATTGCATAGGGGACCAATATCTTTTTCCTTGCAGCATCACCGTCCTTCCCCTCGCAAGCGGCTTCCGCACATTCAATAAGAGCTTCACTCGTAAGGCAAGTCCCCAACCCACATCATCTGTATCTACCTCCACGTGTTGCACCTCCCCTATAGAACTACACAATTTCACCCCAATGTCCCTTGACATACCACCAAGTGGTAGGTTGTAGAAATGAACCCACATTGGCGTTGAATCAAAGCACATTTGAGAGATAGGAGTGAAATCATCAAAACATTCATCACAAATAAATTTCCATCAAAAATCCATGGTAGCCCATTTGACACCCTTTGCTTGTCCGCATAATTGGCAAAGGTTATTAAAAATATTCTTCCCCAACTCAGTGAAGGTAGCAGGTTTGCTTATGCGCCAAACCTCTGCCAATGTTGTTTCCACAGTGGATTTTACAATATTGCGATCAGATAGAATGTTGCCAATCAAACACCGATTACCTTTTCGCCACACTTCTTCCATACCTTACCTATCAATAGCAATCGCTTCTTCCTCTTCTTCATCCGACTGAAAACCTTTCCATAATTCTTGCAGTTCTTCCATGGCCTAAGAACTTGAAACTGAGCACCACCTCCAATTCTCCCTTGCAGCACTAGAGAGGGGACTTTTTTGCAGCAACTCTATCTTCATGATTTTGGTCTTTAGTTTATGCCTTTTTTGATGGATGAAAAATGGTACGTAGGAGGGAGTGAGTAGAGGTCGTTTTCCTACCCATATTGCAAGTTTGATCATGATTATTTTGATCTATATATCTAATAAATTAATATCATTCATGCAATCATGTATAACAATTGTTTTGGACTATTTGGTATATATCTTATGATATTAAAATTGATAGGGATATGTAAGCTACAAAAGGAACAGTAATATATTTGGTTTAGAATATGGTATAGAAGAAATGCATTTGTTTTTAACAATTGTTTTAAAAGTCCTGGAGTAGTACTAACTATGGCACAGAATGAGTTATTTGTTTTTGAACAGGTGAATCAACAGGTTGTTACTATAGATGCTACTTACTACACAGAGAGGCTTAGTAAGACTGAATTGGCAACCTAGTTCGTGGCCACCATTGAAGGCAAATTTTGAAGCAGGTATATTGGATAACAAAGAATGGAAGGTGGGTTTGGGAGTAGTGGTAAGGGATGTAAGAGGGGAGCTGGAACTTCAAGCTGATTGTTCTGCTCCAATGGTTTCTGTACAATCTGTTTTCCTTGCTGAGAGTCATGCATCACTTAAAGCTATGGAACTATGTGCAGAATTGCAAGTCCATTTTTTAAGGTGAAGAGGTTCTGTGAAATGTACAATCTGTTTACCATTTAAAATCTACTAAAACATCATAACCAATTATTGTCGAATCAAACATCAAGGTAGGGCGTCACAACAATATAAAGTTTAGTTGTTAGAGGTTCTTTGTCACCATTATTCACATGATCCGTACAGTTAGCATCAAATGCAACGTGGTCCATTGGTTAGTAGGCCTGGTTTTCCAAAGGTCATGCATGCCTTTTGTTCTATCCTAATGATCCGCAAGAAAATGACGAGGTTTTTTATATATATCACTGACAAAAACTAATTTCTTGAATGTAGAAAATGTCTTGCATTCAAATATATCACTCTTAATTAAAATATTAAATTCTTAACCTTCGTGATTGATCACAATAAATTATCCATCCATGTATGTGAGTTAACGCCAACTTGAAATATACGTGTTTTGTGTTTCGTGTACTTTTGGGTCAGATTCTAGCAACTTTTAAGTTTTTTGGGCTTGGTCTTATACATAAAGAAGACGAGGAAAACGAGAGACCTTCATAAGACTGGAGAGTCTTGCACGAGTGTCTGACATTCAAATTATTGTCAACTCTTCATATTTGGTTTTGAATTCAATGTTTTTGCTTCCATGATTTCTCCATCTTTAACCTTTCTTTCACTCTTATAATTACTATGGCATGCCAGGCCTGGCGCCATGCATCTTTTCATATTCTTTTCAGAACCGTAAAGAAGCTTGCTTTTATTATTAAATGGTTCCATTAATGTCATAAGGCTGCTCAAACTTGGTCAGTTTTCTCGAGCACAAAGTCAGGTTAACAACCGGTTTTAGGTAAATATTTTTGCGTAAAAAAGTCAAACCCCACCCAAGTTAGTTTCAATGCCAAGCACTTTGCAAAAGCTGTCATCTTCGATCGTGATAGTGATCAGCAGCAGCTGAAGCAGCTCCAAGTCTTCGAAAATGCGTAGACTTTATGGTCTATTTCATCATGGGAGGATTGAAATTTCCGAAGCTGATCTTTCTTTAGGCTCTGCATGAGTGTCACATCGGCGTGGCATATTTGTTTCATCTGATCAAGAAGGATTCAACTAAATATATATGTATATATATATATAATTATATATAGCGCCCAACTCCACTATATATTGCCCAATTTAGATGGTTTTGATCTGGAAAATGGCTTTCCTCTTGAGGAATATAGGACTTCTTCACATCTGAATTACCCGAAACTTCTCTGCAAATGTGCCTCAAAATCCGGTCTAAGTTAAACCATTCTGGGAATATATTTTGACTTTATAAATAATTTTGTTGGTGGTCGGGCGTTGTGATTCATGACATGATTTGGAGATATATATAGATACACCGCAGATTCTTTGATCTATCATCTCTTGTATATTAATAGTGCTGGTATATATATGATTCAAATAATTTATTTATCTTTATTTAAAATTGGATCATTAAATTCCATAAGATAATTAATATATATATATAGATCAAATCCAAAAGCTTGGCTGATGGATATAAATTATCTTAAATATTAATATATATAACTCATATTGTTTTCTGTTAATCGGTCTGGAATATGACAGCAGGCTGAATAAATATTGATTGGACGATCTTCAATTCCTGAAAGTGGAAGCAGCCTACCATGTTGTTAAAATTCCTGCAAGCCATAATTAATAGTTTCCAACTACCCATGCATGAGTACTATGTCCTTGGTCCACAGCTGGGGGATTGGAGAAGTTCTATCCTTTTTCATTATGGCCTTAGAGATCATTGGACAGACATCAGAAACCACTGTGAATGGCTTTAATTTATAGCTCATATATAGCATTTTCCCGGCCCCCTCTTTAATTTCTCCTGCATGTCTGCTTTCAAGACACAGCTTGCACGTACATGAAGGCATTGGGTTGGGAATTTCGGGATGACTTTTTTTTTCTTTTTCTTTTTTCTCTCAGCAGGGCAATAACTGGGAAGAAGATTACTCCTATTAATTACTATATGGGTTTAATTTCAAAAAAATGTTTTCTTGGTTTGTTTGAGTAATTTGTGGAAATTATTTAGTCCATGGAATTTCACTCTTGTCGGCCGTATGCCAATCAAAATAATTATATTTTTACCGTAAGTTTAGAATTCATTAGAAATTTAGGACGAGTTCTGTTCAACTATGCATGCAGTCTAGAATCAATACTCTGATTTTTAACTTCCATGCATGCATGCAGAATTATCAGTATGCATGCTGGAAATACCAAGATTCATGCATGGCAAGTAGCATGGATATATGGTTTCTGGATATATCGTTATATGGATATATAATATTTCCAGCTGCATATATATATATATATATATAATAAGTGACTACTTAACATTTACTTAACGGATTTTCTTGTTTTTTGATAAATTTTTTTTTTTTTTTTGTTAAATTTAATTTCATACATTCGTCCCATCTGAATTTTGAAATGATGTGATTTTTGAAATTTAATTTCCTTATTCAAAATCTTAAATCAAACATTTCAAATTCAAATCTAATCAAATTCAAATCAGGCAAATATCGTTAATCTCTAACAAATCTTATCCTCCCAAAAATTATTATCCAAAACTCTCTCTCAAATCCAATCCGTTTAAACTATATCTCACAATTTAAATAGATTCCTAGATTGAAACCAACACTCAATTTTAAACTTAACTCAACTCAACTCAATCTCTTTAAAAATATGTTACCATACCCTCATCATTTATAAAACTCACCCAAGACTCAAATTAAATAATATAAATTATATAAACTATAATATAACATGCAAATTATAAATTACTTATATTTTATTACTAATTTTATTAGTAATAGATTATATAACATGTGAATTATAATATAACATTATAATATTAGTAAACTTATTTCAAGTTACAAATTATAATATAACATTATTTTATATAAATTATAATTTATATTATATATAAAGTTATATATGATTTAGAATTTCTAATCATTCTTTATAAAAATTAAAAAAAGAAATGTAAAATAATTAAGTTTAAATCTGTTTGCCGACTATATTTGTGAATATAATTATTTTAATAAAATATTATTTATTTCTCAATTTAAATTTCTTATGAAACATTAAATTCAAATAATAATATTCTATAAATAAAATTATAATAATTATTAAATAATTTATGTCAAAAAAAATTATTAAATAATTATCTTTCATCACTTTACATCTATTTGTAATGTAATTTTATATAAGTTTTTCATTGCTAAGATATTTTTTATTTTTCTTTTATTATCTGTCAAATATTTTTTAAAATTTATATTTTTTTATATATTACATTATTAATCGAAATTTATTTTTTATAAAAATTATATTACTTTTTAAAAATAATCATTTTATTAAATTAAGAAAACGTATTTATATATTAGTCCATATATATAATTAATTCGCCTTCAAAATATCCATGATCGTGTAGTGAACGGATGGATGGTTATGTAGTACATGCATGATGATGTTCGTACGTAGTACTGACTACTGAGCTTCATCAATAATGAATTTCATGGACCCACTATAAATTGGTGGATGCAAATTTGCAGTGCAATGAACCTACTGCGCATGCATGGATGCTGTAAAGATTTTTTCTAATACTATATGCATAACTTTCCTATTCTTAATAATGTTAAGGACAAATATTAAAAATAAATAATAGATAAATGTTAATATAAGAGATAAAATGTTTCGAATTTATTTTTTTTTTAATTTCAGATCCATTTTTTCATTTATCAATTCATAAATATTATACACACAACAAGAAAATTGACTTCTTATAATATTAATTTTTTCGTAAAAATATAAATAAATATCGTAAAAAGTTATTTCTAATAAAAATAATTATTTTGATTGCATCAAATTAATTATTTCTGATATTTTTTTATAGTGGTACAGTACTACACAAATTATCAATTATAATTTATCCATTGCTTATCTTAAACGTTTATCCTTAATATTTTTGTTCATAAAAGCTGATGAGTCTCATTTACTAGCTTATAGCTGTTTGCTGAGATATATAGACACGTACATATATATATATGAAGATCATCGATCTTTGAATCCTTGTACCTTCTTCAAAACTTTTGAGATCGATCTAGTACTACTTGAACTGCTAGCTGCGGTAGAAGCATTTAATGGATAGATTCAACATGACACGTACGATATTTTATATCACGGATATATAACTAGTGGTGGATAAATTTTTAATTAAGATAAAGATAAAAAATCTATGTACCAGCATATAATAATTTGCTAATTTCTAAAAAAGAAATAATAATTTGCTAATTTGACACGCTAAGCACATCATTAATGCGCGTGTCTGCAAGCTACGTCAGTCACTATAAAAAAAATTATTTATATTTCGTCCTTTTTTTAATAATTATAATGTGTCACAGATTGTACTCTTGTAGTGGGTAATTAATATACCAACTTATAATAGAAATATAACAAAATTGAAAAAAAAAATCAAAACTAATTACGAAATTTAGTTGACTATTTAACAAAGTTAAAAGTTTTTTAAGTTTAACGTGGATGCACACGTTTTTAGAGCATCCACACTTCATCTCTCAATTTTTTTTTTTAATTTTAATTAAAAAAACTCATTTTTTATAAATTTTATTCATCTTCACTATATTTCCTACATCTCATTTTCTATCATTTCTTTATTTTATTAATTTTATTATTTCTTTATTACTTTTTTTATTACTTTATTTCACAATCTTCAACTCATTTCTATAATAAAATATACTTAAAATTTGATATAAGAATGAATAGTAACTTCCAAATATAGAAAGTTACTGTAGCATCCTCTAAATTCATCCCTTATTATAGAGATCTAGATATGGGTTGGTTTTTGGGTAAAACCCTAAACCAAATTCTCTAATTTATGAATTAATTGCATTTGATATATTCAATGTGAGTGCTCTTATTCATTTATTAATCTAAAGTTTGACTGAGAAAAACCATTTCTTTTAAGAAAGACATTAAAGCAAATGCTCGAATCAAGTGACTTAATATTAATTAGTGAAGTAATTTGACTAACAAATTTCCAGGCAAAATCCTTTGCCGCTTACAGGGCTATGCTCATTTCGCAGGGGGGGAGGGGGTTGGAGCTTCAACTCCACCCACCTCTCTCCCTCACCAACCTCGGACGCCACTTAAATTTATTTATTCTCACAATTTTCATTAGTTTTTTCCCAATAGTATCAAAACTATTTGATCCATTACTTTCCGACGATCAAGGTCTGACATTGGCCCCACCATCAACTTTTCCAGGTGTCGATCTGAGCGACACGTTCGCCTCACACGCGGCTTATGTTGTGTGCGAGTTTTCGCGTGCTACCGCATTTGGAAACATTTTTCTGGCCACATGTAGCACTGTCAAGCTCAGAGGTGTTGGGTCTTCCTGTTTCGACCATCTACTCCTCTTCAAGTGCGGCGCATTCCCTCACTTGTTGTTAACACCAGTGGTGGCTCCTCGATCGCCGGTGATTCGTCTGAGTTCTCGATTGCTTTCCTATGTTTCTGTTTTTTTTGACCAATGATCGAGTGAAAGTAAACGTGACGTTTCTTCCAGCCAATCCAAACCAACAAATTGCAACACACCCTCTTTTGCTGTAGCTTCTAGCTGCAACTTTATAATCTATTTATCAGATTATTTAAAAATCGAATGTCAACAATAATCTCTCGTTGATTAGGTGAGAGCCATATTTTTGGCTTCAATTACCCATTTTTATTTGTATTTTTTGTACTGTAATGCGTTAGTTTTGAAAAGATTGTAGGAAAATCTCACTCCATTAAACTTGTATATTGTATATGCTAATTTATCTATAAATGTCATTTTCAAAAAAAAATTGTTAACACTATCTGTATGACGGGGAAAAGACTTTTGCAATTCTGACACGAGAGAGAGAGATACATAAAATAGAGCATACATGAACATAATTAATTATTAATCGTATAAATACTTCAGTCAATACTAAATGGTGTATGATCTATTTATGTGTCTATATATATCTCTCACACTTTACGTATCTGTATGACGTAGCCTACATGACATATATACTGAGACGTACTCAGCAAAATAATGCTCTTTGCTAGCTATAGCCATACAATGCACCTAGGTAGGTTGCTTTTGGTTTGATTTGCTAAAAGGCTTTGACAGATTTATATATATCCCATGCCCTTGTGACCACCAGTGTGCTTTCAATTAGTGTTTAAGTTCAAGATGTTACTCAACTAACAATATGGCTTCTGACTCAACTCGATAGAAAATTTAAAATAAATGAAACAAAAATAAGTAAATAACTTTCTGACTGTCTAGTTATAAGACAAAGCATAATTTATTTGCGAATTCACGAGGAGATTTTTGTTGGATTTGTGTTGAGGCTAAGGATTTTCTTCTTTTTTCATAATATAAAATTAATGGTATGTATGTAATGTATATATATATTTAACAAAATGAGAGGTGGGAGCGATCAATATAACTATTTTTTTTAGATGTGATTATAAGAGTCTCTGCTTGCTGTAAAATATCTAGTTTGAGCCATAATTACTAGCTGGTGGACAAACCGTCATCACAATTCCATTAAAGTGTCAGCCGATCCAAAACTTATCTCATAGAATCTTAGTTCAAATATTATTACTGCAAGCGATCTCGATAAATATCATGTATATGAATTTGTGACAGAGTATATATGAAGAAATATAATTTTCAAAAATAAAATAAATGATATGTGGTGGATGGCGGGTCCAGAGGAGCCTGATCAAGTGTGTCTAATGTGCAGATGAGGTATTATTCATACAGGGCCATGATGGTCAGTTTGAGAGTATAACAAAAATAAAAATAAATAAATAAAAAGTTGTGATTCCTCTTGGTGTTTAATCAAATCCTGTATGGGGTCAGCTCGAGCTGTTGTCAAGATTCATGCTGTCTCCTACTCCTTACTTAAAGTCTTTGGTCCGATTATGACAACCATTTCACATGTTTGGAGTTGGACACTTGTTAATCCTCTGTTTGGTTTTAGTAACTTCTCATTTTTCTTTTATATATCTTTGTCCTGTTTGGTGGCCCTTTTCATGGGATGTGGTTTTTTTTTTTTTTTTCATCTCATTTTCGTTTCCTCTTTAATTCCTAGCAAAAACTGCCGCAAATATTCTAGGGAGTTTGATAATTCCTGGGTTTATTCGTCTGCAACAACACTAGAGGTTTTAGTAGAGAAGATAAACCAACTGAGGAGATGATATTAACTCCTACTGTATTTTGGTTGTAGAATTCCTGGCTATACTATTTCAATACTGTATTTAAATCAGCCGGTCTGGCTGGTGTGGGACAGAACTTGTTTCAACATGGGTTGCAATATTGCATGAAAATATAATCATATATGCAGAAAATAATTGAATAAAGTGTCAAATACACATTAGCAATTTGCACAAATGGTTAGAATCAACCAGAAGTCGGATTTTATCTTCTTAATGGAAAAAGAGATGAATAAATTATTCTAATTTCAAGTCATCACAAAAATTCAACTTTTAAACTGATAAACTTTGAGATCTCGTTTGTTTTCATATATGGTGAAAACAAATGAAGAAATGGTAGAAAACCAAACTTATGCATGATATTTGCAAGTGAGAGCATGAGAGTGTCAAATCAAAATTGCTCGTGATTATGACCAGTAGTTACAGTCCACTATCCTGAAAATGGATGCCATGCTTGAGTGCAGAGGGGAAAAAAGAATAGAATCCACAATGGTAGTGGGGTTTAAAAGCTCAGCTTATCTTATTATCCTGTTAACCACGTGGGATGAATGTGATAAAAAAATTTAGAGAAAAAAAAAAAAAGGTGAAGAGCACAAAGGACCCACCAAAAGCCACCATGACCCAAAACATTAGGATTAGGATTAGGATGAGTTGAGCTTGGCCAAACATCAAATTAAAGAGAGACTGAATCAGTGAAGGCAGATGAGGAGGATATATATTGGAATAGAAACTAGTGAAGGAGGAGGATGAAGCTGAAAGTATGGTGGCCACTAAAAACACACTCTTTTTTGAAGCACTGCTCTATAAACACTACTACTGCCTTTGGGGTCCCACCAACAAGAGGCAAGAATTTGGTACTATGGCCCCCACTTTCTCTCTTGTGGGGTCCTCTCTCCTTGGGAGATATATTCCTCTTTCTCCATCTCCAAGTTCATCATTTTGATGAGTCCTGCTAATTATGTAAGTACTTGGGAGTAATAATTGTAGACTTGATAACTACTGTCCAGCGTTTGTTTGTTTGTTTTAGCTATGTGAACTTACAAATTTGCATTCTATTTAGTATTTTTTTTTTCAAAAAAAAAATAGTAGGACTTATAAATAAATTTACAAATTATTCTACTTTATAATAAAATGAACTGAATTTTCTTTTGTGAGATATTTTTACAAAAAGCATTTTGTTTTTAAATTCAATAACCATTAATTATACTATGATTTGTAATAATTAGTTATGAGGACCTTAATTAATCTATAGTAAGCTCTCACCATGATAAGGAATCATTAGAGAGATGTACAGTTAAACTTTTGCAAAATTTACTAGTATTAAAGCTAATGGTCTCTAAAAGTAAAAGCCTTGATATCTTAAGCTCTGGCTTTTTATTTTTTGATTAAAGAGGAGGGAAGAAAAAACAATCAAAGGGTCATTTGAGAGGAAGGATTTAAGTCATGGATGGAGGGGGAGTGTCGGCAAGATTTTGAACATCAAACATGAAGGGGATTAGAGTATTGATATTAGTTTTATCAAAAATTAATATAAACACAAAATTAGATTATTTTATTTAAAATATTCTAATATTAGATTCATCAAAAGTATTTATATGAAATTTCGAGCTACAATATTGGATTACTTTCTTTTATATTTAAAGGATTATTGTTTACAAGTTAAATTAATTGTTTAATATCTTTTAATATCTTTATTTTTTTATATTATTATATTATTATTTTGATAAATTTAATAATGAATCTAATATATAATTATGAATGAAGGTTTTGAATTTATGAAAATTATATTTTTTTTTTATCAAATTTTAAAAATGACTTCGATAAAATTAATGTGAATACTTTTATATAGATATTGCCAAGATGAGAAGTAAGGCACAGTGGAAAAGAGAGAAATGAATTGAATCGAAGTAGAAATCAAAGCCCGTGGCAAATGAGATGGGATTGGTTATGACAACTGACAAGACAAAGGGATGGCGAGTGACATGAGGTTATATAGGCAGAGCGATGGAACCAACGTGCGAGCTGGCTTCACAGTATTACCTATGAGATTGGGAGATCAGGCGAGGGTTTAATAGCATTAAATATTGGATTTAAATTTGACAAAAACTATAAATTTAATAAAAAGGTAATATCTAAAAAAATCTCACTAAGTTTCTTTTATCATATTTAATAAAAAATTAAAAATATAATGAAAAAAATAAAATATAAATATTTTTAAATTAACTTTTAAATAATAATCTCTCAAATATTAAATAGTAATCATTCATCTTTAAAAAATTATTATTCAAAAGTTAAATTAAAAGTATTTATATTTTATTCTTCTCATTTTTCTTTTCTTATTTTTTATTAAATATAATGATAATTTTTTGATGAGTCTAATGTTAAATTTTTTTAGAGCATTCACATTAGTCTCGTATTTTTTTATCATCAAAAGTTGATAAAAAAAAATATACTTTTACACATATATCAAAAAAATTTCGGCATATTTGATCAAATGTGACGAAAAAAAAAATGATGATTTACTATTCAAAAGTTAAGTAAAAAACATCTTTATGTTATTTTTCACACCTTCTTTTCGTCATATTTTGTCAAATATGATGAAATTTTTTTGATATGTATGTAAAATTGTACTTTTTATCAACTTTTAATGATAAAAAAAGATAAGACCAATGATGAGGCTCTTAGGTGATGTCTTTTTATTAAATTTGTGCTTTCCATCAAATTTTAAAGAAAAATTTTGATGAATCCAATACTAGTATTATAAGTGAAAAATAATTTGATCATATATTACAAAGTTTATTTTTATGATAAATAATGTCACATGTTAATTTATTAAACCATTTTTATAAGATATATTTGTAGCTGTAATTTTTTTTTTTTGGATATAATTCTACTTTAGTTTATTTATAGAGCAATAATATGGGGATCCTTTGCCACTCCCATAAACATAATTTATGTAAATAGAAATAGTTTTGGCATAAAGAAAATTACATAAAGTAGCTTTACTACTAATTAATATCATTTAATATGATTTCTTAAATTATAAAATAATTTTTATTATAAAGTAAATTTCACAGATCATATAACCAAACGCATCAGTTTATAAAATTATTTTTATATAATCTAATTGTGGTTATAACACTCCTCACATGTAAAAATGTTATTTTGTCGTTCTACATACAAATGAGAGAAATTATTTGGGGTCCATTTGCGCCCCTATAAGCATAATTTATTTTATATATTTTATCGTTCAAATTTTTCTTCTCAAAAATGATAAAATAGGATATGCGAATAAAGCATATTTTGTTTTTGCTTTTTCCTAATAAAATAAGCTCGTAGGAGCGCAAATGGAACCCAACCGCGAGCGCCAAAAAATTATTCTCATTTGTATGCAGAATGATAAGATAACATTTTTATGTATAAGGAGTGTTATAATCGTAATTAGATTATATAAAAATAAATTCATAAATTGATAAGTTTGGTCATATGATTTATTAAATTTACTTTATAATAAAAGTTATTTTATAATCTAATAAATCACAATAAATATTATTAATTAGTAGTCAAGCTACTTTTATATAATTTTTTTTATGCCAAAACTATTTCTCTTTACATATTTTACTGTTTTTAAGGTTAACTAACCTTTTCTTTTGACCTTAATTCTCCTGGCAATGTTTTTAACCGTATATCTCTAAAGCTTTTAGTTTTATCTATTATTCTTTCACTACTTTGAACCCAATTATTTAAAATCGAGATATTTAAATCAAGAAAAATTAACCCATTTTTTACCAGATGAGTTATTACATTAATCAATTATAAGAGAATTGCAAATGTGTCATTTCTAGCTAGACTAATATATAGTAAAACCTCAATCTCAAACACAATTATCCCTTTGCATGAAGGGTCTCTACGATAATCCCTATACCTCTCCAAGACAATTTCTTTAAAGTTTTGACCAATCGATTTTGAGAGTATATCAAAATTAAGTTTTGGTTGTAAGTGGAATAGTAGGCTTTTTAATGTAGCTATCCAAACAAAAACTCTATTCTAGAGTGTGAGAGAGATAGAATATAAAGTGGATCGAAAAGTATTTATAGTTGTCGGAACGAATTCTTCTAACAATACTAAATATTTAATAAATATTGTGAGACTTTTTTTTTTTAGCAAGATAAGATAACATTAATACAAACTAGTAAAATACATTGTCCAATATAAAATAAAATCAGAAACTAACATTACATAATTATATAAATTAAGTAGGTGGGTCTTTTTCACTATATAAATTGAGCAAAGAATTGGGTATTTGAATTAAATGAATGTTTCGTAGGTTTGAGTTTCTGTTATCCCTTATACGAGATTATGCGCATATCGATTATGAGATCAATAAATTTTCCTTACCTTCCAATTGAGATGAGGCTAATGTGGTGCTTTATATATTCCATGATTGGTTCGATATTCCAGTCTTGCGGCATGGATGATTGTGAGACTTGTTTTACGTGTCTATATATCTCAAATTTTAAGTCATAGATCAGCTCAAACAATAACTCTAGAAAAATCCAAATCTTGTTTTATTCATTTCAGAAATTAAAATTTAAAAATCACATCATAGCCTCCAGTATATTTTTCCATACGAACGATGTTATATTGTTAAAAACAAGATTACTTTGTGTAAGATCATTATTCATTAGCATCTATACAAAAAAAACCCTACAATGTGAAAACAGACACTTCTTGATCAAGATGATCTTATAACATATGCGAACATGACAAAGAGAAAGAAAGAAGTTTTGGATGGTTTAATATGAACATTAATCTTGCGATGGATTTTGTAGTACTAGCAAAACGACGTACAAGTATTGATTTGCAATCGTCAATTAATTTGAAAAAAAAAAAAACTTCTACATATATATAGAAATTACACAAATATAAATATAAAAATTAACGTAATTTCATATGATATTTTAGGTTTACTTTATATTAAAGTACTTTATATCATGATGTATCATATAAAACCATATCACTTTATAAATTTATTTTTATATAATTATTTTGTGATTAAATTATTTTTCATCTAAAAATTATACTAAGAGAAGTATTATTCTAAGATTTTTACACTGCACATAATCCACATGGTATAATTTAATTTATAATATATAAATTTTAAAAAATTTCTTTTAAATTAAATTATGCACGTGAAAAGTGTACATGTGGTGTGGAAGTCTAGAATATTCTTTTAAATAAAGTATTATTATAATATTGTTTTTTAATATTATTATTTTTTTGAGACCTAATATTATTATTTTGAAATTTGAAAATGTTGAGTTATTTATTATATTTTGAATAAGAATTTAGAAAATTTATAATAATAAAATGATATCATGTGGTGTGGAAGTCTAGAATATTCTTTTAAATAAAATATTATTAGAATATTATTTTTTAATATTATTATTTTTTTGAGACCCAATATTATTATTTTAAAATTTGAAGATGTTAAGTTATTTATTATATTTTGAATAAGAATTTAGAAAAACTATAATAATAAAATGATATAAGATGAAATACTTCTTATATTCCATCGGAGCTTTAAAATAAAATTATTCTTAAATATGTCCAAGATGGATATACAAAAAACAGATTCAATTTCCTCAAGTTAAAAACATTGTTGCGTCTTAACAAAAACAAAGTGAGACAAAATACTTCTTACATTCAATCGGAGTTTTAAAATAAAATTATTCTTAATTCTGTCAAAGATGGATATATAAAAGACATATTAAATTTCCTCAAGTTAACAAAAATGGAGGAGGAGTTTCTCTCTAATTAGTCGCCTAGATCTATCAAAAGGAATTGTTTTCTTGCCTCAATTGGCATGTGTGCTGTGTGTGCCACACGAGCCACCATTGCCTTTATGGTCATTTGTCGGCGACTCGACTTTAGCGGTTACTTTTCTATATTTCTGCTTTCTATAACTAAGGATCAAGCGAAAGCGGCGTATAAAAGTTCTTCACAATCGTCCTAAACTAATATGATGTAGCAGTACACACCTCACTGCTGTGACTTTTAGCCGCAGTCTAAAATCGTCACTAAGCAATCCCTCTTTTGTTTGAAAATTAGGCGAAAGGCATTTATTTGACTCTGATCTATCCCTAATTTGGAAAGCCATTCATTTGATTTCCTCTTTTGTGTAGCATTATATGTTAATTTTTTGAAAAGATTATAGGAAACTCTCATTTTAATTAAACTTGTATCCTATAATCCTATAGTTATTAATATATTTAACTTGTTAAAAAAGAGCATCTTGGAAGTTAATACATGTTCTACGTGTAAGTTATTAAGATGCAAAAAATTATAAGAAATTTGATTAAAAGAAACATGTAAATAAAAATATAAATACATGTATAATTATAAAATCTACAGGACTTGTCTATATCTATCATTTATTAAAAATATATAGATAATTATAAGGGTAATTCGCAGAATAATAATCATGTAGGGCATCAACTTTACAAAAGAAATGGAGGAATAATCTACATTTAATGCGTAAGTCAAGCATCTGGGGGTATAGGTTACCGGTTGTTCCGTAATGCCGTCCACTTCACAACATAACGCCGTTCTGTCTCCCACCAACCCATCTCTATGCGTGGACTTCTTTAAAACCGTGCAAACTTTATTATGTTTGTCTCTTTAAAAAAATAAAAAGAAAAAGAGAGGGAGGGGGTAAAAACTGTCTTTCCACATTTTTCTCAAGGGGCTTTTTTTTTCCCTCTCTAGTATTAAAACCAAATCTTACTTGTTTTTTTTTTTTAATTTTTTTTTATGTATTTTCTCATTTTTATTTCAAATAAAATATATTTTTCTATAAATTTTGTCAACCTAGACTATTAATCTCAAGATAATAATTACTTTTGAGTTATTTTGTTTTCAAGTTAGTGTATAAAATACACCATTCCTATCACTTAAATAATAAAAACTAATTTATAATAATCAAATTTAAAATATTTCTTTCAAATTATATTTAGATAATCACTTTACCAACTTATAAATAATTTTGTTTACTAATTTTACTATTTCGAATATTTCCCAATTAAACATAGCATGTATTCTATTTTAAGTCATAAAAATAAGTGATGTGACAAAATTAAAATCATTTTTTAATAATAGACAGAAATTCTGATTTTTCAATAACTCTGATTTTTCTTTTTTTTCTCTTTTCATTTCTTGTTCCTCCTTGTTTTATATGAATAATTCATCTCCCTCTCTGTCTCAAACTCTCTATTCAAACTCTCTATAATAGAGAGTTTGAGTTTAGTTTATGGACACAGAAAGAAAACAAGAACGAAGAAAAGAAAGAGGAAAGAAATAGAAAACGAAAAGAAGATAGAAAATTCAGTTCTTGAGAAATAAAGAGTTTCAAATATTTTCTCTTACAATATTAGTTTTTATTTTAGTTTTATAACACGTTATCAGCACGAAATTCTACTGATAGGGAAGCTAGTGGTCTTATATTTCAAATAAATTTTTCAATATATTATTTGCAGTCCTCAAGATGAATATAAAAGATAATATTGCTGAATATTATTTGATAAAATTCTTTTTTTATTCTGACGATTATATGAATATATTTATTAGATCCACAGATTTATTTTTGTGATTCATATATATAGAAAATGTCAAATCTTATAAAATTGAGATTTATTACTATTGACATTTCTGGAAAAAAGTTATTTATCCAATATCCTTGATGAGATCCATTTAGATATGATGAATCTGGGAGATATAATCAAAAAAGAAAATCATGTGTCTCTGCAGGACCGTGCTGTGTATCTCACAATGAAAAATCATTTTACTTTGTGGAATAATTTAAGGGAGAGATATGAACACCAGAAAATTGTTATCCTCCCAAAAGATCGTTATGACTTATTGCATCTAAAGTTACAAGATTTTAAGAGTAGCAGTGAATATAACTCTACGCTCTTTAAAATCAACTCAATATTAAAATTATGCAGTGAGAATGTCACTGATGATGATATTTTAAAAGAAGACATATATTATTTTTTATACCTCGAATGTGTTCATACGGTAGCAATATCGAAAGTGAAAGTTCAACAAATATTCTAGATTTTTATTTTATCTTCTAGTGATTGAGCTAAATAATAGGTTTTTGATAAATCATCAATTACGTTCTATTAATTTCACATCATTTTCTGAAGTGAATGATACTGAATTTACATTATTCTCAAAAGTGAACGGTGCATCCTTTTAAAGAAACCGGTGGCGTGGACGTGATAGGAAAAAACTATAGAAGTATTGATCTTAGAAGCGATAACACTAAAAATGATAATAATATACCATATCACCAGAAGTGATCCAACTTAGAGAAGGGTAAAAACTCTCAGAATAATTTTTCATAAAAAGATGAAGATGTTTGTCATAGATGTAGCATGACTGAATATTGGTCATGTACATGTTGTACGTCCAAACACTTGATTCACTTATACTAAGCTTTTATATATAAACTTATTAATGTTTCATCATGTTTTGAAATAACGAAAAGTCGGTGCCTGAAGCACGACAAGAAATTACTTGGGATAATAAAGCTCTATCTTAATTTGATCATCTTACAAATGAATGTAACCAGAAGTTCAGATGGTTATCTATTTGATCATCTAAACGTGTTGTAAAATTATATATTACTGTTGTTAATGCTTAAGCAAAAATTGAAGTTCCTGAATAACAAGTTGTTAAAATAGCAATAAATTAGTCTAAGACACACCTGAAGTGTTGAAAACTTATTAGTGCAAAAAAAAAAAAGAAATCAGTGCTCCTGAAGAGACCGTACCCATAAAACAAGCAATAAGATATATCCAAACATTCTGTATAAAATACAAACCTCCTGAAGAGAAAACTCCTGAAGAGTATAAACCTCCTAAAGAGTACAAATCTCTTGAAGAAGAACTCTCGAAGAGACAAACAACCTAAAGAGGAACTTCTAAAGAGTATAATCCTCTTGAAGAGAAAACTCCTGAAGAGGTTTTTTACGAAATATTTTTCCTTTGAGAGGAACAGGCACCTGAAAATAATAAAATATTAATACATTTTATGAATACTGGAGAAATTCTGGATAGAAATAAAACTGTTATCGACAACATATTTTCATATAAGATGACCCTTAACATTGCCATAAGTAATGAAGAAAGTGAGTCAAAAATCGTGGAAGAATGTCAACATAGAAATAATTGGTCAAAATGGAAAGCAGCTATTGAAGCTGAGTTAGACTCGCTAGTGAAACGAGATATATTTAGACCTGTTGTCCAAACACCAAATGATGTAATACTTATTGGATATAAGTAGGTATTTATACGAAAGCATAATGAGAGAAAATGAAATTGTGTAGTACAAAGCACGATTTGTCGCACAAAGTTTCATGCAGAAACCAGAGATCAGTTATGAGCAAACATATTTCCTCGTTATGAATGCAATTACATTCAGATTACAAAATATTAGATATGCAGTTAATGGATGTGGTCACTGGATATTAGATCATGACATATATAAAGATATATAATACTTGAAGCATCTAATCCAAGTATATTTAAGAGTATATACTTTATAAAGTTTCAAAATCTTTATATGGGTTAAAGTAATCCGGACACATGTGGTATAATTAATTCAACGAGTATCTATCGAAAGAAGAATTTCAAAATAATTCTATATGCCAATGTGTTTTATCAGAACCTAGATTTGTCATTATTATAATTTACGTTGATGATTTATCTTGTTATAACTCTTGAAAAGATCATAAGAACTACTATAAATTTGAAAATGAAATATCTTATTATTCAAATGCTATATGAGTTATAAAAATTTGAGACTTCTAGCCTCATCTCTCAAATGCATTTGCTCTTCATAAAACAACATGACATATTTATCTAAAGGATTTGGTAGTCGAAATGAAAAGGCAAACAAAAATTTTAAATCCTTATTCTCTTACTTCAAGTCTGCTATTTTTCTGTCAAACTCTTGAACAAGTCGTTGAAATATGGAAACTTTCTCGTTAAACTCCTCAATCTCACATTTTTGGATTGTAACCGGCCAGAAAACCCGACAAAAGAGGAGGAGTATCGAGGTCCGAGGGTCACCAACTCATAAACGATTTCACGGTCTGACTTATTAGCCAGATCATTCGCTTGCTACAATATAACACCCACGAAAGATGCATGAAAAACTTGTAACTGAGGTGAATGATACATCATATATTGATCATGAGAAATATTGAAAGGAAACTAATGAGCCATTAAAAATTTGTAGAATAAGAATACAAAAATATAGATGAATTATATATATGAGAAGAAGCTTTGATGCAAACTAAATGAATCTAAAGATGATTCTTATAGAGATAAAAATAAGAATAAGACAAACCATCATCTCTTCAAATTTCATTTAGTCAAGACTACAAGATATGCTGGATGCATATTTTCAAAAGCCAGCGAGATTAATTACAATTTTCTAGTAAACGCTGAACCTCTGCTGTCAGCTGCTGTTATTAATAGTCTCAGGAGTAAAGATAAGTGGTTGAGGTGTAAAAAGTTCTTGGTTCAAATTTAGGACATTAACCAAAAAACTTCTCTTGGCCATAGAATCGTTCTGGATAAATAACAAATTGATTAATGAGAATATGAGATCTTGCGTGAATATCTGATGAGTAAAAATAATCATATTTAAACAACTCAAAGCTTCCAAATATCTGTAAAGATCTCATTTGTCAATAATATCAAGTAGATTTGAATTTTCATCGAACCGATAGAATTAGACATCGAGTTTTTACAGATTTTGTTAAACATGAGTGGTTTCCAATACTCTTTTCGGTATGTATGAACATGTTCTCCCTAATAACGTCGAAAGTGGGAGAGTTTTTAGATGAAAATATTAACATGTTCTCTCTAATGCTTTATTTTAGGAATCATATTTGAATTCTTAACCCTATTATATATGCTGAAATCATGTTTGTTTATTACTTAAAAAACTGATGCATATTCTCAGGAGGAGTTTAAGTATTACTGCAGGTATTAGATTTCTGCTAAGTTTATCAAGGAAATACAATTTGCCACATCTTTAAATCACTCAAAGATAATTGCAATTCATGAAGCAAGGCGAGAGTATATTTGGCTGAGATCAGTGATTCAACATACTTAAGAAAAATGATAATCTATTAGATTTATTCAAGAAAGCATTACCAACTATAACGCTGTCAAGTACCTTATATGTGGGGCTCTCTCTACGTTGTCTGACATGTTTTAAACTCTTAAGGCCCTGAATGCCAAAGCGGATAATATCTGATGGGGATATGGAGCTGCCCATATCTTTGTTATGCACTTTTTAGGGGAGTAAATATCTTGAAGACTTGTATTGATTGTACTCTTTTTCATTCGTTAAGATTTTGTCCCATTAGATTTTTCTTTGCAAGGTTTTAATGAAACAATCTTAAAGTACTTGGCGGCACATAAGAATATTGTACTCTTTTTTCTTCATCATTAGTTTTTTTCCCACTGGATTTTTCCTTGGTAAGATTTTAATGAAGCAGATTCTTTATGGGTGGTCATTCAGTGGGGAGTGTTGTAAAATCAATAATGAGGGGGGGCAATGAATGACCCCCATGCCCCATACCCATATGCGTTCCTTGTTTTTTTCTTTTCTTTTCTTTCTCCTCTCATTTTTTGTTCCCCTTTATTCTGTATGAATAATTTATCTCCCTTTCCGTCTCAGACTCTTTATAAATAGAGAGTTTGAGTTTAGTTTATGGACACAGAAAGAAAACGAGAACTAAAAAAAGAAAGGAAGAAAGAAAAAAATAGAGAAAATTCAGTTATTGAGAAATAAAAAATTTCAAATATTTTCTCTTGTAATAATAATTTTTATTTTTATTTTATAACAAGAATATGCAAACTTCACTTTTAAATAAAAGTAGGACTCACATAAAAATAAAAATAAATCATATAAGTACGAAGGCTTGCACCGCCTTTTCAAAATCTATACATTTTAATATTATACAAATTATTTTCTTAAATAGAATATCAAATAAAAATATTAGAAAAGTGTAATATATATATATATATATTTTTTAATTTACGATATGCCTTACTAATTATCACTCCGTTATGATATATATATTTTTTAGAAATGGCTAAATCCTTTAATATAATATATCATATTCACGTATATATTACGTGTTAGCTAATATAATATGTTTTAAGAGAAAAGCACAAAATAACTAAATGAAAATATGTGATATGATTTAGAAGAAAAAACTCCTTTTGGGCACAATAAATGTAGTGCTACATATTTATTACAAATTATTAAAAATATAAACATGAAAAGATAAAAGGAATCTAAAATTTTAATTCTTTTTCTTGTGTTTCGGATATGACGTTTGACATAATGAATAATATAAATTAAGTTTCTATAAAAAAAAAATTGAATAATATAAATTAAGAGAAAGAATCACATATAATAGCATTAAGGATAGAGTCAACAAAGCTAAAATTTGATCAAGATTTAGCTAAAGCGCATATTAAATCATTATAAGAGCATTCACATTTGGCCTCCCATTTTATTATTCTAATTATTATTTAGGGATCAAAATAAGTTTTAAGTCATTTTAATCCCTACATCCGGTTTTCCATTAGAGCACTCACATACTCTTTCTCATAAATTTATCCAAATTTTAATAGAAAATCTCCCTTCCTATAACTTCTTTCTAAATTTTAATCATTTTTAACAAATTTTTTACATTTCATTCCTTATATTTTTATTCAACTATTAAAATAACATTATTATATTATTTTTTATTACCTTTTTCTACTACTTTATTTTAAATCATAAAATTATTTATTATAAAATATATTATTTTTTAACTTTAACCATTGATTGTGCTCTCCCAAATATGGGAGAGCACTATCCATGTGGGTAACTTAAATTCCATAATGGGAGATTGGATGTGGGGATTAAAATGGCTTAAAATCTATTTTAATCCCTAATTAAGCCATTTTAATCCCTAAATAATAACTAGAATAGTAAAATGGGAGGTCGGCGTGCTTATGGGATTTAAGTTACCCACATGAATTGTGCTCTCCCATATTTGGGAGAGCACTATTAATGGTTAAAGCTAACAAATAATATATTTTATAGTGAATAATTTTATAATGTGAAATAAAGTAATAGAAAAAGTAATAAAAAAATATTATTATTTTAATAAATGAGAAAAAATATAAAAAATTAGATGTAAGAGGTTTTTTAAAGATAGTTAAAATTTAGAAAAAAGTTATAAGAAATATTATTTTTAGTTAAAATTTGAGAAAATTTATAAGAGAGAAATGTGAGTGCTCTAATAAATTCAACAAATAAACAGTATTTATAATCTAAGATCATTTTATTGGCCAAATCAGTCTGATTAGATATTATTTTTAGAATAATATCTATGAAATGAAGTTGTGATTCCCTATAAAAAAAAAATAATGTTATAAAATTAAAAAGAAAACTACTACTATTGCAAGAGAAATATAAAAGAACTCTCTGAAACTTTCTTCATTCTTTATAGTTTCTTATAAATTTCATAATAACTAAAACCCATATTTATAGACATTGAAATTCCTATGCAAGTTACTGTGCAAGACTTAAAATAATGGTGGTGAAGTCATTCACAAAATAATTAAGAGTACGGGGATCGCCCCTAATAATTCATAACACTCCCCCTTGAATGACCACCCATAAAAAATCTGCCTCGTTAAAACCTTGCCAAGGAAAAACCCAGTGGGAAGAAAAACCAATGGCGAAGGAAAAAGAGTACAGTCTTCTTATGTATCAACGAGTGCTTTAAGATTGCCTCATTAAAACCTTGCAAAGGAAAACCCAGTGGGACAAAACCTTAGCAAAGGAAAAAGAGTATAATCAGCACAAGTTTTCAGGACTTTTACTCCCCCTGGAAAGTGCACGACGATAGATTTTTGAGTCTTCACGTTTTAATATTCTGCACAATTTTCTTGAATGTCATAGTTGGTGATGCTTTCGTGAATAAATCTGCCAGATTATCACTTGATCGTATCTTTGATATATCCTCCTTTGATTTGAATGATACAAGCAGCATTATTTTCGTATAAAATTGTTGAGCTATTATTGATTATGAAATACCACATTTTTCTTGGATATGTTGAGTCATTGATCTCAGCCAAATATACTCTCGACTTGTTTCATGAATTGCAATAATATCTGGTTGACAGACTTAATAGAAATCTGATACCTGCAGTAATAATTAAACTCCCCCTGATAATATGCATTAGTGTTTCAAGTAATAAGCAAACATTATTTCAGCATATATAACAGATTACTAATTCAAACATGATTTCCATCTAAATAATGCATTAGAGAGAGTATGATAATATTTTTATCTAAAAGTTTCTCCCCCTTATTCGGCGTTATTAGAGAGAACTTGTTTATATACGGCGGAAATAGTATTGGAAACCATCTATGTATGATAAAAGCTGTAAAAGCTTTAAGGTTTAATATTATCAGTTTGGTAGAAAATCAAATCCGCTAAACACTGTTGACAAACGAGATCTTGAAGAGATTTGAAGGTTTTGGGTTGTTTTTTAAATATAACCAATTTTACCATTGGTTTACTCCAGCAAAAAGATCTCGCATTCCTCAGTTATTGTTCATCCAGAATGATATTATGTTTGATAGAAATTCTAATGTCCCAGATTTGAACCATAAATCTTTTATACCTCAACCACTTATATTTTCTTCTGAGGCCGTAAATACCATGATAGGAGTAGAGATATATCTTTCTAATAAATCTGATCCTGAAATTGTTGCAGCATCAAGAACTTTCAGTGTTCAATATGCAGTCTCTCTTACAACCATGTCTCAGAGGCTATTGGCGAGAACGAGTGAGGTTGATCATATTAAAAATTAAATATCTAAATTGCATCAAACGCTTGCAACTAAAGATAGAAAAAATAAAGATTTAAGGCAAAAAAATAAAGAGCTGAAGAAATTTATAGACTGGTATTCTCGTGACTTGAAAACACGAGTAGAAGAGTTAGAACGAGAGAGAGCTCAGATACAAAGTCAACAACAGTAGCTAACGGCAGAAGTTTAGCGTTTACAAGAAAATAGAGATAGCTGTAATTAATCTCGCTAGCTTTTGAAATTATGTATCTAGCATATCTTGTAAAGTGAGATTTGAAGAGATAATGGTTTGTCTTGTTCTTATTTTCATTTCTATAAGAATCGTCTTTAGCTTCATTTAGTACGCATCAAATATTCTTCTCATATCTATAATTCATCTGTATTTGCATTCTTATTCTACAAATTCCCAATAGCTCATCAATTTCCTTTCAATATTTCTCACGATCAACATATGAGATATCTTTCACCTCAATTATAAATTATTCCTGCATCTTCCGCAGGTGCCATGTTGCAGCAAGCGAATGATTTGGCTGATAAGTTAGATCGTGAAGCCGTTTATGAGCTGGTGACTCTCGGCACCCGATACTCCTCACCTCTATTGTCGGATTTTCCAACCGATTACAATCCAAAAATCATGAGATTGAGGAGTTTAACGAGAAGGTTTCCGTACTTCAACGACTCGTTCAAGAGTCTGACAGAAAAATTGCAGACTTAAAGTAAGAGAATAAAGATTTAAAATCCTTACTTGCCTTTTCATTTCAACTGTCTAATCCTTTAGATAAGGATGACATGTTGCTTTATGAAGAGCAAATGCATTTGAGAGATGAGGCTAGAAGTCTCAAATTCTTGTAACTCATCAATTAATTGAATAATAAGATATTTCTTTTCCAAATGCATTCCTTGAATTTATAACAGCTCCTGTGATCTCTTCAGGAGTTATAACAAGGTAAATTATTAACGTAAACTGCAATAATGGCAAATCCAGATTCTAATAAAATACATGGGCATATAGGATTATTCTTAAATCCTTCTTTCAATAGATATTCGTTGATTCAATTATACCACTGCGTCAGGATTGCTTTAACCCATATAAAAGATCTTTGAAACTTTATAAAGTACATACTCCTAAATGTACTTGGATTAGATGCTTCAAGTATTGTATATCTTTATATGTAATGATCTAATGATCCTTATAAATATGCAGTGATCAACTCCATATATAATCCTTTTATAATAACCAAATCGATTAAAAATATGAATGTGATTGCATTCATAACAAGGAAATATGTTTCCTCATAACTACTATCGGGTTTCTACAGGAAACCTTGTGCGACAAATTATATCGCATAATTTCATTTCGCATTACGCTTTCGTATAAATACTCATTTATATTTTATAGGCATTATACCCTTTGTTGTTTGGATAACAGGTCCAAATGCCCTCGCTTTGCTAGCGATTTTAATTTAGTTTCTAGCTACTTTTCATTTTGGCCAATCATTTATACGTCAACATTTTTCGATGGTATGTGGCTCACTTTTTTTATTATTTCTGGTAATGTCAAAGGCCATCATATATGAAAAAATGTTGTCGACAAAAGTTTTATTTTTATCCAGAATTTCTCCAGTATTCGTGAAATTTATTAAGATCTCATTATTTCAGGTACCTGTTCCTCTCCAGGAGAAAACATTTCATGAAACACCTCTACAAGAGGTTCTTCTTCAGGAGGTTTATACTCTTCAGGAGTTTTCTCTTCAGGAGTTATACTCTTCAGGAGGTTTCCTCTTCAAGAGATTTGTACTATTCATGAGCTTTTTTACTCTTCAGAAGTTTTGTACTCTTCAGGAATTTTGTACTCTTCAGAAGTTTTGTATTTTATACAGAAAGTCTGGATAGATCTTATTTTGTAGGTACGGTCTTTTCAGGAGTACCGATTTATTTTCATTTTTCTCTTTTGCATCAATAGGTCTTCAACACTTCAGGTGTATCTTAGACTCATCTATTGCTGTTTTAACAACTTGTCCTTCAAGGATTTTAATTCTTACTTAAGCATTAACAGCAGTAATATATGATTTTACAACACGTTTAGTGTCAGTAAATACATCATGTAATTGATTTGCAACATTTTACAGATAGATAATCCTCTGAACTTCTGGTTCACATTTATTTATAAGAGGATCAAATTTAGATAGAGCTTTATTATCCCAAGTAATTTCTTGTCGTGCTTCAGGCACAGATATTTCATTATTTCAAAACATGATGAAATATTAATAAACTTATATATAAAAGCTTATCAAGTGCTTGGCCGTACAACAGGTACGTGACCACTGTTCAGTTATACCACATTTATGACAAATATCTTCATCTTTCTATGAAAAATTATTCTGAGGGCTTTTACCATTTTCTGAGTTGGATCACTTCTGGTGATACGATATATTTTTATCATTTTTAGTGTTGTCGCTTTTGGGACCAACACTTCTATAGTTTTTCTACTACGTCTACGCTCTTAATTCATTTGAAAGGATGCACTGTTCACTTCTGGGAATGATGTAAATTTAATACCATTAATAGGATATAACTGGTAATTTATTAACAAAAATTCATTATTTAGCTCAATCACTGGAAGACAAAATAAAGGTTCAAAATATTTATTGAACTTTCACTCTTGATATTGCTACTGCAGGAGCAAATTCGATGTATGAAAAATAATATGTCTTCTTTTATATATCATCATCAGTGACCTTTTCACTGCATAATTTTAATATTGAGCTGATTTTAAAGAGTGCAAAATATTCAATACCACTCTTAAAATCTTACAATTTCAGGTGCAATAAGTCATAATGATCTTTTGAGAGGATTACATCTTCTGATATTCATATCTCTCTCTTAATTCATTTCACATAGTAAGATAATTTTTCATCATGAGATACACAGCACGGTCTTTCAGGGACACATGATTTTCTTCTATGATTGTATCTCCTAAGTTCATCATCATATCCAAATGGATCTCATTATGGATCCTGGATAAATAATTTTTTTTTTCAGAAATATCAATAGTAATAAATCTCAATATTTGACTATAAATTACAAAAATAAATCTATGAATTTAAGAAATATATTCACATTATCATGAGAATAAAAGTAAAATTATATCAAGTAATATTCAGCAATATTTCCTTTAATATTTATCTCGAGGACCGCAAATAACATATTGAAAAACTTACTTGAAGTAGAAGACCACTAGTTTCAGTATCGGTAGAACTTCATGCTGATAACGTATTATAAAACTAAAAAGAAAATTACTACTATTGCAAGGAAAATATAAAAGAACTCTCTGAAACTTTATTCCTTCTCTATATTTTCTTATAAATTTCATAACAATTAAAACCCATATTTATAGGCGTTGAAATTATTATGCAAGTTATTGTACAATACTTAAAATAATGGTTGTGGGGTCATTCACAAAATAATTAAGAGGGCGAAGACTGCCCCTAATAATTCATAACAAATAATTATTTTTAGAATAAAATAATTTTAGTCTCGCGCATAAGAAGAAAATAGCTAATACGCTTTGAAAGTTGCAAGTTTGGGGTAACCATGAGATTTTTATGCAGCCTAGCTCTTTACGTACTTGTTGCTTATATTCTTGAGTTATTTTTCGTTTTCAAATTTATTTATTTATTGAGCAAACGTAAACTTCTATTAATCAAAACATCTTACAGAGATCTTATCCAACTATTACAACAAGACAAACAAACAACAGAAAACTAGTTATTACATTGGTCCAACAATTGCATGGAGTCTGGTGGATCATTTCCATTGTGAAAATTCATAAGGCATGAAGGGATGTGAATCAAAGATAAATTCTAGAGTGCTTGTGAAGAGGCCGCCTAACGCGCTAAATTATGCGTACATCAATTAGAGATTCGATGAATTTTCCTTACTTGCCAAGACTTAAAACCCTTGAGCAGATATATAATATTATTAATGATGGGCTCTAGACTCCAATCTTATACAAGAGAAGGCCGATCAAATTTTTTTTGCACAACTTCTTTGATAGCTTCTAATGCCGCATAAACCTCTCCGAGACTAAGATTATTCCCAGTTAGTTTGTCTATTTTGATAAAAAGAAATTCACTTTTAAAATCTCTATCTAATGAGGCAATATAACTGTTATGACTTCTGATTGCAACATCAAAAGATATGCTTCTAGTGGGTTACTAAGCATTTAAGTTCTTGGTCCATTATTCAAAAGTCGTGGGTTGATTTTGCTTTCAGTCAACCTGAGTATGTCATTCATCAGGACACCAAAATCATATTCTTTGATTTTTCGTTTTCAATTGATTATTAACTGTTGAGATTTTTATGAATTGGGATTTTGAAAACATTTGAGTGATGAGTTTTTCCTTGAATCGGGATGAAGGTTGTAGAGCATTGATATTAGATTTATTATTCGACTTATTAAATATAAAATCAATAATTTTATTTAAAATAATCATACATTCAACTCATTAAAAATCTATTAATTCAAATTTTGAGCTATATTACTTAAGCATCATTTCTCATATTTGAAAAATTATTATTTATCTATCAAAATATTTGTTTTTTTTAATTTCTTAATATATTTGTTAAATGAATAAATTATATAAGTATTTGTTAGTTTCATAAATTGTATATTATGTTTTATTTTGATGAATCTAATGATGAATACAATATGAAATTCTAGATGTAGATGTGTTTTTTTTTTTTTTGTATTGTGTAGATGTGTTAACTTTTCATTAAACTTATACTTTTCAACAGATTTTAACTTTTTTTTTTTAATAAAACCAATATCAATGATCTGGTCTCGTTTGTATTCAAAGACGAGTCAAGTTCATTTCAAACTCATTATTACGGTCCCGTTTGAATTTAGAGATGAGATAAGTTGAAATAAGTTTAGTTTATTTTTTAATATTATTATTATTTTAGAATTTGAAAAAGTTGAATTGAGATTTGAAAAATGTGTATTAGAATTTGAAAAATGTGTATATAGATTTGTATTTTGTATGAGAAATTGAAAAAATATAATGATGAAATAGAAATAAGTTGAGATAAGTTGAAAAGGGTTTGGAATACAAACGGGCCTATATTTTTTCATATTTTATATAAAATACAAATCTCAATACAATTTTTTCAAATCTCAATACAATTTTTTTGATTCCCAAATTAACTTTTTCGAATTCAAAACAATAATAATATTAAAAAATAAACTCAATTCAACTTATCTTATATTTTCTCTGAATCGAAACTAGACTTAATGTACACCTTGAATTCGTGCATGTTATGATCACTATTTTATTATATTTAAAAAATCAATGTAAATTTTTTTAATAATAATTAAATATCTAAATTATAATTAAATTCATAGAGTATTATTTAATATTTTTAAAAATGGCTAACTAAATTTATAAAAATGAATTGTTAGTTTCATTTGTATTCGTAATTCAGCTCAATTCATTTTTATTTTATCATTATATTTTTATAATTTTTTATATAAAATATAAATTTTTATACATCTTTTTTAAATTTTAATATATATTTTTTAAATTTTAATACATTTTTTTAAAATTTTAATATATTTTTTAAAATCTTAAAATAATAATAATATTAAAAAATAAACTAAATTTATTTCAATACATCCCATTTCTAAATCTAAACGAAATCTTACTAATGGTTTAATCCGGTAAAATGTTTGCCATCAAAATCTAAACAATCCTGAGACCCAAACACACTGACAGTCAGAGCTGTTTCATGCAAAGCTCTCTTTTTAGTTTAAATTATGTTTTCTTTTCTTTTCTGTTTTGGATATCTTTCCCTCTGATTCGTTTAGGATTCGAGGTATACAAGGGGTTTTTGTCTCTCCTGTCAGCTTTCTTAAAATTCCCTCGCTTTCCAGCCCCTTGCAAACTTTTCCGGGCGTCCAAACATCGCCAAAGAATCTTCGACCATTTTTTCCCCTTCGCAGTGATCGTTGCCCCTTCCCGCTTTTGAACGTCCGAATAGTTTTGGCAATTACGCAGCGAGACTGCCCGTCCTATCCCTCTCTGCAAATACCGTGCAATGTCCACTCTCTGGGTCTCTCTCTGTTCCAGTCCTTTCGGTTTCTCCGGTGCACGTTAGCATTTTTCCTGTTCACGTTAGTATTTACCTTAATTTGACAGAAAGAAATTAGAAAAAGTAATCACCATCTTTCCGATTAAAGAAAGGGTAGTATTGGGAAAGTATCCTGGGCGACTTTCTGTGACTTGTCGGAGTGGTTGCCCACAAAAAGTTCATAAAATTTTAAAAATTCAGGAAAAAATCCTAAAAAGAAGCAAACCCATTTAAATAAATAAATAAAGGAAACAGTTCCAGTTTTCCTCTTTATACACAATTTTCTTTCGCAAATGTATTTGTTTTCATATCCATTCAGTAGTTACAGTTCACAGAGAGAGAGAGAGAGAATTAGGGTGGCAAAGCCCAAAGAAGCTTCACTTTTCTTCGTCTTCACGATCATCACCAACCCCATATCCTTTTACACTCTGTATCCCTGAGACTCTGTTCTACACCGTTTCTTCTTCTTCTTCTTCTTCTTCTTCTTCTTCTTCTTCTTCTTAGTCATTTTGGGCTTTTGTAAGTGTTTATAACTGTAAAGCTAAGCTTTGATGTATGTGCCTTTGGAGCATGATTACATAGGCTTATCGGAGGCTCCTCCTTTAATGGAAGGCTCTGATAGACCCTCTCAGAGGACCAATGGTGGCTTGAACCTCAAGGCTACTGAGTTAAGACTTGGCCTGCCCGGCTCCGACTCACCCGAAAGAGATGGCGTGGTGGCAGAGGACAAGGCCGGGCACCCGCTTGGGGCTCTGAAGAGCTTGTTAGTGGTGTCTGGTGCCAAGAGGGGCTTCTCTGACGCCATTGATGGAGGCTCTGGGAAGTGGGTTTTCTCTGGGAGTGGCGGATCTGAGGCTGAGTCGGGTAAAGGTGGCAACTTGTTCTCTCCCAGAGGTGTTAATGGCGTAGGGAAAGGTGGTCTTGTTGGTGGGTCTGAGGGTGCAAATCAGAATACGGGTTTGGGCGGTCCGATTCTGAAAGATGGTGTTGTTCCTCAGTCACCTAAGCCGTCGCAGGAGAAGAAGCCCCAGCTCTCTGCTCCTGCGGCAAAGTCAGTCTCTTTCTCTTAGTTTTTTAGTTTTCTTTCCTTCTACTTTTCTTTTCTTTGGAGAGGGCGTGGTAGCTGATTTTGCATTTGCTTCTTTTTCATTTTCCTTTGATTGTACTTGCTGTGTCCTGAATACTTCTTCGTGTTTTTTCTTCGTTTAGAATTTGGTTTTCCAGTAGCTGTCCATTTCCTTCCTACAAAAATATTAGGAAGCAAAATAAATGGTAATCGAGTTCTATTGCTTGTGTTTCAGCTACTCATGAAAAAAAAGGAAGGTAAACGAGAGGAACTCTTTTCTTTTTCTTTTTCTTTTCTCTCCGAAATTTGATAATCTTGTATCCGTGATGTTATCTCTGGAGTTTATTAGACAGTTGAGTTTTTTGGGATGCTTTTGCACTTTGCTAAGTTGAAGCTCGAGACCCTTATCTGACATACTTGTGTTTCGCAGTTTCACTTAGATATTTATGGATTTAGAGTTTCGGTGCATAGAATTTTGGATTATGGGGAGACCTGTCTCTAATCTATCTGCCAAATCTCATTGCTTTAGAATTTCTACTCTCTGGCCCTTCGTGAATGAAATTGAATGTCTCTGCTCATGATAAAATCTCTATTGCCTTCCCCCAATAGATTAATTATGGCTACTTGTATGAACTTGAGAATAAATGCCTTTTGTTGTGTTTGTGTATTGCTTGTAACAGGGCACAAGTTGTTGGATGGCCACCAATTCGTTCATACCGGAAGAATTCAATGGCATCTCATCCTCCAAAGAATGAAGATGAAACAGAGGGGAAGCTGGGATCTGGATGTCTTTATGTGAAGGTCAGCATGGATGGTGCTCCCTACCTAAGAAAAGTTGATCTCAAAACTTACGGTTGTTATAGGGAACTCTCTTCTGCGCTGGAAAAGATGTTCAGCTGCTTTACAATTGGTAATTTCTCTGTGCAAAGGTTCCTTCACTCCTGCTTCAGTTTATTTTCTTGCTACTCTCTCTCTCTCTGTCTTGATTTCCCTTTTTTTTATAAACTCTCTCTTGATTTCTTGGTACAAAAGCATATGCCCCGTTCGTTCCAGATTAGTTTTGGTGATTAAAAAAAGAAAAAGAAAAAGAAAAGGAAAGGACCCTTTACCTCAGAACCAACATATGCTAGCAACTTCTTCCAACCAAAATCTTGGATGGGGCAGTTAGTGAGAAGCAGCGGGGCATCTTATAATGTCATCCAAATGAGGGAACTGTATCTTGGAAAGAATTTGAACAAACTAGCCAGTGGTGCAATATTGTAAATTCAGCTAGTTTAATAAGAAGTGATTTTTCCCTTTTCAAATAACTAATGAGGCGATTTTTGAAATAATGAGGTGATCTTACTTGAAGCTACATCGATCACGATTGTTAAATATTGTGTTTGGAATATACTAGAACAAACCAACTTTCCTGTATGTTGAAATGATCTATTGTAATCTACTGATGACATCATTCAAATTGTTTTTTTCCTAGTTGCGGATAATTAATCAGTCTAGTTTTTTTGCATATCTCAGAAGTAGAAATATCAGTCTAGTTTGTTTGCATATCTCAGAAGTAGAAATGCATGCTAAGAAATCATATCATTGTGGTGGCTATTGCATCAGGTAGCAATGGGATTTTTTATGCTAGTGCTAATAGATTGACATTGTAAATAAACATACATGTGGTTGCACATGTGAAATTATATCTATCCAAAATCAGGATGACATGCAGGTGCATATGCACTTTTTGTTTGAAGGGAGTTAAAATTTGATTATGGATTTCTGGTTCAGGTCAGTGTGGTTCACATGGAGTTCCCAGCAGAGATGGATTGAGCGCGAGTTGGTTAATGGACCTCCTCCATGGTTCTGAATATGTACTCACCTATGAAGACAAAGACAGCGACTGGATGTTAGTTGGTGATGTTCCCTGGGAGTAAGTATTATTCCTTGACTAAAAAAATCTTGTGAAATCATCTGATCAAACTGCCAGAGGGACGTCCATATCTGATGAACTCGATAGCGAGCCAAAATTTGAATCTTCTCTTGCTTAGAGAATAGAATATTACAGATCAAAGAATTACAAAAAGGTCTTTGTAGATCTTTCTTGGTAAAGGGACGAGTCTCCTCAATCCATATTATCATAAACTTATTCTGGATATAGAAATTTATATTGTTTTGCAGTGAAGATTTATTTCTGTTGCTAAATTAACCAAGATATGGAAGGTGAAAGAGTATTCACGCCAATTACTTTACCATATTTTCAGGATGTTCACCGACTCTTGTAAGAGGATGAGGATCATGAAGAGTTCTGAGGCCATCGGGCTAGGTATGTGCTACTTCATATTGTACATTTTGCCGAGTTCTGAGATAACAAATTCTTGTATCCTATGTTTCAGGATATCCAGATTTCTCTTTTTCTATATCCAGCAATCCACATCATGCATTTGCTTTTGTTTATACTAGATAGTCATAACAGCTACAACTGGACCTTGGACCCGACTTCACGAACTAGCATTTGCTTTTGTATATACTCAATGAACTCATTAACAGATACAACTGGACCTTGGACCCGACATCACGAACTAATGGTTATTACCTCTGCTTTTTGCAGCACCAAGGGCAATGGAGAAGTGTAAAAACCGCAACTAGTGCAAAACTACCACAGTGTGCATATTATGTTCCAGCTAAGCTTATGATGTTGGAAGAGGTGTCTATCGAGATGCAGAAAGCCATGAACGGGTCTTCAAATTAGGCCCAGCCTTTCCCTTTCACTAATATGGTTATTAATATTGAAGATTGTATTAGAATAACAATGTAGCAGACAAAGATATATCATCATCCCTAGATGGTTCCAGGTTTCTTAGGTTTGCTCCCTCTCATGTCTCTTGCTGTTGGTGTAATATGATTGCTGTTTGTTAAGATCACAGTATTATGTATATTGTTTGTTTTCTGTAGCTGTCCCTCTCTGGAATCTTGTTTGATTGCTGTGAAAGTGTAGGAAAAAGAAAAGAATACCATCTCTAGGCTTAGGAAAACTTTCACAATGCCTTCAAACAAGAAATCAATTTGTGTTAAAAGCGCAAGAACGTGTTTGTTGTTTTAATAATTTTCATGGGAAAAAGTAAATTACACGAAGAACTATAAATTAGTTATAATTAAGAATACATGCTGGTAATTATTAGATGAGTTGAGATGAGATAAAAATAAAAAATAAAAAATTATTATAAAATAATTTTTTAATATTAATTTTGATTAAAATTTAAAAAAATGATATGAAAATTTAAAAAAATTGAATTTTTTATTATATTTTATATGAAAATTAAAAAAAATATAATAATAAATCTAAGATATATTTTAAAATTTTGATTTTATTCTCAAAACAAACAAGCCAAAGTTTAAGATTTAAATTTTAAATTTTTTCTTCTAAGACAAATTATATTGGGCAAGTAGTTTACTAATATATAGTATTCATATAGAGCTAGCTGTAAATAAAATCAAAAGCTACGAGCTGGTTTCCGTCGGGGGAACAAGAACGAAACTAAAAGCCTCCGAGTCCGAGCAGGTGCAGGCCTAGGGTCGGGTCTGGTCTGGTCTGGGACTCTGGTCTGAGTAGATGACCATTCAAAGATAAAATAATAATAATAACTACGAATTTACAATAAACCAGTGGATGTCTTATTTTTAGAACACGAATCAGATATTCCAAACGCATGGGAAGAAGTTTAGTACAAACAAAATTATAAAATAAAAGAGAAAATCTCAACTCAATCCGGTTTGGGTATCACACGAAGTACGGTCCAACTAAAAAACGAAATATCGATTATCGAGTCCCTCTCTCGTGAAGCCTCGATTCCTGAATCTGAACAGTGAAGTGGAATCCCCTCTCCTCCCATTCAAAAAACAGAAGCCCCCCCCCCCCCCCCCGGCACCGGCGCCCGCACCTGCGTTTTCCCCCTCCCCTATCTCGTCTCTGTCATCTCTACCCACCACCAGTGTTCGGCGGCACCGTCTCAAGTGAGTCTCTCTTCTCTGCCTCTCACCTCTCTCTCTCTCTCTCTACAAAATTAACTTTTACTATTACAGTCGCCTCCGTTGCCGACTTGCCTCCAACCGCCGCCTGAGACACTCCTCAAGGTAAGCACCATAATCGCGCCTCTCTCTCCCTCATACTCTTATGTGTCCTGACTCCACTTGTGAATAAATCCCCAAGTTAATCCACCTCTAATTGAAACCCATGCCTCTCATACTGGAGCGTGTGGTTACCATGCACCGCCTCCCCTCGCTCCATTGCAATTTGTATGCCTTTTTTGTCTTACTCCAAGAGCTGTGGTCTTCTTCTATATTGTGTTAGAAATCATCTATATGGTGACACATGTATATTGCCCGCTTTAACACTTAGGGGTTGGCTTAAGTAGCAAAGGCCTTGTTCTTGGTGGTATGATGTCTCGAAGATCCGAGGTTCGAATCCCACTTGGTTGCAAACAATATTTAAGGTCCATGGGGCTAGGGGATTTTCCCTTTGTATTATCCCAGGTGCATTTGTGGAAAATTCCTTTGAAGGTCTGTACACCTCTGGGATTAGTTAGGTCATTGTTCCGGACATCCGGTGCCAAATAAAAAAGAAAAGTATAGATATAAATATATATTGCCCGCTTTGCCAACCCATTTGTCCACAACTTAAAACCCTATTTTTCCAAGAGCCCTCTTTTCCTTTCTAACCCAAGACAAAGATGAGGTTGATAAGCTCCGGTTTTTAAAGAGTCTGTCCGGGCATATCCTCTGTCTCTGTCTCTGTCTCTGCCTTGCTTTTCTTTTTCCTGAGCATCTCTCTTGCTGTCTCTGTTTCTGGGTGGCAAAAGTTCTCCGAGACTTGGTTTGTAGGTTAGAGAAAATTGGGTTTGTATGTTGCTAGTAAGGTTCTTAATTCTAAAAACTTGAATAAGCATACACAAGTATGTTTAGAACTCTACACATTAATATTCAATTAGGAGTTGGATGGTGCTTTTTAAGGCTCTTTAGGGTCAAATGGATTATTTGGGTTTGTCTGTTTTTTAATTACCCTTTGCCATATAATACTCAAAAATAGTATATGGAATCAGAGATGTTGCTCAATGAGATTACGTGTAATATTTTTTCATAAATATAGATTTTGTGGATGATTGCTAACAATAACTTCCCATCTGAAACTTACCAGTGAAGCAATGACGTTGTCGGAAGAGGAAATCACTAGGCTTTTCAGGATCCGAAGAACAGTAATGCAAATGCTGAAGGACCGGGGTTATTTTGTTGGAGACTTTGAGATTGACATGACCAAAGAGCAGTTCAAGGATAAATATGGTGAGAGCATGAAAAGGGAAGACCTTGTTATCAATAAAGCCAAGAGAAATGATAGCTCTGATCAGGTACTTATTTGATCAATTATCTTTGTTATTTGATGGTCACTTGCTATGATTCTTCTTGATGTCTTTGAGGGAGTTTTGATGAGGGGTGGGAAGGTGGAAGAAGGATTAATGTGGACAATTCAAACAGGAGGAGAGGAAAAGGAGAGCAATACTCAACCTAGTATCTACAATCTAAAGTGGATAATGATTTACAATTTTGCAATCCTACTCCTATGTATACTACATCGAACATGAACTCCTATACAACTTTCATTTATATGAAGAAAAACTCCTATGATTTTCAACACTAGGTATAAGTACTAGGTAGTAATTTATTCATAAAATACAACTTACTAAGAGACAATAGTATTTATAATAACATGCATGAACTTAGATAGCTTAATTCAACCTCCAATCTTAGTTTAGGAAACTTTTATTCTTTAAAATAGCCACCCAAGCAACAAACGTGACATGAATTGCACATTTGTATGGCATTGCCTTTTCTATCGCAGTATCTCTAGAATCTAGTCTTTTTTTGACATCATAAGCGTAGATGTGATTGACAGACTGCTTCCTTTCACCCTTTCATCATTTGTTAAGCACACTTCGATCTGGTATTGATGGTTAAGCACACGTTGATCTGGTATTGACAGTTAAGCACAACATAATATTTTATAATGGGTTGAAGGGCTGGGGTAGTTTCCCCATTTCTGATGGCACATTGTGATATTAAAAGTTCAGAGGGTGGATGATGTGATATGTGTATGAGTTGTGGCTATAATGTGTTTTATTGTTGAATATAAATTGGTTTCTGGTTAGGAATGATTCTGTGGACCTTTTTATAACTAGGAAGCAAAAATTTCCAGATATGAGTGCACTGTATGCTACAATGTCAACTTGGTCAAACATTTTCTTGTTATATTTTGCATTTGCTAGATTTCCGATTGCCATTTTGATCTGTTTTGGTATGGCCGCCTGATGTTTCGATCTTGTTTTTCTAGTCTTGTGTAGCTGGTTGAGGTTTAGAGAAGTAGGGCTTTCTTTCAACCTCTATTATTTTATCTCTTCTTATAAAAAAATGGCTTTCTGGGGAATCAAAGTAAAATCTGGGAAGACTTTCACTCAGCAATTTGACGAGTTGAAAGGACGGCTTCATATATCAATGGCTACTCTGGCACTTGGCACTGCCACTGCCAAATGCATACTTCAGTGTAATGTAGGACACAGGAGTCCTGTTTATCTTTGCGCTTTGTATCCTGTGAGTGCTGAGTCAGTGCAACTGAATCAGGAATTTGAAGAGGCCGTTGATGTTGTCTTCTCGGTTCTTGGTCCTTGGAGCGTCTTCCTCACTGGTTACTATATGTGTGGTTGCCAGCACGATTCTGAACCTTGTGGGGAAGATATTGCTGACACAGAAACAGAGAGGTTTGAGGATAGTGATGAAGATGATTATGAAGATAGTTTTATTGACGACGATGATCCAGAAGTCTACCCCCCTTCTCTCATTTCCGATGGTGGAGTAGTTTCAGTTGAGATGTTGGATGGTGAGAGGTCTAAGCATGCTAAGGGCAGCCGAAGACAGCTTAGAGGTACCAAATGAGCGAGTCTGAAGAGGAGGGATGCTCTCAAGAAAAAAATATTGTAAATGGTTGTAGTGGTGAGCCAGAGGTTGAAAGTGAAGATGACGATAGCATCCTGATTTCGTCTTTCTAACGAAAGAGGAAGTAGACAGAGATGACAAGGAAATGAGTGAAACTAGTAAGAAGAATACGGAAGATGAAGGAAATTATGTTAGCGAATCAATGAGAAAAGCTGGCAAGGTTGTAAATGGTCAGCAAATAAGTATCATAGAAAAATCAACAGAGGAAGTAGAAGTCAAAACTGACAAAGGAACGGGTGAAACTAGTGTCAAGGAGATGGAAGTTGATGGAAATTACATTATTCAAACAAAAAGCTCTTGATGCTTTTATAGAGGGCAAGACCAAGACCCCCACAAAGAAAACAATAGAGGAAGTAGCGGGCAGAGCCGGCAAGGGAACGTGTGAAATCAGTTACAAGAAGGCAGGATGATTTTAATCCTGTCATTGAACCAAAAAAAAAAAGGCTGATGGTATTGTAGATGGCCAACTGAAGAGGCAATATAGTGATAATTGTAGTTATATTCTAAATAAGGTTTTAACCTTGAAAGATGAGGCAAGGACTGATAATATTGGACATCATCTGGATGTGAAAGATGGACAAGGTTGGAAGGAAGCCAAGGGCAAGGCAGCTGAAGTGATGGATTCAGTTTTGCTGCCTTCTATGAAGATGGTGGGAGGCCAAGGAAGAAAAGGAAAGAATGGCGAAAGAAGGGGAAGAACGATGAAGCTGAAAGTAAGCATAGCAATGTTGTTAAAGAGGATAAAACCCAGAAAATTGAGTCAAACACTGACCACAGGCTCCACGATTTCCCTTTGAGGAATGAGGCCAATGATCAGGAAGCTGAATTGCCAGAAAATCTATCACTGCCATTCACAGAAGTTGGTGACATTGTCCATCATTCGCCTATGGAAAAACAAAATCAGTATCCAGATAATCTCAAGTGTTTCAAGAGTAGTGCCTATGAATCTGCTTATGACAATCACTGTGAGGGCAAGAATATTAAGAAGAAGAAGAAGAAGTAAAAGAGTGAAACCCAGGAGAAAGAGGAAGCTGTGAATATGAATATAACCCTTGTTGGATCGACTACAACGGAAAAGGGTCAGTATCAACTACAACGGCAAGTTGAAAAAGAATGGAGCTACATTTGACTCAAATGTATGGTGTGCTCCCTATAAGTTTTGGATAGGTTTGGGAAAAGTTTTGGAGGGTTGGGATATCGGTCTTGATGGCATGTGAGTGGATGAGAAAAGAAGACATACAATCCCACCATCATTGGGTTTTGGGAGTGCAGGAAGCGGGGAGACTGTACCACCAGATTCATGGCTGGTGTATGATATCGAATTGGTCAAAGTCTACTGATTAATCCGCCTCATTGCTTGTGGTCCTGAGCATTGTCCACTTGTTTATTACTTTGATCATATCTTATTTACTTATAAGAAAAAAAGAAAACACTATAGATACAAAGAGATCCCACAAACTTTTTTTTTGCTAAGAGATAATTATCATTGATATGAATGAAGTAGGCATTGCTCATGTACACAAGGAGTATACAAAAGAACATCTA
Source organism: Platycarya longipes (assembly GCA_036559045.1). Classification (NCBI taxonomy): domain Eukaryota; kingdom Viridiplantae; phylum Streptophyta; class Magnoliopsida; order Fagales; family Juglandaceae; genus Platycarya; species Platycarya longipes. Next base: position 6,576,572 of record CM071791.1, read on the forward strand.
AGTACATTCTAGAAGTGAAGAATTAAAGTCAAGAAGTCATGAGCATTATCCTCATTTAGTACGATAGCTGAAACCAAAGTAGTAATGTGTGGAGAAAATAATTCTTCAGCTCCACCATTGTGCGTTCCTTATCTTCAAAGCATTGAGTATTCATTTCCGACCAAATGCATCATATGAGACACAATGAAATCATCTTCCACACGGCTGTCACTTGAGGACAGCCTTGCATCTTCCTCCAACAACCCAATAAATCCACTACCTTCGAAGGCATGACCCAAGCAACATCAACCCTTTGAAATACCTCATCCCACAATACCCTTATTACCTCACAATGTTGTAAAAGGTGATCCACAGATTCTCCATTTTTTTGTACATAAATAACACCAATCCATCACTACACAACCTCTTTTCCTCAAATTATCTGTAGTCAAAATCTTCTTAAGAGTGGTACACCATACAAAAAAAGCAATTTTAGATGAATGAGACCTCCAAATGTTCTTCCAAGGGAATGGATTGGTGTGCCAAAGGAGGTCTTGTGTTGTTAGGATTTTATAGTACTCCTTAACTGTACATTTTTTGTGATTGTTAGATCGCCACTTCAATCTATCATGCTGTGTCAAAGGAGGTCCCATGGCATAAAGTAGGCTGAAAAAATGGTTAACAATAGATTGTTTCCAACGGTGGAAATCCCTATTAAAGAGGATATCCCACTGATGAGTACCATGAGAAATTAGTCACAAATCCGCCACTGATGCCTCATTGTTAGAAGCAATTCATAGAGAACCGGAAAAGTTCTCTCCAATGCTTGCCAAAAAATGATATGATTGCCCTCACCGGCTACAAAGCGAATATGTTGGACAAAGCACGGCCACCCCTTCCTTTTATACTTCCATAAACAGACCCCATACCCCCTCACTTCATTAGAGTAATCCCCCCCCCCCAAAAGCTAGCCATCTTTCCAATAAAGTTTTATTAAAGGTTCTCAAATTACATACTCCCAACCCCCCATACATAATTGGAAAATATACTGTCTTCCATCGGACGAAATGAAATTTCTTCTCCTCTCCCATGCCTCCCAATAAGAACGTTGTAAAGAGTTTCTCAATCGTGTTAACCACCCTTGCAGGCATAGGAAACATAGATAGAAAGTAAGTGGGTAGATTAGTGAGAGTGCTTTTGATAATGGTAAAACGACCCCCCTTTTGAGAGATACACTCGCTTCCAACCAGCCAACTTCTTCTCTATCTTCTCCACAGCCCCATCCCATATGGCTTTAATCTTGAAAGTTGCGCTCAACGGAAGACTCAAATATTTTATTGGTAGAGAGGACACCTTACAATCCAACCAACTTGCTAAACTAAGGACATTTAGGACCGCACCAACCTGAACCATCTTTGATTTGCCAAGATTCACCTTGAGCCCCGACACTAGGGGCGGAACTACATGCATCCTAGGCCCCCCCAAATTTTTTTGAAACCTTAATATAGCATATAGATTAGTACCATACTTTTTTCTCCTACCTACCAAGATTTTACTAAACCTAGCCCCCCAATACTGCTCTGATACAGACAAAGGGTACTCGTTTATGTCAGACTACATCTAATAATTTACCCATCTTTCTTTCTAGCATACCCTCTCATTACCCATTGTGCTTACTGCTATAGACTTATGGTCTATCATGTTGTATGTAGTAGCCAGTAGTCTGTGTTGTTGTGTGTGCTGTGAGTTAGTAAAGGGCTAAAGGCTGTAAACTGTAAAGCACTGCAATCTGCTGTTGTGTGTTGATCATACGTCCTCAGAGATGCTGTTGAGGAGATAAAATTATCGGAAGGGAAAGAAGTACTACTGGGATGAGTCATGTGGTTGCAAAGATGGTCATGGCCGGCATGGCTGCAGTTGTGAAGATTATAATATTTTTGCACTAGTGGCTACTTTGGAGGCATTTTAGGGGCAATGACATATAACATCATGTAATGGTTGGTGTCGACACTAGTTTATTAGTTTGGCCTTTAGAGCACTCTCATTGGATTGACTAAAAGCCAAATTCAATATATTTTTAGCCAACATGCCTTAAAATAAGGTCACATTGAATTGGCTAAAGTCTAAAAACTTTGACTTTAGCTGCGGTAATGCTAAAATTTATTCAATCTTTGGCAATCACTTTACATTGGCCAAATGTATATTATATTAATTTTTCTCTCTCTTATTCATACAAATGTCTATATTATTAATTTATTTAGCATAGAGCAAATGTTTATATTCATGCAAATGTTTATTTTATTAAGTAGATTTTTTTTAAATTATTAACTATTAATTTAATTTAAATAGAATATGATTATTAATTAATTTTTTAACCCATAATATAATTAGAATATGATCATTAATTAATGTATAATAGGTAAAATGATAAAATATGATAAAGTAAATAAATGAATAATTACAAAAAGTTAAATATTTTTTTAATTATTAATTATTTATTACTATATATGAATAAATGGATCATCCAATATGAAGATTTGATGTGAATAGTTAAAATCAAATTATTGTTATATTATTTTATTTTTATATAATGAAAGAATAGCTAATCCAATGTAGAGACTTATGTAAATAGAATAGCCAAAAGTCAAATTCCTCTTTCATTGGCTAAAATTGTCTTTTAGTTTTGGACAATTCAATGAGAGTGCTTTTATTGTTTTATTATTTGTATTTGGGACGTTGAGTTTTGTACTTAAGAAGAGATGAATGTATATTTGATGTACTGATAGGACTACAATTCTTGAAGAAATGAAATGGAGTACAACTTTGTTCATGTCTTTCTTTTCTTTCCCTTTTTGTTTAAGTCCTAAGCAGTTGAGTTGTTTTCATTTAGTTCAGTACCATCCTTTTCATAAGGCAATTTGATTGTAAATGGAGGATATATATATATACACATATATGTTTATATATATGATTTGTACAAATTCCTAATTAGAGGCGTTTCCCAATATCTCAAATTTATTTTCTTTGTTTCGTTTGTCTAATAAAGGCTACTGGAAACTCAACATTCCGAATATGATTCACATATGATAGTATTGTGTATTCAATTTCTCTCATTGAATTAAAATACATTTAATTAGTGCATGGATTATTGATAAAAAAAAAAAACATTATTGATTAGTACTTTAACATTTTATAAGAAATAAATGAGTATAATAAACTTTATTGAATCATTATTGAGTACCAATTCCAACCTAAATGAGTTTTTAGAGGCATTTTTAAGTTGCTTATTTGTTACTTTGGGTTAATTAAAAATATTTGTTAATTAGTGAGTTTTGACAAACTATTCGTTAATAGTCTTTAGTAAATTATGGAAATTTCAGGAAAAATCAATTTATAAGATGATTTATAGACATGTATTTTTTGTATACAATTTTATGACGTATGTTTATTATTTTTATATAGTGACATGCAAAAAACACACATTACTTATACTCACATGTACTACACATTTTGTCGATTGCCCCCCCAAAGATCAAATTCTAGTTCCGCCCTTGCCTGACACTGATTCAAAACATAGTAACAGTGCTCGTAGAGATTGGATATGACCATTGTCCGCTTTACAGAAGGGTAGCATATCATCTATAAATAAAAGATGTGAGATGATAATAGGACTACTAGTGCCATTACCCATTTGGAAACCAGATAGGAATCCCCCATCAACAACGGCTTTTACCATCCTATTGAGCGCCTCCATAACTATAACAAACAAAAGGGGAGATAAAGGATCTCCTTGCCTCAATCCTCGAGTGCTATAAAAAAAGCCAGCAGAAGTACCGTTCACTAGAATTGAGAACTGAGCAGTGGAGATACAATGGCGTATCCATGAGACTCATCTAACACCAAAGCCACACCTCCCAAGCAAGTATAGAAGGAACTTCGAGTTTATATGGTTATAGGCTTTTTCCATGTCAAGTTTGCACAAGATACCTGACTTTTCCTCCTGCAGTCGATGGTCTAAACACTCATTAGCAATGAGCACCGAATCAAGAATTTGTCTCCTAGAAATGAATGCGTTCTGAGGCTTGGAGATAATCTGCTCTAACACAGGACTTAGACGGTTGGCAAGAACCTTTGAGATAATCTTGTAGTTGCTACTAACCAAGCTTATAGGATGAAAATTCTCGATAAACGAAACCCTATGTTTTTTGGGAATGAGAGCAATGAAAGTTGCATTATGAGATTTTTCAAACTTTTGAAAAGAATGAAATTCATGGAAGATCTGCATAACATCTCCTTTCATGACATCCCAACAAGATTGAAAGAAGCCTATAGAGAAATTATCGGGTCCTGATGCTTTATCCTTAGCCATACCAGCGATGACCTTGTAGATCTCATCATCATCAAAAGATCTTTCCAGAACACTTGCACTTTAAGAGTCAATTGTCTCAAAAGGCAAGGCATTAAGCTTCGGCTTCCAAGAGGCCGGTTCCGTGAGGAGGGTCTCATAATATTGCACAATATGGTCTTGTAATTCAGAACGAGAAGATAACACTTGTGTAATTGAGTGTAGCAACTCAGTAGTGTTACTTCATCGATGTGAGTTGGAAAGAACTTCGTGCACCTATTACCTTCTTTCGACCAAAGGGTTCTGGATTTCTATCGTCATGAAGTCTCTTCTGCCAACAGAACCTTCTCTAGATTTGCTATAATCGTGCCCTTCCTCGAGAGCATCTCCTTCGAGACATCTCCCAGAAGTTCCCCACCCTCTAACTCCTGCACTTCCTCCAAAAGGGTAGAATTTTGATTATTGATGTGACCAAAGAACTCCAAGTTCCATTTCTTCAAGACTTGTTTCAACGCCTTCAACTTACATGCAAGAATAAAACTTGGAGTGTCAGAAAGCTGATACGATAACCACCAACCACGTACCATCTCTACAAACCCATCCATTATCGACCACTTATTTTCAAACTTGAAATATCTTCGACCCCTATGAATACCACCGCAATCTAAAAGAATGGGAAAATGATCTGAGCTGACACGAGGTAGCCGCTTTTGACGCACCTCTGGATAGTGAGTTTCCCATGATGGAGAAACAAGGAACCTGTCCAGCTTTGACCAAACCTGACTGTTTGACCAAATGTACTCGTCCCCTACTAGGGGAAGGTCCATGAGGTCCAAGTCAAAAATGAATTATAAGAACTCCTCCATTGCTATGGAATTCCGATAATGCCCTGAACGCTCGCTAGGAAATCGGATAATATTGAAATCACCCCCATGCACCACGACATGTCCCATAAAGAGTATAAACCTACCAACTCCTCTTACAACCGTCTCCTCTTCTTGTCCACATTTGGACCATAAGTGCCGACAAATGCCCATTCCCATTCGTCGACTACGTTTTTTAATAGAGAAGTTATTGAGAAATCTCCAATGCACTCCTCAGTACTTTCAACTACTCTTTTGTCCCACATAAGTAACACTCCACTTGAAGCTCCTGAGGTGGCTAAGTATGATCAACCCACATACGAGTGCCCCCATAAACTCCTCACTAGTCTTCTATCAATGAAACATAGTTTTGTTTCTTGAAGACACCACATCGCCCTTCCACATCTGCAATAAATATTTGATACGAAGGCATTTATTGTGATCATTAAGCTCCTGCACATTCCAAGATAGGATCTTAGGTTTCATGTAGACAAAGAGTGCCCCTCCTTTTCTATCTGCCTTTTCTGCCACTCCCTTCTTAACATCATAATTGATAGAACATGTCAGCCTTTTAAGTTCCCTTTCTTGTTTAGATACTGACTTCAAATGACTAGCTTCTAAAGCCACATGGAGGGACTTAAATTGATCATCGTAGCTAGCAAACGAAAGCCCAACAATCGATTGCATTTCCTCCACCTTATTGAAAACCCAAGAAGAAGGGCCATTCCCAAAGTTAAGGTTTGGATGAAAAGTATATAGAGGTGTCAAACATCCCTCTCCTCGCCAAAAAGTTAAGTATCCAAGAGGGCCAATTGGAGGTTCATGTATGGAGCCATGTCAATGTTGGGTGATGCAGTTTTTTCACTACTAGGTGCTACTACATTTCCAGAAGACTGGGATTAGCAATAGAAAAGTCAATCCCCTGTTTAGACCTGAGAAACTGTTAAGCACCCGAGAAAAGCCATCCCTGTTCACTATCAATGCCTGTTGGAGACCCTATAATAAAAACACCACATTCCGGCGATAATGACGACACAGAGGGGGCAGCCGAACCTCCACCTACCCTTGTCGAACATTTATGTGCATTTTTTGGCGTAAAAAATGTGTTATCCACAGAACTCAATTCCGGCAAAATCACATGATCCTCTGCCCGAGCGCTTTTTGACAGCCCAGACTTCACCGGTGAACCCTCCACTAGCTACTCCAACGCCTGACCCCTTGTCGATGGTGGTGGTTGAGGTCCACTAGATGATAAAGGATCATCGCAGGAGGGTCTTGCTTGCTTGCTATTCGGGTTGGCTTTATGGGCCTAAATAACAGGTTAGGCCTGAGGGACAGGCTCAGCCTAAAGCCCAACTTCCATGGCAGGCTCGGCTTGAGTCCCAACTTCCATGGCAGGCATATAAGGCCCAACAACCACTTCTTTGCCCTTACTCGCCCCACCTCCCTCCTTAAAATCAATTGGTCCCAGCCCAATACAAGATCCTTCAACTTGGCCCATACTGAGATCCCATTTCACCTCATCCACAATGCAGCGTTGCAGAAGGTTTAGATTAAATTGCGAGGTACAGAGCTGCTTTTCCATCTTAGCCACGACATTTTTTAGAGATACCGTGTTCGTCCTCGACCTAGACCTACCATTCCACTCGTCATACTGTGCTTTCACCAAAGAAGGCCTGTTGTGTTGTTCGAGACAAGACTTCCTTGTATGTAAGGGTGTAACCGGTCCGGTTCAATCCGGTTTTGAACAAAATTAAGAACCAAACCGGTACCACCGGTTTTGCATTTCTTAAAACCGATTACGCCCTTAGTATTTCCCAAAACTGGTAGTACCGGTTTTACCAATTCTGGTCTAGTTTTAATAAAATGTAAATTTATAAAAACCAATTTGTTTTTTTTTTTTTAAATTGGTTTGAAAATTCTGTTTTAGTAAAAAGATTGTAATCTATTAAAAAAATCTGTTTTAGTAAAAAAAAACTGTATTAAAAAAACTGCTATGAAATGAAAACTGTTCTATAAAAAAATTCTGTTCTAGAAAAATTTGTTATAAAAAAAATCTATATTAAATAAACAGCTATAAAATAAAAAACTGTTCTATAAAAAATCTACATTATCTTATATCTAATTATAATTTATATTATTATATAGTATAGAACATATTATATAATAATACTAAAAAAATAATGTAAATAAAAAAGTAAATAGAATCAGTCCGGTTCGATCCGGTCTTCAAATGGACGGAACCAGAACTAGACTGATATTATTCGGTTTTTCAATTTATGAAACCGGTACTGGACCGGAATGATCTAAAACCGAAATTTCTGGTCTGGTCTGGTTCGGTTTGAGCCGGTTCTTTGGTTTTCTTGTTTAAATTTACATCCCTACTTGTATGAAAGAGGAGGATGGTTTCCCTGCAACGGAGGAGGAGGTAGCCATGAATGGCCACCTTTGTTTTTCCCCCCTGTGACAGGGGAGGTTGCCGAAAGTTCTCCCAACAAAGCTCCTATGTTTCTCCATCCTAACCCCTTCCTCCCTTCTGGTATGAGAATCATACCTTGTCGTTGGCCGAATTTCATAATGGAAAAAAATCTCCCAAAGGTATTGGACTGCCTCTGAACCACAATCACCTTAGACTCGCATCGTCGAGATCGATAAAACTTAGAGGCATCCCCAGCCACAATCCCTTCCTTTACCGTGGCAGCCAGCCAACCCAAGGCTTCTTGATCAATGGAGGTGTGATTCACAGCGCATACATTGCTCTCCATGATTTTCCACCATCTCGCACTCACATTTGGGAACTCAAAACACTTCTGATCAATGACAACATTTCTATAGACCCCATCACACACAATGAACTCGAACTAGTGAACAGAGCTAATATAATCTAAGTAGAGCACGAACAAACGCACAGGATGGTATCACCATTGAGAAAAAACCATTCGGGTTTCTTAGTTGTACAAAGAGAGAAAGGAGAGAATTTTAATATGAGGAAATCCCACAAACTGACGTGGCACACGTGTCCCCTTATTTTTTCCCCATTCCTTTCTCCCATTTCTTCCCCCTCCCCTTCTTCCCACCCCCTGTTGCCATCATCTAAGGTCTCTTTTTTCCTCTTTTTGATTTCCTAGTTCTTTTACTCTTTAGTGGCATGCCTTTTGTAACCAAAAAAATGAATTTTTCTCTGTATAACTGGTTTTCTGTCAAAATGAGCTTTTAAATCAGGGACCTTGTTAGCTTTCAAATCCCTCTCTCTCCGTGTTTCAATCTGTATCCACAGTGCTCCGAATGAACAAACATTTTGATAATCAAATGATTGTGATCTCGTATAACAGCATCAGAGAAAGACTTGGTGTTGGAGCCATATTCTTTGGATCTGCATAAGACACTCGTTTTCCTACAAACAGAAAAAAAAAAAGAAAGAAGAAAGAGCATAAATAAATGGCAAACCAGACCATGGAAGTGAATCCTTTGAAAAAAAAATGAGAGAGAGAGAGAAGGGGGGGGGGGGGGGGAGAGACGTGGCACACTAATAATGAGCAACATCAGTGTGTGGGATCTAGCAGCTCCCTAAATATATATATACATATATATATATATATATACTTGAGTGCTTCAATGTTTCTCGTGTATTCTTTGCTGCATTCTTTTGTTTGTCTGATTGCTTGTTTCTTGGGTGCCAGATCTATGTTTTCTTCCCTGAGGAACAAAAGGTTGGTGTAAAGACAATGAAGACTTATTCCCAGCGCATGAAGTCGGAGAATGTTTTCAGGGCAATCTTGGTGGTTCAACAAAATTTGACTCCCTTTGCTCGAAGCTCTATAAGTGAGATTTCAACAAAATTCCACCTTGAGGTTTTCCAGGTGAAAGTGCTTGCTTTAATGATGTTTTAACGACAGAACTGCAGCTGTCATTTTTTTACTAGCATCTTGTATATATGTTGTTTTCTTACTCAAGGGATTTTGGTATTCAGAAAACTTGTGTTCTTACTCGAGGCATCTCTATCAGCATAAAACTTGTTTTCTTACTCAAGCTAGCTCTATTATCATAAAACGTGTTTTCTTACTCAAGGCATCTCCAAAGGGACTTTGAGGTCCTGATCATTTATTTACTTAACTTTAAGTGAACATGGCAAGCTTACTAATTTGATTGCTCTTATAACTTTAGGTGTAAATATTCCTCTGATTCTTATTTCATTATTGGCTTGCTATGCAGTGCATCTGCAATCATTAGCATTCATTCTGAACTTAGTGGAAGATAGTTTGCTAATAAGCCTCTTTATACAGGAGGCAGAGTTGTTGATAAACATTAAAGAGCACGTTCTTGTTCCTGAGCATCAGGTGCTTACAAATGAGGAGAAGAAAACTTTGCTGGAGAGATACACTGTGAAAGAAACACAGGTCAGTATATGTTGGCATTGCATTTATAAGTTGAATATTTTTGGAAATGATGGGTGTATCATTGTTAGCATCTAAATCTTGTTTGTTTGACATGGTTATTATTGCGTAAAATTAGTTTTTCAGCATTGATTTTGTGCTAGAAATTGGTTAGTTTGCAACCATATTGGTTTGAAATAAAGTATTGCTTTGGAGTCCTTGGTTCAGAACAGAGCCAATTATTTTAAATTGAAGTTTTGGTTTGCTCTGGTTGTTTGCAGTCTTCCATATGCATGGTACCACTGGATGCGATCTATCTCTATACCAAAATGTAGAAATCTCCTTAAGTCTACCGCAAGAAGTAAACGTAACAAAACCAAGTTATGAACTAGTATCTACTATCTAGGACAGACGATTTGATGTGCGTATTTTGAGGCATGTTGATGATACGTATGCACTATGCATGGTTTTTATTTAAAGGCTACTTGTGGATCCTGTTACCAAAACTTTAGCTCTAATCTATTACAATTACTAAGGCATGCAAGCCAACATTATTGGGGAAAGATTGGTGAATTCCTTGAGAAACACATTGGGATTGGGATATCTGTCTTATGAAAATGTATAATATTGTTTCTGTTGCAAATCTTATCACATTCTGATATTTATGATCTGTGTTACGCTTGGATTGAATTCAGCTGCCTCGTATGCAAGTGACTGATCCTGTTGCGAGATACTATGGGCTGAAGCGTGGACAAGTTGTGAAGATTATCCGACCAAGTGAAACAGCTGGACGATATGTCACTTACCGATATGTTGTCTAAATATTTATTTACAATTTGGGCAACTTCTTAGGAATTGGTTTGAAACTGCACTGTTGTTGACACTACTCTTTGCCTTAGTTAGTTTTTTAATGGAGGTTTTTACCAGACAACTCCAGAATTCATCTCCCACAGTAGTGCATCCAATTGTGGTGGTTAGTATGTAATGCAGTTGGTATTTTCTAGCATCTTAAATTATTGGACTTCTGTATGCTTTTTTTTTTCAATTTTAATATTTATATCATTATTAATAGTGTTATATTTATAAAGTCGAAGGAAATTAGGGGGAAAAAATCTCGTTTATTCCGAAAGTATAATAATGGAAGTTGTGGGCCTTGTGGCAAGTCGCGTAGGATGTGGGAACTTTTGGTAATTTTTGTTGCTTGCTTATGAGGCCTCGGTTTATCACAAATTCTTCAGCATGCTGCCATTCTCCTCTTATACCTAGCAGCTTCCTCTTTTTAGAGATATGGGAACGGGTGGATTAGGATCTCGTAATTGTTGGGAAATTTTACTTAGTGGATTTAAATAAATCAACTATTTGTTTCGAATATAATTTATAAATGATAATTTTATATTTAGATTTTAATGTAACAAATGTTGATGTCTCAAATTTCTTGTCATGGTTTAGACTTGAATTACTCCTAAAAAAATCAAAGCTAGTAAACATATTCAAATACTAGAGACTGGGAGGACGTTTTGTTGTAAAAGAATGATTTATTCTTTGGAAATTATTCAATTTTTTTCAAGATAATTACGTGTCTGGCTTATTTTATGATTGTATATAATATTATTATATTATTACTATTTATGGATTCAAATATCGGAATCTATGAGTTGAAGCAAATAACGGTGGAGATCGAGTTGGAAGTCAGAATCGGTTGAAGAAAGTAACATCTTCGATTCTGAATAAAAAATAAAAAACTCCGGTTAAAAAAACAAAAGAAAAGAACAACAACAACGCAGAGTCGGCACTGTTAGCACGACCAAGGAAATTTGCATTTTGTTGAACAAAAGTTAATAATAGGGGCGGACCTCTTATCTCTTTGCATTTCACGCAAATCTGCCCTTCTCTGCATTATCGAATGATCATTATACTAAATTCTTCCTACTTCATATATATATATATATATATATATATATGAAGGATTTCCAGTCGGTTTGTAATATAAACGAAAGTGAAGAAAGAAAGAGAGTAAATAAAGAGAGGAGAGAAATGAAGAGATAAAATTTATTTCTTAAGTACTAAAAGTTCTAAATGTTTCCTTTTATAAATTCTCTTGTAATAATAGTTTTATTTTAGTTTTATAATACGTTATCAACACGATGTTCTACCGATATTAAAGCTAGTGGTCTTTTACTTTAAATAAGTTTTTTAATATATATTATTTGTAATTCTCGAGGTGAAAATGTTTGTTATAGATATGATATGACTGAACATTGACCATGTACTTGTTATACGGCCAAGTACTTGATTAACTTATATTAAACTTTTATATATTATAGTCAAGTTTTTTTTAAAAATATTTTATCACATTTTGAAATAATGAAATATCGGTGCCTGAAGTATGATAAGAAATTACCTGAAAAAATAAAGTCCTATCTGAATTTCATCCTTTTACATATAAACAAGAAGTTTAGAGGATTATTTATTTGTAAAGTATTGCAAATCAATTACTAGATGTATTTATTGACACTAAAAGTGTTGTAAAATTATATATTACTACTGTTAATGTTCAAGTAAGAATAGAAGTCCTTGAAGGACAAGTTGTCAAAATAGTAATAGATAAGTCTAAAATACGCCTGAAGCGTTGAAAGCCTATTGGTGCAAAAAAAAAAATTAAAAAGAAAAGAAATCAGTGCTGCTCAAGAGATCGTATCCACAAAACAAGCAATAAGAACTATTCAAACTTTTTGTACAAAATAGAAACTCCTGAAAAGTATAATCCTTCTGAAGAGGAAACTTCTGAAGAGTACCTCCTGAAAAGGCTTTTCATGAAATACTTTTCATTGAAGAGGAACAGATACCTAAAAATAATGAGATCTCAATACATTTTATGAGTACTGGAGAAATTCTAGATAGAAACAAAACTGTTGTCGACAACATATTTTCATATAAGATGACACTTGATATTACCAGAAGTAATGAAGAAAGTGAGTCAAAAATTGTCGAATAATGTCAATGTAGAAATGATTGGCCAAAATGAAAATCAGCTATTGAAACTGAATTAAACTCGCTAATAAAGTGAGAGGTATTTAGACTTGTTGTCAAAACACCAAAGGGTGTAATGCTTGTTGGATATAAGTGAGTATTTGTACGAAAAGTAATGGGAAAAATAAAATTGTATAGTACAAAATACGACTTGTCGTACAAGATTTTCTACATAAACCTGTAATTGATTATAAGGAAACATATTCTCCTGTTATGGATGCAATCATATTCAGATTTTTAATTATTTTGGTAGTTACAAAAGGATTAGATATGCAGTTGATGGATGTGATCACTGCATATTTATATGAATCATTAGATCATGACATATATATAAAAATCTCTAAAGGATATAAAATACTTGAAGTATCTACAAGTACATCTAGAAATATGTACTCTATCAAACTTCAAATATCTTTATATGGGTTAAAGCAATCCGAACGCATTGGTATAATCGCCTAAGCGAATATCTATTGAAAGAAGAATTTGAGAATGATCCTATATGCCCATGATTTGTCATTATTGCGGTTTATATTGATGATTTAAATATTGTGGAAACTTTTGAAGAGATCATAAGAACCGTTATATATTTAAAGAATGAATCTGATGAAAGATTTTGGCAAAACAAAACTTTGTCTCGGTTTGCAGTTCGAGCACTTGCCAAATAAAATTTTTATTCATCAGTCCATATATACAAAGAAAGTTCTGAAGCACTTTTATATAGACAAAGCCCATTCCCTGAGTACTCCAATGGTTGTTCGATCACTTGATGTGAGGAATGATTCATTCCGTCTTTGTGAAGACGATGAAGAAATTCTTGGTTCTGAAGTACTATATCTCAGTGTAATTGGAGTTTTGATGTATCTTGCAAATTGCATTCGGCCTGATATTACATTTTCAGTTAATTTGCTTGCAAGATATAATTCTGCGCCAACATAAAGGCATTGGAACGGTATTAAACATGTCTTTCATTACTTTCAAGGTACGGTTGATATGTGATTTTATCAACATGGATCAAATTCATAGTTGATTGGGTATGCAGACGCAAGTTATTTTTCAGATCCACACAGAGGTAGATCTCAAATTAAATATGTATTTACTTATGAAGATACTGCTATATCATGGAGATCTGTCAAGCAAACACTATCTGCCACATCTTTAAATCACTTAAAGATCATTACAATTCATGAAACAAGTCGATGGTGTATTTGACTGAGATAAATGATTCAACATATCCAAGAAAAGTGTGGTCTTTCCATGATCAATGATAGGCCAACAATTTTATACGAAAATAATACTATTTGTATCACTCAAATTAGAGGAGGATATATCAAAGGTGATAGAACCAAATATATTTCACCTAAATTCTTTTATACTCACGAATTTCAAGAGAAAGATGAAATTAATGTCAAGCAGATACAATCAAATGATAATTTGACAGATTTATTTACGAAAGCATTACCAACTACGACATTTAAGAAAATTGTGCAAAACATTGGAATGCAAAAACTTAAAGATTTATCATCATGAACTTTTCAGAGGGAGTAGATGTCTTGAAGACTTATGCTGATTGTTCTCTTTTTCTTTCGTTAAGATTTTGTCTTAGTGAGTTTTTCTTTGTAAGATTTTAATGAGACAATCTTAAAAATACTTGGTGGTACATAAGAATAATGTACTATTTTTCTTTCGCTATTAGTTTTTCTTTTTATTGGATTTTTCCTTGACAAGATTTTAACGAGATATATTCTTTATGAATGATCATTTAAGAGAGAGTGTTGTATAAACGTTAATAATGAGGGCATACCCCCCGTCTCTCCGCATTTTATGCAAATCTGCCTTCCTTATGCATTATTGAATGATCATTATACTGGGTTTTTTCTATATATATGAGGGATTTTTATTCGATTTATAATATAAATGAAAGAGAGTAAAGAAAGAAAAGAGAAAAAGAAAAGAAGAAGACTTATTTTTTAAATAATAAGAATTTTAAAATTTTTTTTTATAAATTTTGTTGTAATAATAATTTTCTTTTAGTCTTACGACACATTTTAATTTTTACCATCAATTAGGTTTGTTCTTCCGACTTTAGTCTGCAGCATACTGTCACTCTCTCCGTTTCCCTGCTTGTCCCTGTGCGGGTGCTTCGTCGGAGAATTATTCTCTACCCGAAAGATGAAGCTGAAGCAACTAGAAGGCCTCCTTGGTGAGCTTCAGCAGTTTTCCAATCCAAAGGTCTCTCTCTCTCTCTCTCTCTCTCTCTGAAACACGAACAGAACGCTGTATCTCAATGACCTATGATAATCCTGTGTGAATTTTCCCGTTGTAGGTGGAGCTAGAGCAATACACTACTGGACCGCACATTGCCTCTCGCATGCTCTTCACTGTATCACTCTCTTCTCACTCTTCGCCTTTTCCCTTTTAACTGTTCTAAAAATGTCAGTTGCTCATTGTTCCTTCGCTATCTTTCTCTACTTTGCTTCAAACTCTGCGTCTGAAAATTCCGTTTTCTAATATGGATCTTTTTCGATAATGCTTATTTGCTTTTGAAGTATAAGCTATTTCACAATCGATTGGCAAAAGCAAGTTTCAAGTTCTAAAATAGAAATTGAAGGAAAAAACTGAATTTCATAAGCATTTGTTTGTTGTATAATTCAATATGGCTCCAAGTTGTTATCGTATTTTCTGCCTTTTATTTTTGCTTTGGCTTGTAAAATGAGTGAAACGTATCAGGCCGAGAATTCTTTTGAGGATGTCAGCAACAAGGTAGTGGCTGATTTCGGTTGTGGCTGTGGTACATTAGGTGCTGCAGCAGCTCTCTTGGGTGCGGAGTGAGTAGCCTTATCCCTTCCTGTTGTTTTTCCCTTCTTCAATTCATTTTGATTGCTGAGGTTTTGCTGTGATTTAAGAAATGCATTCGCAAATGAATAGATGTAGCCAATGTTTATGGTTGGATTTGCTCATACTTTTTAACCATTCCTTATTAAAAAAAAAAAAAACATTTTTAACCATTCCTTATAAAAAAAAAAACCCTTTTTAACCATTTGGTTCTCTGTCTATAGTATCTTGGACTGTATGTTCTATTAATCAAGGCCCCATTTGCTCTTTTGTTACCACCAGAATGAGACATGTTTCACCTCTTCTGGTTGTCTTCAAAATCCACTTAAGTTGAATGAAATTTGAAATCATAGGGAGCGTTGACACTATTAAAACTGATGCAACTACTATTGGTGTTATGAATGATGGTATTTCCATTTGTGTAGAGTTGTACTGCTCTTAACTTCGTTTGCTTTGAATAGACATGTTATGGGCATCGACATCGATTCACAATCTCTTGAATTGGCATCACTAAATGCAGAGGATCTTGAGGTATCTTCATTTTCTTATTTTTGATTGGTTGTGATGTTAATAGGTTTTGTTTTCTTGACATGTTTCTTCATGGAATAGGAGATGCAAGAATGGAAAGGGCTCAGCCCACTATTTTGTTTTATTTTAGCTGTTTATCTTCGAATCAGTCTTTTCGTTGTGTCTCTACTTCTGTAACCGCTTATCAATGAGATTATGAACTCCTTAATTAGATATGTTTTGCACTAGTGGTTATTCAACTAATGGATTGTTTCTTCGATAATATTTTGAACCTGCAGCTGGACATTAATTTTATTCAGTCCGACATCAAGAACTTAGGATGGAGAGGTAACAGTTTTCTGAACAGAAAATTGAAGCTAAATGTGATGGTTAGCACTTGTAATTTGTTAAAATTATTCCTGCTGAATGCAACAATTATGGAGTGAAATATAGTATTTTTTAGTTTTGTGTAAATTCAGTTGGCATTTGCTCTTGCTGGAAACAACTAGTTTTCATAGTTTGAAGTCTAGTAGGTTTGCAACAAAAGAGTTTCAGTCACCTAGAGAGCCTTTGTTTTATTTATAGTGCTGCAACTCCACATAATACTTCTTTGGATTCCATACAGAATTCCATGATTTCAAGTATAAGGAACTGGTCCTGTAGAACTTTTGCTTTAGTCTTCTGCCCGCAGAAACATTGCTGGACTAGTTTGGGAGAGAACAGTGTGGCCTGTCATGGGTGGCACCATGCATAGTTTATTTTTCTACTAAAGTTCAGGATGGAGATGTGTTGAGAATTGTTTTTATGTTCTCAAGAGGCTCTGTAGGTAGTTATTTATTGGCTGGGTTATGCACTGGAAAGCTACTCTCTCTCTCTCTCTCTCTGTGGGTTGGGGGGAGATGTAATTAAGAAAGTTGTAAAAAAATGGTGACATTTAAAAATATTTTAATTGCTGAATAATACATTTTAGCTAGCCCATAACGATCCCATAGAAGAGAACTCCCTCTATCTAGGCGTGGTGAAGGAAGAGAGAACCATGTCTATTGAGCCAGAGCTACTGGAGCAAGGGAGCAACTGTGACCAGTCCCTGATTAGGAAGCTGAAAGACTTGGGGACTTAGCTTGGATCAGCATTTCACCCTCCGAGAATGAAACAATGAAAAAATATAATTTAGTTTAAAAATATACATTTTAAAATAATACAAAATATTATAGTGTTTTCTTGAATTGTTTGTTCCTCTTATTTTCTTGATTATTTAGGTCAAATTGTTGATACTGTTGTAATGAATCCTCCATTTGGGACCCGGAAGAAGGGTGCTGATATGGATTTTCTGTGTGTGGCTCTGAAGGTAAATATCATGAATGATCCCTCCATTTTTATGTTTGAAATGCATCTGAACAATATATGTTCTGTATATTGCTTGTTCTGTCAGGTTGCTTCTCAAGCAGTTTATTCCTTGCATAAGACCTCAACAAGAGATGTGAGTAATATCTTTTGCGATTCCATCTATTTGATTTAATGCTCAACATCATTTTCCAACCTGACATGGTTGATTGGGTTTATTTATTGTAGTCGGGCAAGGAAGAGAGAGAATACTTTTTTATTGTTATTTCATTGGTGTTACAACCGAGTATACATACACATATCAATGACCAATATACCCTCACAACATACACTAATTACAACTATGTATTCTAACACTCCTCCTCAAGCTGGGGCATATACATCGTATAAACCTAGTTTAGAACAAATAAGTTTTAACCGACTATAACACAATGGTTTGGTAAACACATCTGCAAATTGATCAGTAGACTTCACAAAGGGTGTAGAAATGTCGCCATTAAATATCTTATCGCGAATGAAGTGACAATCAATCTCAATATGTTTAGTTCTCTCATGAAACATAGGATTAGACGCAATATGCACTGCAGCTTGATTATCACAAAATAACTGAAGAGGGACAGGAGCTGGAAACCCAATCTCCTGAAGAAAATGCTGCAACCATGTCAGCTCATTAGTAGTGTGAGCCATTGCTCTGTATTCAGCCTCTGCACTAGATCGGGCTACTACTGTTTGCTTCTTACTCTTCCATGTAACCAAGTTACCTCCCACAAAAATACAATATCCATTGGTCGATCTTCTATCTGAAGGAGATCCTACCCAATCAGCATCTGAAAAGGCTTCAATTCTAAGATGTCCATTTGGTCTATACGATACTCCAAGGCCAGGAGTTCGCTTAAGATAACGAAAAATATGGATTACAGCATCTCAATGTGAGATCCTAGGCATCTATAGAAATTGGCTCAGTACACTCACTGCATAAGAAATATCAGGTCTAGTAATAGTCAGATAATTCAATTTTCCAACATGTCTTTGATACCGACCTAGATCTTCAAACAACTCCCCTTCCTCTTTCAAGAGTTTACGATTTGGATCCATAGGGGTGTTAATAGGACGAGCACCCAACATGCCAGTTTCTTCCAAAAGATCAAGTACATATTTTCTTTGAGATAGGTTAATACCTTTTTTAGATCTACTGACTTCAATTCCAAGAAAGTATCTAAGTATGTCCAAGTCTTTTGTCTGAAACTGATCATGTAAATATTGTTTCAATCCGGCAATTCTAGCTGAGTCACTCTCAGTAATGACAATGTCGTCTACATAAACAACCAATAAAATATGACCTGTATCACTATGTAGGTGAAATAGGGAGTGGTCTGTTTGGCATCTATAAGGACCGAATGCCAACACAGCATCAGAGAACCTCCCAAACCATGCTCTAGGAGATTGTACCATATAATGCCTTTTTTAACTTGCACATAGTACCTCGACACTCCCCTTGAGCAACAAACCCAGGTGGTTGCTCCATATACACTTCTTCATTTAAGTCACCATGTAGGAATGCATTTTTAACATCCAACTAAAACAAAGACCAATCCAAATTAGCAGCAAGAGAAATTAATACCCGAACAGATGAAATTTTGGCAACAGGAGAGAAAGTCTCATCATAATCAATGCCATAAATTTGGGTGTAACCCTTAGCAACCAAGCGGGCTTTCAAACGTTCGACAGAACCACTAGGATAGAATTTGACTGTATATACCCATCTACAGTCAACGAGTTGTTTTCTCTGTGGTAGAGGAACAAGATCCCATGTCCCATTATGGTGAAGACATCCATTTCATTTTCCATAGCTGTCCTCCATCCCGGATCAGATAAAGTATCCTGAACTGTCTTAGGAGCAGAAATTTTTGAAAGTTGATAAGTAAAACATTAAAAAGATGGAGATAAGGCATGACAAGAGACATATTGGCTAATTGGATGTTGAGTAACACAAGAACGAGTATCTTTTTGGAGAGCAATAGGTGGAAAGTCTGAAGCACTAGGTAACTCAGGATCTGCAGACGGAGACAAAGTTGGTGGAGGCATGGAAGCCAGGAGCCGTAAGCGACGTGAGTACACCTGTAAAGGGACAAGGGAAGGCACTGAAGAGGGCTAAGTAACAATGGGTGGTTGTGCAGGAGCAAGGGTAGTAAGAGTAGGTAATGGTAGAGGATCACACTCAACAACTAAAGACGTATTTGGGAAATAGGGTATGGACTCAAAGAAGGTGACATCAGCACTCGTGAAGTAATGTCCAAAGGCAGGACTATAACAGCAATATCGTTTTTGAGTCTGAGAATAACCAACAAAGAAACACTTGGTAGCATGTGGATCAAGCTTATCAAAGCTTGGGCCAAGGTTATGAACATAGCAAACATACCCAAAAATTTTAGATGGAAGAGAAAAAGATGGCCAGGAGGGAAACAAGATGGAGAAGGGAGAGGAACCATCGAGGATAGATGAAGGCATACGGTTGATAAGGTGACACGCAATAAGGACACCATCACTCCAAAAACGTTTAGGAACATGCATGTGCAACAAAAGTACTCGGGTTACATTTAACAAATGACGATTTTTGCGTTCAGCCACCCTATTTTGTTGGGGTGTATAAGAGTATGAAGTTTGATGAACAATTCCTTTATTACATAAGTAAGTAGCAAATGCATTAGATAGATATTCTTTAGAACGCAAAACTTGAACTTTTTGTCTAAACTGAGATTTAATTTCTTTTCGAAAGACTTTAAATATGGAAAGAAGTTCAGATCGTGCTTTCATCAGAAACAACCATGTCATACGAGAATAGTCATAAACAAATGTAACAAAATACTGAAACTTGTTTGATACAATGTTGATTGGTCCCCATATATCAAAGTGAACCAATTCAAAAGGACAAGAGGCTCGATTATCAACTCGAGGTACAAAAGACACACGATGGTCTTTACTAAGCTGACATGCTTCACAAGAAAAGGGAGACACATTTCCAAGATTCCTAACTTGACGTTTCAAAAGAGAAAGAGATAGGTGTCCAAGGAGGCAATGCCATTCAAAAGCGGATGATGATGAAGATGTGAGAGCTCGAGTGGGTGACTGCTCGACGTCAAGGTAATACAGACCACCGGCTTCATGCCCCGTACCAATCTTTTTCCCCGTCTTGAAATTATGAAAGATACATACAGAGGGAAAAAATGTTACAGAACATTGAAGATTTTGAGTAGTTTTACTAATGGACAGCAAACTATAGGGAAAACTGGGAGCATATAGAACAGATGACAAGGATATAGAATCGGTGAGTTTAGTAGATCCAATGCCTGTAACTTTAGCAAGAGAACCATTAACAAGATTAACACTTTTGAGAAATGACATATTACCTAACTTAGCCAAGAAATGAGACAAACTGATCATATGTTCATTAGCTCCTAAATTGATGATCCATGGATTTTGAGCAGATGAGACAAGACATGCAGATGCTACACCTGGTTGGGCAAGAGTAGCTATGGAAGATGAAACCGCTTGTGTGCGAGCCAAAAACTGATTATACTCATCCTTTGATACACTGATCATCTCTGAAGTCAAATTGGAGCTCATAGTCTGAGTTGTACCATCTTGGCAAATGGCTTGATTAGCGGACCCAGATGGTCTACCATGTACATCCCAACAATAGTCCACTGAGTGGTTAGTGCGACCACAATGAGTGCACTTACAAGATTCACGACCTTGAGTGCGATTACTACCTCTGGCATCACGTCCCCCATGTGCACCTCTACCATTCCGGCCTCCACACCCACCAGGAGCAACAAAGGAGGCAAATAAAGCGGATCTCTCATTCTGCTGATCAGAAGACAACTGAGACCCCTGTCCAAATAATGTGGCTCGCTGGATTCAGGAAAACACATAAGGAAATGAGGGAATTTGTGGACTTGCCAAAATTTGAGAGCGCACCGACTCATACTCAGGTTTTAAGCCAACAAGAAACTTCACAACATTGAACTCTTCACGTTGTTTTAGCATAATTGAAACATCAGAAGTGATAGGTTGATAAATTTTGAGCTCTTCACATATACTCACCACTTGATAATAATATTCTTCCACGCTCAAAGTATCTTGTTCCAATGCAAAAAATTGTTGACACAATTCATAAATACGGGTTGTGTTTCTAGCACCTGAATACATTTGTTTGAGATGATTCCATATCTCTTGAGCGGTGTCAAAATGTACTAAACTAGCACAAATATTAGCCTCAATACTAGAGATCATCAAAGAGCAGATTTGAGCATCTTCTTGCTTCCATTGAGCAAATGTAGAACTAGTTGAGAGAGGCATGGGATCAACCAAGTGGGTACGACGAAGACTTTTGCCTTTCAAAAACATTTCAACAGATTTTGACCACAATATATGGTTCTTTCCATTCAATCTCATCGTAGTCATATGAATATTAACATTTGGTGCAAGAGATAATGATTCAAACTTAGTTGCCATGGAGAAAAGTATGATAAAATGGATGAAAAATCGAGATATATAAGCTGGAACAAAAGAAACCCGGTTAAATAACCCAAATTTCGGGTTTGTATCGGCTTTAAACAGACTGTAACAGCCCAAAAAAGAGTTTTTCGGGTTTGAACCGGATTGTTTCGAGTCAGAACTGGCCTGTATCGGTGATGTTTCGGATCTGTACCGGCCTGTATCGGCTTCCAAGAAATAAATAAACAGGAATAAGCTATCCTAAACCCGGGACAAGGAAAGCTGGATTACTGTGTTCTTGTTACCAAACAGATGCTATTCTAGATAGGGATAGACTCTTACTCGAGGATAGGATGGTGAATACATGTAACCAAACACCCCGGACTACCTCGTCGGCCGGCTATAAATAGTGTTTCCGGCAGTCGATGGGGACAGAAACTCACCGGAATAGATAGACTACGCTGGCGAGCTCGATTCCGGTGTCCGTTAACGGAGACGACACCTTATGTCACCGGAGACACACTGAAAGGGAATATTCCGCCGGAAACTGCACAGTGATAACGCACAACGACTAGCCTCTTTGCCAGAAACCACCAGCAACCACCAACAACCACTCCTACGCCGTCGCACAACCACCACCAGACTACCAACTCTCTGGTACCATGTAGTCGGGCAAGGAACAGAGAATACTTTTTTATTGTTATTTCATTGGTGTTACAACCGAGTATACATACACATATCAATGACCAATATACCCTCACAACATACACTAATTACTACTATGTATTCTAACATTTATCATCTCCTAAATTGTGCTTGATTGATGATAGTAGTGTAATCATCCAGTCAATTAATGTGCTATTAGAGAAGCATTTCCTGTATTAGATACTTGGAGGGTCTCCGGTTGGAGACGATATCTGATGTTGGCATATGTGTATGCCATAAGGTAGCCAGTTATAAGGAAATGATGATTCTCTATAGTGAATTTTTGCTACATACTTCAAATGTGTATTTACTTGTAATTTCTTAACCTTTTTCAGCCTGCATCTGACTCTTTTAGAAAATAACTACTACAACTGAACCTCAAAACCCCATAATCAACTTTATAATCAATCTCTTAAATGTATCTATGAAAATATTTAGACCATATAATGTGGATCGGGTATCATGTAGTGGCATCACTTCTCTTTTGTCATTGCAGCATATCAAAAGGGTAGCTTTGCAGGACTTAAATGCTAGCAGTGCTGAGGTTTTATGTGAGGTGGGTGAAGATGGCTTTGTTTAGTGATAACTGGATGATGTTTCCACTAATTATGTTGCAAATTGTGACTTTTCAAAAAAAAAAAAATTATGTTGCAAATTGTTATAACCTTATATTCTACCAAACCATTCTATACTACGAATTCATTTTATTACCGTATATCATTCTTTGTCATGCCAGTGTGATGGGTAAGAATAGTTGGTTAGGATGTGATATTTTTGTTATGTTTTCCTTCTTTCAGCTCCGGTTTGATGTACCACAGCTGTACAAATTTCATAAGAAAAAGGAAGTAGACATTGCTGTTGATCTCTGGCGATTTGTGCCCAAAGGTGATCAAGGAAAGGGCACCTAGCATCACATCAAATCAGGCATAATTTAGATCATAGCGAATGAATATGTATGTAACATAGATGCTGCAATGTGTCAATTTTATCCTTCCAATTTTATTGAGTTTCTTTAGATACATGTATTATTGTGAAACAAATGAAATAAAATCATCTATAGTTTTATATCTCTCGGCTTCTAAGTTTGTTAGAGATTGTATAGCTTCTCTATATCAAATTTATACTGTCCCTTGAGAATATCGGGGAATTAATTTAGTAGTTTTTCTAAAACGGCCCTATGCTCAAGTTTACTACTCGCTACTCAGACCTTTCTTCTGTAAGTTTAATTGAGACAGATCACCTCAGGGAAGAGGTTTTCATTACAATTTACATTGTAATAGGAATCCCCAAAATGAGAGCCAAATTTCCAGGCATATACACACCTAGACACGAAAACATATGAGTCAATTTTCATGATGGGCCACGTTTTGCAACACATTGGTTGTTGCCTAAAGTATTAGCTTTGATAACATACAACACATTGGTTGTATGCCTGCTGCATATATGTAAACTAATTTCAGGACAAAAAGAATTACATCACTACTCTCATCTTAAATTAGATCACCCTCATCCAACCTCCATATCCTTGTAGCTGCCACCAGACTCTGTTCCAAGAGCTTCCTCACATCTTTGTTTCATGCTGAAGTAGATGTATGTGTTTTTATCCCTCTGATGCTTCAGTTCCAGTTTTTGCATTTTCGACTGTTTCCCCCAAGGGTGAACAGGACAAGCCTTCTAACAGTTTAGATTACGTTTGGATGTTAAGAGTGTTTGAGAGTATTTAAGAGTGTTTGTGAATAGTAGTAAAAAGTAGATAAAAAATAATAATAAAATATTAAATAGTAATGAAAAAGTAATGAATAGTAATAAAAGTAGGTAAAAAGTAATAATAAAGTAAGAAATAGTAGTAGAAAGTATTTGAAAGTGTTTAAGAAGATTGTGTTTCCAAACCTAGCTATATCCCCAATTGCACCTACAGATTGTTTTTGCCAAGTCCTTCAGCAAAGTGCTGTCATCAAGATTCTTAATGAAAGGCTGTACTCTAAAAGAGCCATCTCTCCATGCCTTTCTCAGATTCTTATTCTATTTTTTCGAAAACTCTCATTGAACCTGTTCTTTCAATGGATGAAAAGCTCTCATCTTGAGTCCTTATCTTTTTATTACCCGAATAAGGATAATAAGATTGAAACAATTGAGATATACTGGTTATATGGTTGGATGCACCTGAATCAATAATCCATCGTGTAAAGGGTAAAGAACTACAATATGCACTCGGCGTATTACTTGTTTGGGCCAAGGAACCAACAGAAGTACCTGATATCGGATTAGATTTCAGCAGTCAAAGAAGGTGATTGCATACATACAAGTACCACATATATACATACAAATAGAAAACAGGAAAAACTTTAAACTTATTTAATGAGATCTCCAAATATGGCAAAAATAAACATAATGCAATCCATAACATAATGGCTATTGAGGATTAAAATCAAGACACATTCTCTTAACACGTTGCTTAATTGTTTTTGGTGGTAACACTTTAGTTAATGGATCTGCAACCATGAGATATATCAATATTCTATATAGACAATTGTTGTTTATGAACTTCCTCCTTAACGATAAAATATTTCTTTTTCATATGTTAGCACCATTAGAATAAAACATGCTGGCAAATTCATTCATATTCCATTTATCCTCAATAGTGTTGTAATGAATTTGAGATGATGCATACTGAGGAGGCAAGTAAATCAAAATGAGTACAAGGAAAAACTCATCCACATTCATCCCAAGAGCCTTTAATTTAGCAACTAAGATTTGACATTTCAAGGATATGCTCGTGCATCCCACGTGTACCATCAAATTTAATGGTGGTAAGTTTTGCCATCAATGCTCCAGAAAGAGACTTACCTGCTGACTGAAAATGTTCTTACATAGTTCTAAATAATTCCTTAGTAGTGTCACATGATTCAGGAAGCGTTGACTTCATATAATTATTTGCTATACTTATTTGCATAACATAATGCTCAATCTGCTTAAACACTAATCAAAAGAGTGATATAAAGCAATTTCCTCCACACTGCTTGAATTGGTAATAGCAAGTGGTTTCTCAATCAGGAGTGACAAATCAAGATCCAGGACACCAAAATAAAAGTGGACTTGTTCAGACCCAGTCTCTGAAATTTGTTCCATTATGGATTAGAATAGATGAAGCATGCGAAGAAACAAAAACTGAAACTGTAATAAAAATAAATGCTCACAACATTAATGCTTTTGAGTTGCTAAAATAACATAGAAACATGAAGTATTACTGCAGTAACTTCACTTTTGTGTAAAAGTTACAGCAACTAAAAATTTAACCATTATGGCGATTCTCTTTCACTTGGTAAAAATAATTAAAGAAGCATCAATAATTCAGTACTGGGCCCGTTACCTTTGGGTACCCAATGCCAACTCCAATTAAGGATGCATGCTAATTATTCCACTTTAATTTATTAATCACTTAAAATGTGGCACACGATCTGGGCCAATCCAATATAGTTTAAATAATTAAAAAACGTACTTGAGATATTGGTATTAAGAAAAAAAAAAAAAAACTGTTTGAGATCTATGGATCCTTCTAGTTGGGTCAGTTTGGTGATCACTGATAATCAAGCCTTACCATAGAATGGATTTCAAGTTGAATAATGATTTCGCAAAACAAATGATAAATGATTTGTAATATATTACCCAAATTGATCAGCAAAACTATTCATGTATATATCCTCGATGCATAAAATAAAAGAATCAATATCAAAGAAGCTAAAATATCATTCTTTATTCAAAATCATGTAAGTAATAATTTCATAATCAAAGCAATTGTAAATGAAATAAATCACCAAAGTTTTTACTCAATGAGAATATTATATTACAGACGCGGCCTCAAGCATATAGCATGTTCTAGAATTCAAGTATTAGAGTCCTATAATGTTGGGTTTTGCTCTTTTGTCATTTGTCCCACATTGGTAAGGAATGAATGAGGAGCAAGGCCTAAGGCATATGAAATGAGACTTAGCCTTATTAGCTTAGTGCATAAGTTAAAAGTTTAATTAGTAACTTTTAATTTTAGTAAAATTCATCTGGTAGCATTTGTTTGTAAAATAGAAAGATGTATGAGTACTCAAAGTTTTACTAGTGAAAAAATTTTGTAAGTGTATTTGGAATGAGAAAAAAAATTGTATGATTGTAATAATTTTTTACATAGTAAATTTTTTTCTTTGAATTTGATACTTTTTCTTTTGTTTTGAGAATTTTCTCTTAAATTATTGTGTTGTTATTATTTATCTTTTTTTTTTTATTATTCCTATGATCTGGGGGGTGAAGTTGAGAGTTCTAGATTCCCAACATATAAAAATACATGCAGTTTTTTTAATGCAAAAGGTAGTCATGATGCTTCATGTTGGTAAATGGCCAAAGAAAAGAACAAAATAGGTAAGCTTTTCGTCAAAACATATATAAAAGGCCATATATTCACCGAAAATTGACAAGCGTGCACCTAATCAGTAATAACCCATTAATATTAAACTCGATTACTAGTCTAGCTCTGATACCATTAATTTTTTAAATTAATTCACAGCGGCACAAATCTAAGGTAAGAAAAGATCATAGTAGACATCAAGATCTATACATCATAATAATGGAAAACCGCGGAAGTCACAGTCACGCTCTGATACCATGCACATGTCAGCTTAAGTGAAATAAATAATCTATATAATATTGTAAAATATGTCCAGAATCTTGACTTATAATATCACGATTCTCACTAAATCAAATAATGTATAAAGAACGTAATGTAATTCATAGCCACAACTCTTCTCTACTCTAGATATGAAAATAACATTAACCTTAGAAAACGGTTTTCTCACTTGGCCTTTTAAAATTCTTTAATACATAATCTGATGGCCATATGCATTATTTATAGGGTAGAAATCAGAGGCCGGCTCGTTTCCTTCTTCAACTATAATTCCATGCACTTCCTATCAAAAATAGGAGTTTTAATAGGAAATCATTTTTCCTGTTAGCCATTATTCTAACAGAGCTGGGATTAGATCATAACCTTAAACTATTAGAGGAATTACTTAAGTCATTAGGAGTCTAATAGTGCTAGATAACCTTAAGTAAGTAGAAATAATCTAATAGTGGCATAGGTGTCATGTCATCATGTGTGACATTAAATTCCAACGTGAATTTCTCTAGTCTATTTTCTCTAACGTCGGCTCGTATGAGTCTTCTTTTCATTCATGTTAAACAAGATCTAGTAAATCAGGTGGAAGTTACAGTTTCCTACCGTCAATTTTCACTATAAGAAAAAAGAGTATTAACGACAGATTATTTGTGGCGAAAATGATTATTTACTATAAAATAATTTTTTTTTTAACAGAAAACAACTGACCACAAATAAGTAATTTTTTTTATAGTGTTTCAAGCACCAAATGATAAAAGGTACATTTTGTTTTAAGTAAAAGAAATCCAGTAATTAAGTCCCATACCAGCTATAATGGGGAACAACCTAAACAACTATAATGGAGAACAACCTAAGTGTGAACTTATGCAAAAGTACTACAACATGAATATGACCACATGCATGCATGCATGTAGGCTAATATTCCTTTTCTTGTAAGCCAAAACATTAATATCATGCGTGTTACTTTGTTGTGCTGAAAAAGCAAATCCCCAATATTCATGAACCTTGAGGAAATTCCAAAAGATTCACAGTAACGCATGAGTACTAGTGGAACTACAAATACTTTTTTCATCATGGAGGAAGATGACATCATCACTAGTACTTGTAATTTATAAGTTTAAATCAGTCTCATAATGATATTCAATGTATGTCTCTGGTAAACGTGTATTAGCTTTAGAGTAATTAGATTAGATTATATACTTCTTAATTTGTTCACACTGCCATACATGATAAATTAAAGAACTATATGCATATAACTCACATGGGAGGGTGAGCCCCAGTTGCTGCATCAGCAACCTCTTGCTGAAGCTTTTTGAGCAGGCACATCCCTTCTACTGTCAAGTGTTCAGTCGTTTCTAGCTTCAGTACTTCGCCTAACCGAGCAAAAAATCAAACATTATAAATTTTTTGTTTCAATTGATTTACATTAACTTTTATATTATAATTATTATACGAAAACTGCTTATCTGTGACCAGTTATTTTCTGTTAAAATAATTATATCACAAATAATCCGTTACGAATACTCGTTTTTCTTTTAGTGTATATATAATTAAATATTATGTAATTTGATGTGTTAATATGGCGTTTGCAATTACATTTTTATAGTTTTATTGTGTTTTTATAGTTTTATTAGTTGTTCTAGCTGCTTAGAGAGCTAGCGGCCTCTAATATTGCAAGTATACTTCAGCGAGTAAAAGCAAAATAAATCTTTAAGCTGTTTAATAATTGAGATTATATTGGAACCCACCGACTAGTCTTTCTTTCTAATAACCGCATATTATATATATGGATGATAAATGTAAGGTTTCTCTTTCTCCTTTAATTTGGTGGGTGCGTGCAGATCAGACCTATATATAATTGGGTTTACATATATTAATTAATACATCTGATGATGATCTTAACATATACGATTGTCAGACAACAGTATAAATAATGATGATTCAATACATATGATTAGAGCTTTAAAACCGGGGATTAAGGTAATCATAATGGATTAAAAAACCAACAATATCAGAAACCATATCCAAGATAGATCATGGGAGCACTGGGGATGTTGGTTTTGTGAGTGTTAATATCAAAGGAGCAGGAGACATTGAGGACCATCTGCATTGATTGTGCTACGTATTTCCAAGTCATGAATGGGCTCCTCTCTACATAAAAAAAAGGGATTTATTTTCAGAGACGTAATTCATATATATATATATATATAAACTGAAAGAGGGCAGCCCCCAAGTGTTGAATTGATCTATAGCATCTCCACACGTGGTTCAGGAGCTCCAATTTGTACTTTCCCAAGGTCCCCATTTCCAGTTGTTACAACACAGATAATCCTAATTAATTAATTAATTATGTGCATATAATATATGGGCCAATTATCGGTAGCTAGGCACTTGTATAGTTATATATATAGTATGCAATAAAAAATGGAAGAAAATCTCGCTAGCTACTTAAAAGCTTAACAGGGAATCATTGATATTAATATAATTAATTTGAGGTCGATCGTGTAACGCTAGCCTGCAAAGAGATTTAGAAATCTATATGTATGCTTCTAATTTAATAACTTAATCCTGGATCAGTTTATAATTTCAAGATCAATGGGGTCTTAGTCATCACCTAAAGCTAGGTAGCATTTCTCGTACATACCCACATGATATCATCCAACCACCACAACCTATATATATAAATATATATATATATATATATATATATAGCTCTTAATTACCATTAAGTTAAACTAGTCATGTGTACCAAAACCGCAGCTAGATTCCGCAAGGTTAATGTTTTAAAAAGGGATTAATTTCCACCTTAATATATATCATGCTACAAGCTATCACAATTTGTGGCAAATATAACCCGAACTATCATATACTTATATATTAAAAAAAAAACACCACCGTCTAATTCTAATGATTAAGATGGATGGAAAATATGTAGCATGCATTCGCAATCTTAACAGTTAATTACGGGAGGGGGCAATATTTTGAGGGCGAAATTAGCTATTCTCTTAAAAAAAAACAGAAGAAGAAATTAATTAGTGTTCTATATGTCATAAAATCTAGGGTTACAATATTACTAATGCATTCTCTTCTGAACAACCAGCTTCCTGTTAATCAATATTGCTTTGTCTAGCAGTACTAGGATTCTCTAGTACGTAAGAGCTAGGGAGTCTTGTGTACTTAACCTATGGATCAGGGTTTTTTTTTTAATTTGCATATATATATATATATATATAGTATCAACTAAGTTACTTATAAGTTATTAAAAAGGTGGTGAGTATAACTCCCCCAGTACAATCACATAAGACCAATAAAAAGAAGAAGATCAAGAGTATAAATTCCCAAGTACAATGACAATAAGAACATTAAAAAGAAGAAGTGCAATCTAACCAAAAAAAATAAAAAGTGGAAGAAAAAATGAAAATGTGAGAAGGAGGTGAGACCACATCATGAGTAGTCCTAGCTAGTGACCCTGTGATTTCTTGGCTTTGACAACATTAATTACCAAAAAAGGAATTCTCTTGTATAGAATCATGTAGAGAATGATTTTATGATTTGGTCATGTCCATTGCAAAACTTTTGTGGCACCTCACCTGGCAAGCTTTATTTGATGTAGCAGGAGTGCAGTACTGATCTTTATTAAACTGGAGGAACCGAAGAAGATGACTTTAATTTTGCAATATCAAGATCTGGAGAAGTTAGATTTGGATTAAAAAGTTTGGATATAAGATCAGGATCAAACCTTGACTCTTGGGAAACCATGTAAATAACAGATCTAGCTAGATCGTGTATAAAATAGTGTAGACGAAGACATGACAGAGAAAAAGAAAATTATAGATGAATAGTTAAAGTAAAATGGGGGTTGGTGAACAAGGTGAATGAAATAGTCAGTAAAGAGAACTCACTTAACTATCCCGGGAGATCATTAAGAGGGATCAGGAAGAATGGGTCCTCCCCAAAAGATTTTTATATAGTAAAGATCCATTAAAAAAATGTCACTCCAACTAATTGAGGCCCATGCATTTATCATATGCTAGCTTTGTTCTTAGCAAACTAATTCACCATTTGCATCCATATACTTAATCACAAAAGGCTGTTATTATTCTCATTTCACTCTTTTTATAAGTTGTAAAAAACCATAGAAATTAGAAGATAAATTCTACCTAGCAGATGTATCTTAAAATAAAAGTGCTACATTCATAAATGAATTATATAAAAATAAACTTACAAATTGACATAATTTTTATGATTCATTAGATTTACTTTATATAAAAATAATTTTACATTCTAACGCATACGTATACTATACTTAGTTATGTAAGTTAGAGATCAACTTACTTTTGTGTAATGTATTTCTCATCCAAAAAACTCTTATCCTTTACCAATAATGAAATGATAGATTACCAGCAATTAATCATAGATCATCGCTTTTAAAGATGGAGCAGCAGTACTAGTCTTGAAATGTAACTATTTGTTTTTCTGTTTTTAAGTTTTTTTTTTTTTGTGATGAGATCATGATCAGAAGCATGCATTAACTGGGCGTTTTACACATGCAAACTCAGAATGGTTCAGGAATTGCCCAAACTTAAACATTACATGGATTAAGGATTGCAAACTTTCCAAAGCTATATCAAGGAAGTTATATTGTCGCTGGTTTTACATCACTTTTCACCTAACATGACCCATAATATTCCATCTAAGGTGTTAAGTTTGAATTACAATTGATGATCACCAGTTTAAATATGCTTGCACATGAATTAGTTAACCTTTTGTACCAAATTTATGGCTTAGAGTGAGAAAAACAGGGAGAGGGGCAAGAAAAGGAGGCCGGAGCTTGAAAAGACATGCACTATTGAAAGCTGGAAATATATTCATGTTATTTTGCTTAGAAAAGAGAAAATTGAAAGAAATAAATTTTTTAACCCTTTTAAATAAGAGTTTTTCTATTCATCAATGTCCCATATACCACACTTATTTTATTTTATTATCTTTAAACTAAATGTGTTCTTCTACCTATTATCCATATATACGTGCAGTACCAGGCATTTTGATAAGAGAAAAAATATTTAAAATGAAAAAATTATGCATAGTGTGTACATGCATGCAGGTATGTGGGAATATTAAGGAGAAGGATGAATCAGCAAATAAAGTAGACAAGTCAGCAGCCACACAAGATAAACAAGCCTTGTCAGCTTGCAAAGAGAAGTGACAAAAATCAGTCAGCAATGTGCAGGCCAAAATGCAAAGGACAGCACAACGGAACAAAGGAGAAAATCCTAGGGCAGATGTCAATTGATCCTTCAATCTTGTAAAAATGTTTGTTATTTTCTTACTATATATATATATATGTAAATGGCACTGTAATCAATATAGAAAATAAAGCGCTTTTGAATTCAATATTCATTTGTGCATTTTCTCAAGCATCTGGTGTGCATACTGAGCTACTTATCTCAATATGGTATCACGAACTCCTTGACAAACTAACATCTGCAATCTTCATCTCCCTTTATTCTCTCATCCTCTGTTCCATTTTTTTTTATTCTTCTTGTCTGTGCTTCCCCATCCACTACAGTGGTGTTGGAAGAGTCAACAACCATTGACCAGCCACATAACTCATCTCCTTCGGTTAACCCCTTAATTCTCAACAATGCAAGTCACCTTGTTATCATTAATCTTTTTATAGATAACTACTTGCTATGGAAGACCCAAATGATACATTTTCTCAAAGGGCACCAGTTATACGGCCATGTGGATGGCACTTCTCTTATGCCAGCTCCCATGGTCGGCGATAGCCCTAACCTAGAGCATGCACAGTTGCTTCATTTGGACCAACTAATACTTTCAGCTTTCAACTCCTTGCTTACAAACCAAGTCTTGGCCAAAGTGCTTGACTACACCACTTATCTTGAAGTTTGGAAGACCTTAAATAGTCTCTATGCAGCTCAATCCACAGCTCATGTGATGCAAATTCAGTACCAACTAGCCATTTTGAAGAAAGACTCTAAGTCCATTACAGAATATTTCAATAAAACTCAAAACCTTGCTGCCTCCTTAGGTGTTGTTAGCCATTCCTTGAGTCCCTTTTGAGTTTTCAGTTGATCTCCTAGCAGGTCTAGGAACTGATTTTGAGTCACTAGTTACCTCTCTTACAACGTCTCAACCAGACCCAATCTCACCTCATCAACTCTACAATTTTTTACTTAACCATGAGTCCCGTTTGAGTCACCAGCACCAAAATCTTCTCAGTGGCAATCCCATCACTGCTAATGTTACCACTAAATCTCTTTCTAATCCTCCAAACTTTATTAGAGGCAAGGGACGCCGTGGGGGAAGCTCCAACTCCAACTAATTTTCAAATTGAAATGAGTCACGTCCCTTTTGTCAAGTCTGCAACAAATCGGGGCATACTGCTCTCACTTGCAATCAACGTTTTAATCATAGTTATCAGCCTTCCCTTCCTCCTTTGCTCTCTGCGAAATTTGCGGCATTTTCTCCACCACCCAATCATATGCATTTATGGTTTCCAAATACAATCGCCACAAATCACTTTACTTCAGACTTTAGCAATCTTAACCTTAATGCTTCATCTTACAATGAAACGGATCAAGTAAGTATTGGAGATGGTTCCACTATGCCGATTCAACACCAAGGCTCTGTGCATCTTCACACCCCATTTGGCAAATTTCTATTGTCTAAACTTCATGTTCCTTTGATTACAAAAAAATTGTTATCTGTACGTCAGTTTTGCCAAAATAACTATGTCTTTTTTGAGTTTAATTCTGATTCTTTTTATGTGAAGGATATTTGCACCCATGAGGCTCTTCTTCAGGGCATCATTAAAGATGGGTTGTATGTCTTACCTGTAAGTGTCACCACCTCACCTATACCAAAAGCTTTCATTGGAGAACGCACATCATCCTTTCAGTGGCATCAAAGACTTGGCCGTCCCTCCTCCCGCACTACTACTTTTGTTATTAATTATTTTAAGCTTCCAATCAAGATCACCACATCTATATCACCATGCACAACTTGCTCATAAGCTAAAGCACATGCACTTCCTCACCCACCCTCTCCCTCACAATCTTATCACCCTTTTGAGTTATTATTTCTAATAGTGTGGGGTTCAGTTCCTGTATTATCATCTAAAGGTTGTAGATTTTATCTTTTAATTGTTGATGATAAATTTAAATATATTTGGTTTTTTCCTCTTCAATCTAAATCTGATGCTTCCACAATTTTCGTTGCCTTTTTATGCTATGTCCAGAATTATTTTTCATCAAAAATCATGGCGGTACAATTGGATTAGGGAGATAAATCTAGATCCCTTCAAAAAAATTTGCAAAATCATGGTATTGTTCATCGCATCACATGCCTATATTCACATACTCAAAATGAGATTGTTGAGCCTCGTCATAGGCATATAGTTGAAATGGGGCTTTCACTATTAGCCCATGCATCCATGCCAATGAAATATTGGTGTGACGCATTCCAAAATTTTATTTTTTTAATAAATCAAATGATCACTCTGGTCTTGAAAAACAAATCTCATTTTCAAGTTTATTTCACAAAATACCGGATTACAAGTTTTTACGCACTTTTGGTTCTCTATGTTGGCCTAACCTTCGGCCTTACAATCGTCATAAAATGGACTTTAGGTCCATCCCGTGCGTATTTATGGGTTATAACCCCGATCACAAGAGCTACAAATGTCTTCATATTCAAACATGCTGAACCTACATATCTAGGAATGTTACCTTTAATGAGGCCCAATTTCCCTTTCATAACTTGTCTTGGCCAACACCTAACTCACAGTCCTATCTGCTTCCTACGCCCAGACCACCTATCTTGGCCCAACTCAGCCCAGCCCACCTCAACCTTCCTACACTTATGGCTTCCCCTGGACGCTGGTCCTCACTTTCGGATTCACACTCACACACTCAGCCCAACACCCATGGCCCAACCCATCCAACCAAGCCTCACATAACTCTACCGAGTCTCGGCCCCATACTTCCAACCCTAATCTCGATATGTCTTCCCCTACCTTCACTCAAAATCCAGCAGCTGCGATTTCGAGTTTGCCTACCACTTTGTTGCGGCCGCCGTCTTGCTCATTGGAAGACACTCCAAGCTGCAATCTTCACCCGATGGTCACTCGTGCCAAAGTAAACATCCGCTACCTACTTATTAAAAAATCTGGTATTGTTCCCTGGCCCCCTAACCAAACCCTCAACTTCACTCACTCTCATGGCTTCCTCATCTTACATAGAAGTTCCTGAAGAATTATCTTACACTGAAGCCTCTAAATATTCTCATTGGTGTAAAGCCATGTACAAGGAATTTCACCCTGCGTTACACAATCACACCTGGGATTTGGTTCCCTCGTCCCCCTTTTTCAATGTTTTATGACCTAAATGGGTCATCAAAACAAAGAGAAATGCGAATGGCTCTCTGGAAAGACGTAAAGCATGTCTAGTAGCCAAGGGTTTAGCACTATCATCAAACCCACTACCATTCGACTTATTCTATCTCTTGCTGTAACTCACAACTAGCCATTGCAGTAACTAGACATACAAAATGCCTTTTTGCATGATAACTCGCAAGAGACCGTATATATGAGCCAACCCCCGAGTTTGTACATCTTGATTTCCCTTCTCATATGTGTAAATTAAGGAAATGTATTTACAGTTTAAAGAAGGCCCTTCGGGCTTGGTTTTCAAAACTTAGCACTAAATTGCTTTCTCTTGGTTTTGTAGAATCCAGATTTGATTCATCTTTGTTTATTTTCCTCACTGATTCTCATTTTATTTTTGTGCTTGTCTATGTTGATGATATTATTATCAACGGATCTATTCCTAAATTAATTTAAGATTTCATTTATACTCTTAGCATGTCTTTCACTGTTAAGGACTTAAGTCCTCTGCATTTTTTTATGGGTATTGAAATAATTTGAAATGATCAGGGTCTTTTTTTGTGTCAATGTAAGTACATTACTGAGTTACTTAATCGTACAAATATGAGTAATGTAAAACCTGTTTCCACACCTATGGCCTCCTCCCTTAAACTCATGGCATTAGATGGAAATACCTTTGAATATCCTGACTTGTATTGAAGTGTTATTGGAAGTTTGCAATATCTCTCATTTACCCGCCTTGCCATATTATTTGCTATAAATAAAGTTTATCAGTACATGCATAATCCCAAAATTTCCTATTGGCAAGTAGTGAAACGTATCCTTAGGTATCTTCAACTCACTTCCAATCTTGGAATTCATTTAAAAAAAAAATTCCAAACTTCATATTTCAGCCTTTTTCGATACAGATTGGGCAAGTTGCCTGGATGATAGAAAATAAATCGAGAATTTTTGTGTGTTTGTTGGCTCTCATCTTATTTCATGGGGATCCAAGAAGCAACCTACAATTTCTAGGTCCTCCACGCAGGCAAAGTATAAAGCAGTTGCTAATACAATATGTGAAGTCTTGTGGCTTCAATCCTTATTAATGGAACTTAGAATGTCTTTAGTTGATCCACCAGCATTGTGGTGTGACAATTTAGGTGCTACTTATCTTTAAGTTAACTTCGTTTTACGTGCTCATACTAATCATGTTGAACTAGATTATTATTTTGTAAGGGATAGAGTAGCCGCCAAAACTCTCAATGTATCATTTATGTCCAACAAAGATCAAATCGTTGATATTCTCACCAAGCCCTTATCAACGACACATTTTCTCCTACTTCGATCCAACCTCACTATCACTTCAGGACACTTGGATCGCGGGGGACTATTAAGGAGAAGAATGAATCAACAAATAAAGTAGACAAGTCAGCAGCCACACAAGATAAACAAGCTTTGACAGCTTGCATAGAGAAGAGACAAAAACCAGTCAAGAATGCACATGCCAAAATGCAAAGGACAGCACAATGGAACAAAGGAGAAAACCCTAGATTGACGTCAATTGATCCTTCAATCTTGTAAAAATGTTTGTCATTTTCTTACTCTATATATACATGTAAATGGTACTGAAATCAATATAGAAAACAAAGCGTTTATGAATTCAATATTCCTTTGTGCATTTTCTTGAGCATCTGGTGTGCATATTGAGCTACTTATCTCAAGAGGGAATGATGAGTAAAATTTTCTTTAAATAATTGAGTTTTTAACCTATCATACACTTCATTAAACCTTCAAATAACAAACGTCCAATTCTATTTATGAAGATGCATGAAAATATGAAAAAAAAACATGTAATACAATATAACTTTAACGGTTAAATTATAAGCATAATAAATTTTCAAAAAATGAGGTACTACAATATATATATATATATATATATAGAAAATATTGGGAGTATCCAATACTCATAGCACACACTCACATGAACAATACTCATGGGTACTGTTTATGTGAGTATGTATTATGAATATTGAATGTTCTTTCGCATTACTCATATATATATATGTGTGTGTGTGTGTGTGTGTTACGTGTACACACACGTGAATCTTGGATCATACTGATATATATATATATCAGTATGATCATATTACAGTGAATTTAACACATAAAATCTACAATGAATTTAAAGATTGGATCATATTGGAACTGACATACTGACATCGGATAAATTAATCTTTTTCCAGAATCTTGGAGGATTCTGCCATTTATAATAATTATATTGTACTTTTTTGTTTAAAACTTTTCGATTTAAACTCCGAAAGATAGGAGACACAAGGGTTCATACACATGATGTACACAAACACCCTTAACCTTAACCAATGTAGGGTTTGATACAAGTTCCCGTGTGCTGTACTATAAGAGATGAATATATATATATATATATATATATATATATATATATTCATTCATATAGTTTAAGTTTGGGAATCTTGCACAATGTGAGGGATATTTGAGGCTGATGATTTGGATTGGATTTGAGGCTGAGCTTGCTTTGCTGTGGCTCCTCATGAACACGTAGAAGACAGCTTATTCCAAGGGATTTTAAATAATATTTATGGGCTTTGCAAATCGTGTGGAGTAATGCATCCTGTAAGTTTCCATGTGCATTCAAATCTACAGTGGATATTATCATATATTCTCTACATGATCTCTCTCCACTTTCTTTTGTCTTTTGATTTCTACTTATTATAATATTATTATTTTTTTTGTCATTTATTATAATAGTACTATTTGTTAACAACTCCATCACTCATCAAATCACATCAAACCAACATAATCCCTTGTTTTCTTCTTCCTTTATTCTTATTATAATTATAATTAACCCTCCCCACTCCCTCATGATCCTTTTTTCTTAGTAAAAAGTTGTTTAATTATTCCTTTTCTCGTATGGTTTATATATAAAAAAGCAAGGGTTCTTTGTTGATGTTTCTTAGCTCGATCAGAGAATTCATGGCGCCGCACGTTTACTTCACGTAATGGAAATCTCGAAATTCTAACATTATTGTTAATTTGTTTAAAAATTAGTAAAATATATATGGCTACGTACGTGTGTATATGTATTTATTATGCATGTATGTGCACGCTTGGAGGAAAAAGTACACTCTTAATTAATTGTATAAAAAAACTCAGCATTTCAAATTATCAAATTAATTGGCATTAATTGTATAACGTTCTAGGATTCAAATAATTATATAGGATCCTTAATTAAGATCATAATTATTAAATTAAAAATAAATGAATTAAGATCATAATTATTAAAATTAAAAATAAATGACTGATAATATATAAAATCTTGACAGTTAAATCTTGATGTACTATAGAGACACGTACGGTATCAAAATATTTTATCTTAAACATTTATCAAGAAGTACTAAGAAAATTCATATATCATGTGTTGGTCATGCCATCACAATGTACATCTGAGTATAAACAACGCGCGGAATATTGGCACGGCTAGAAGCCCATAATGGCTAATAATTTATGTATATATATAGTCACTGTATTGAAAAGGCTCTGATCAGAATCATCTGATTCGCGACGTACATTGAATTTAATAACTAATTGCATGTCGACGTACTTGTTGAAAGAAAGTTATGATATATATATTAAAAATATATTAAATATATATTATAGAGGAAAAAAGTTTATAATATATATACATACATACATACATATATATATATATATATATATCGTTTCCAAAGAGTTTGCATCAAGCTGCTAGCATCGGTAATCGAGCATCATGAACAAAAAATTATATGGACCTTGTTGCCGCATCATGTAGACCACAATAAAAAAATAAAAATAAACCCCAAATATTGCCGAAGCAAAGTGTTCCATTGATCCAAGGACGTACGCAACGTGTTTTTGTGCGAATATTTTACGGTTTTTAGGTGTTTCGAAACACCTAACATTGAAAAAGAGTGCATACATGGAGCACAAAAAATATTATTTAATCAAGATATATACCTATAAGGATCGATAATTTGACTAAAGAGAGAGCTAGAAAATAAAAATAAAAAAAACCCACACTTCATTGATCGACTAATTTATATAATTAGCTAGCTGCTTGTACATGATGTGTTTGGAAAGCACGAAAAGATTTCCCCTTTTCCCTTTTACAATATTCTTACATATGGAATATTAGATATTAAAATATCTGAGCTTTATATGTGCAAGTAGTTTCATACATATATATATATATAGATATATATATATATGGTGCTAGCTATAGCTTTCCAATTTAATTATTGTAGTCCAAAATAAATCGGTATGTATATATATGTACAATAAATAAAACAAAGTAAGAGTAATAATATTTAAACAACAATAGTACATATAATCGTGAAATGCGTAAATGCAATTACTTTAAAAAAAGTAGAGTCAATTA
Organism: Platycarya longipes; assembly: GCA_036559045.1. Lineage (NCBI taxonomy): Eukaryota > Viridiplantae > Streptophyta > Magnoliopsida > Fagales > Juglandaceae > Platycarya > Platycarya longipes. The sequence goes on from CM071791.1 coordinate 6,616,546, forward strand.
TTAAAAAATTGGTCTTTTTATATGAACTCCACATTTACTCACTTTTTCAAAATGATTGTATAGCGTTTGCGCATTCCACGATTGTAAATATTATTTTTCATATTCAAATGCAACTTAGAAACCTATATGGCTATATATCAGACACACCAACATATACATACATACATATTGTATATATACATATATATATATATAGAAAAAAATACTATTTAGCCCCTCCAATGTTACCGCTCAAAGTTATTGCTTGAGTATTTTATTTATTTATTTATTTATTTTTACTTAGTAATTAAGGAAGTGACTATTGATAGAGTTGCATATATACTTTTTAAATTTTTTCTTAATGACTAATAATGTTAAAAAATATTTTTAAAAAATTATAAAAAGAAAGAACTACAAAAAATCATATTTGCACTAGCAGTATACCCAACGGTTAAAGTTACTAGCTCTCTCTCTCTCTTTCTCTCTCTATATATATAGAGATAGAGATAGAGATAGAGATAGAGATAGAGAGAGAGAGAGAGATCAAAAGACCAAAATGTTCTGAGAAATATTTTAACCAAAAGTAAATTTACAAACTGACACGACTGGATATGATATGTTAGATTGTAAAATTTCTTTTATTATAAAGTACATTCAATATATCATTTGAAATAATGTTCATAATTTATAAATTTATTTTTAGGAGATTTTTTATGATTGTAGCATTTCTCTTTTTTAACCCTTTGCCTCACACACTTCTCTTTAATTAATTACTCCGAGGTATTGATGGGGTCCTTTGGTAATTGCATGAGTTCACATGTATGTTTAAGAAATTGGAGGATTCTGAACACTTTCCACCACATAACTACTCATATAATATGACCCACAAATCATGCATGAAACAGCTCAATTAGATTTGGTCTCTCTTGCAATTTATAACACGATATCTACCTCAATTTATCCCCCGGGCTCCCACCTTTTGGTCAAATTCACCATAAATATTTAGCATTATCTTCTTCAATATTTCTAGAAACTATATAAATTCGAGGATTGACCTCTTTGAAAACTGTATATTTCACATTGAATGACACAATTAATTATTATAATTTAAAATAACATTTAAATTAATGAAAATTCTTCATGATTGATACAGCTTTTGACACATTAATATTTATAAAACTCTGATCTTCTGAATTCTCGCTCATCATCATCAGACATGCAATCCCAATGAAGTTAATACAATTTCAAAAAGATTTCAAAAATCAATGATTTTAAATGAGATTTGGGTCTTAACTTTATATTGCTTGATGATTATCATATTTTTATTAGCTTTTCTTTTTTTAATAACTTTCCTCGTAGATTACAGCTGGGGCTTTGTGGGGGTTTATAATTAATAAGTTCAAATCAAATTGAATATATCATGGGACTGGGGCATCACATGCAAAGTGAAACCCATCTCAGAGTACTCCTCAAAACTTAGCATACAATATATACATACATACATACATACATAATATATGATCATCAATGGGAATCTATAAATTTGTGAAAATCAAAAGAATATTATACCATCTATATATGAAACATCAACAAGCACCTTAAACAACTTTCCCAGGAGATAGACTATTTATAATGCCTTTCTAAAAAAAAAAAACTCTCCAAAGATCATCAGAAAGCCACCCCTCACCCATCCTGAAGAGGGTGACATGCACTCTTCAACTTTGACCAAAACTTGGCATCAATATGCAGGCCAGACTTCTGTTTTATTTGCAATGAGAAGTGCCACATAGATCAATTAAAACACGTATACATAAGAGTATTTGCAAATGTTATGGAAATGGTGACTTTGACGCGCCTATGTGGCACGTGGAATAGTTGTTGAACTTTTGATGGGAATAGTTATTATACACTAAAATATTTTTAAATACTTTTTTAAAAATAAAAAAAGCATTTTAATAACCAGAGACAATCGCTATCAAGTGGAAGTCTCGAAAGTCCATATCTAATGGAAAAAACTAATAAATAATGGTCATTATTGTCAATATTATTATAATCAATTTATGGAAGTTCTCAAAATGAGGCAAGAGAGAAGAGCTAGGGTAGAGAGAGAGAGAGAGAAAAAAGAAGCATAAAATCTAAGTATATAAAACATTAAAATCTAAACACAATCTGATCCAGCGATGCAATAATTAGTAGGGTGCAAACAGCTTTAAAAGGGCTCTGGAGATCTCTGATTTCTCAACAGCTTCTTGGCAGAAAGTTTTTCAGCAGAAGAAAGTTTGGGATTTGCAATCTGTGATTCTCTCTCTCTTCTTCATCTCTCTCTCTCTCTCTGTCTGATCTCATAGCAGGAGAAGAGATGGGCAGTGGTTATTATGGAGAGCCAAACTTGGGAAATGAACGAGGTGGATCTTCTTCAAGGAAAGGCAAGAAGAATAATTCAGACAAGCCAAAACAGCCACAGAGAGGTCTTGGAGTTGCTCAATTGGAGAAGATCAGATTACAAGGTCAAATGGGTTGTGCATACCATCCAACTCTTCATGGGCCATATCCCGCTAATTTCAACAACGTAATCTTTTAACTTTCTTTCTACGTCTCACTACTTTGACTGCTGTGCTAATTCGTTCTGTGATCGAAGTTTGTTGGGTTTTACAATACTAATCTTATGTACTATAAGTTTTTGTGTGTCAATAACCATATAATATGCAGGAGGCCGATATGAGATCACCGCAATATTCATCAATACCATCATCCTCGTCTTTTTCTTACTCATCGTCTTCGTCTTCTTCCTCATCGTCTTATAGTTTCCAATACCCCAACATCATGGTATGTCTGTTAGCTCTAGCGCCTTTTCCGGCAGATATATATGGTCTTACGTTTTAGAAATACATGAAGTTCAGTATTTTTTTTTTTAATTGGTTGATGGATGATCATCTAATTGTGTGCTGTGAACATAAAATATTTATATCCTTGACCTGATGATTCCTCTTTCACCACCTAGTACGTACATGTGCTCGTGGGTTCTGCATTGATGTTTATCATGGAGTGATCGTGTTCATCATACATACAGAATCATCATCATCACATCATGCTTTTTGATTGACATATAATTTTCTGATCAACAATTCCAACGAATCTTCTATTTCAATTTGACATAAATTCTTTCTGCATATGGAAAAGTCCATAGAAACCTAGTTCCGTTTTGTTGCAATGTTTTTTTACTTGCTTCTTGTCACAAACCCTAAATATATATTCTCTACCGAGTATAACCATATTGTTGTCCAACATTATCATCACGGCCACCATCATCATCATCTGCAAGAATGTAATAACTTTTAAAAAAATATAATAATTTTTGAGAGATTGACTCGAACCCATATCTAATTTTATGGGTTCAAATTGTGCAAGGAGTATTGCAAGGAGAAATAAATTTATTAGATTTTATAAAATTCGATGTATATCCAATGTATTTTTGGGGTTTCTAATTAATCTGCTAAATTCTTGTCATTACAGATGGGGCCAGGAGAATATGAAAGAATCAGATATGGTGATTCCCATATTCCTAGTACTACTACAGCAAGGTAGTCCAACAATTGATTTTTTGTAATAATTAATACTTAAATTAAGCAAATTCAGCCACATACGTTAAACTAGATTAATTGATTTGCTTATTCATGGAATTTAATCCGGTTTATTATGCTGCGTTTCTTATCCATATATACGTGAAATCCCTTGCAGATGGGACCCCAGCAACGCCAGTAGTACCTTAGAGGCTCAAAATTTTGCACAGCCAAGCATGACTAGACACCTTCTAAATCTACATCTTGAGGTTGTTAATTATCCAGTTTTTTCCATTGAATTCTGTACAAATATTGCAATCAAATCTATGGTACTCGATTGCTATCCTATATTATTGATATACCTCTTATAAATGCTAATTATCATGATTGGTTATCTTACAGGACGCGCAGGATAAAAACAGCAAGAAACCTAGGAGTAATTCTGTGGGTTCAAGCAGTCAGAATTCTGAATCAAGTGACAATCAGGAAGTAGATTTGGAGCTCAGACTGTCACTTTAATTTATCAGCAATTGTTGTTTGTCTCTCAATCGCAAGCTGGGTTCTAAATGTTAATCAAATAGCAAATTGTTCACACAGTTGGGAAGGCAATTATGAACTTGTTAATGGAACTACAAGATTTGGTACAAGTCAATGAAAATTTCTTCTTGTTCATCAACTGTCAAGAAATGAGAATTCCATTATTATTAATATTATCTCTACTTATTTTTTTCCCTGATGAGCATCTGATCTCTATTTCTTGTTTACATATCAGACTGCATATATATGACTGTAGTAATGTTAAGGCTTTCTTACCTTTAACATTTTTACTTTTACCAGATTCAATGGTCTGTTTACTTGCTCCTACAGTTCAATAGTAAGAACTTTATTAAAGAAGATCATAAAAAGTAGTCAAGAACAAACAAGACAAGAGGAAACTGATAAATCTTCAAAGTTTCTCATCTATGGTAAAAGCGTGGGGCGGCAGCTTTGGATGGATCCAAATTTGTCATATATGAATGGATTTTAGAGCCTTTATGTGAAATTCTCCTCATATGTAAGATAACTCTCGCTATATATGAAGATGCGACTGATTGCCTTAATTAGGAAATGGAAAATTTATGCTGCATCCCCAACTCGAGCTATTGAAAAAAGAATAGGTTAATACAACTGTGCAGTTAAGTAGTTCTACAACTAGCTAGTATTAGAAACCCTAACTTTTTAGTTTCAAAAATATTAGAATCAGTAGTACTACTCTATTAGTGAACGGATCATGGGCTAATCTTACCGAGCGGCATCTAATTACTTCCACCTACATATAATTAATAATTTGTTGAGATTTTAATCTAGAGTGATATCATGAATTCTTTTAATTAGCATGATCAACTTGGGTCTTGTTTAGATAGTGAGATGAGGTGAAATGATTTTAGATTAAACTTAAAAGTAGAATAAAATATTGTTAGAATATTATTTTTTAATATTATTATTATTATGAGATTTGAAAAAGTTGTAATAATATGAGATTAGATTATATGATCATGAAATTGTTTTTGTATACAAATAAGGCTTTAATTAAGATTCTTTGAAACTGAGTTTCCTTTCTACTAGACATGAATATATATATATATATATATATATATATATCAAGGCCTAGCACAAGCTTTCATAAAAGGAATCTTGCCCGCAGATTTCAATTTGGCAGTACTGATCTGAGATATATCGATCAATTTGATCTTCTTGATTCCTAATAGTGGTATGGAACGTCATCGAGTTATATTGGACTAAGCTACCTTTGGGGTCAACCACTGGTGATTAAATGTGTGAATCTTGGACATCATGTGACCAATATTACAAGTCTTGTTGCTCAAAAGTGAGTCAACAAAAGATGCTTGACATTTCAAATTATACCGATTCCTTTTACATGTATACTCATGATGGCTAGCAAGGCAACAAAATCTAGTAGTACTGTATATGCAACAGTAATTTGATCGATGCCTGCCCTGAAGAAATACCAAAAGCATGTCTCGGAATGGTGTGGCTCATAAACATTTTTTTCCGGAAACATGTCTAAAGATCAAATCATGTCACATATAATCTTAGTTCTCTCTGTTTTGAAGATGAGAATATAATTTACTATCATTGGTAGTGCTTAATCTCTCATATTCTTAGTCTAGAAGCGTAATTAATTGACTTGTTTGATTACATTGTAGGCTTATGCTTTTATGATTTTAATGAAGTGAAACTATTTCTTTCTTAAAAAAAAAATCATGTCACATATAATATGATTTAAGTTTAATGCAATATTTGGAGCATGCAGGCATATATTGATAATAGCATTTATCACATGTTTCTTTGTCGACCCATGCAGATCGAAGCTGTAGTACTACTGATCTCCTTGTGTCTCATCAGCTTTAACCATGTTGAAAACTGATATGAAAACATGGCCCCAGTCAAACCCTTTAGGACTTTTCTTTTTATGGTTTTTTCTTTTTAAAATTAGTGACCCCAGGATCACTGAGAGAGTCGAAAAATCATCAATTTGCTAGCTAGTTAGGTTATGTATAGTATCTTAATTTCAGGCAAATTAAAGTTAATTCCTAAGCCCTTTAATTAGTTGGTTTTTCAATTGCGTAGGAATGAGGGAAACTGATGATATATTATATATTGATCCTTATAATCAATTTTCTGGACCCGGGTCTCAACCTCATTTGTCTTTTACCATGAGAAGAGTTGGTACGTGGGGGTGTGATCTTGATGTTTTTGCCTGCTTTCCTGCTTAATTTGGTAAACTAAATAAAAATTTGCTTAAAGTTGGTAACTTTAGTAGGCTTTAAGTTATGAATGGGCGCTCGACCAAGCAATGCTTGCAAATTATATTGATTGTAGAGCAGCTGTATCCATTAGTGTCAATCAGTAAGAAGTTTAGTGCAGTAGACAAAAAATAGCTTATCATGACCATTATTCCTAATTGGGAATAAAGTAAATATATATATATTTATATATTTTTGTAATTACCTAGTATTTTTATTAATTTAATTATCTTTAAACGCCTGCAGCCTGCAAGATATTTCTTAATTCTGGGTTGCCATGTTAATTTGATGATTGACAAAATAAATTTATAGTCATAACTTGGTACTAATTGCATGGATTTACACAACCACATGATTCACAGATCTGAAGCTTCTACTAGCTATATATGGGAAAGCAACTAAATATGATCGCTGGCCTGTGAATAATTTTTTTCCTTGGTCAAAAAGCAATAAAATGTCATTAGTTTTCTTAAACAAGAAGGGATATGATTCTGTAATCTGTACGTACCATATTGGAGAGCAATTAGGAGCGAGCTGGGGAAAACCAGTCAAAAGCTTTTAGCTGCTTTTAATGGATAGCGTAATTAATAATGCAATTTAAGCACTAGAAAACAAACTTTAGTCTACGCCAAAATCGTTTGAAACCAAATTGAGAGGACAAGTGGTAGGTGCCGATCATAAGTACTCCATGCCTACATATTTACCAAACAAATCTAGAAGGCCAGGAGAGAGAGTAAAAACAAACATGCATGACATTGAAAGGCAAAAGCAAAAACGTGTGTCGAGCAGTAGCACTCTTAAGTTAATGTGCTGTGTCTGGCCGCGCCCAACATGAGCGCTACTCGATGTTTACGGACAAATGATGTCCATTTCTGCAACCATGAGGTAGCATATGCAAATTAAGGCCACAGCATGATCAGCAAAGCTATCAAACATAAAACAACAATCAATATTAATTCTCCTAATTTCCTAAAAATGAAAAATCAGGTTAAATTTTTTCAAAGCTAGCTCCATTTAGAATGAGAATAAAGCAGATATATAATATGCAGCTTAATTTACATACGCTGCATTTTGTTGTTAATGTACTCTCCTTAATATTTACTTGATCACGTACAACTTGGACATGCAGAAATTATAGGTCTGTTTCATTGCAACCAAAAAGTAAATTACAGTACTCTATATATTATATATATATAGTATCACCTCCATAAATTTTGGTTAATGTATATTGCAGGATTTATATATATATATATATATATAGTATCACCTCAATAAAAGCTGATATCAAATTAACTACTTTTTTATAAGAATATTTTTACACCTGAAAGAAAATCGGGTCACGGCATCTTGTCTGTGCTAGACACCAGAATAATTTATTGGTGCAACAGTTTTCTTTGCCTTTGTAATAATTAATGAAGGTTTCTCATGATCTCTACCTGTAATTAGCAAATTCTTCTCCGAACGAGGAACAACCGAACGTGACTAAATTTGGGGAGGTTTAACCGACAAATTGCAATCTTAAATTCAGAAGTCAAATAGAGATGGAGAGGGAAATAAGGTAAAGCAAAGAAAATAACAAGAAGCTGCCCGCAGGAATTGCGGTATTAATAAAAACCAAGAGGCAGCCATTGAAGACATTTTGATCTTCAATGGCGGCAGCCTCAAGTTCAACCGCCCTCTTTATGCTATCTCTCTTGCTTGTTATAGCCCAGTATAACTCCCAATTTCTCCTCCCACAACAGGTGTTTTCAGGTAAATTTCATGATTTTAACGAAAACGATAACGACGAAAATCATGATCATGATATTGGTATCACAGTCCCAAATCCTTTAACTGGAGAATCCACTCACTTTGGTCTTCCTCGGTTCGATGATCCTCCGGTACAAGACCATGCCTACAAGACAGACTACCAAGGTTTGTGGGAACTGGTTTCTAAGGATTCCGGCGCCAACGCCATGCACATAAACTTACTTCCAAACAACAAGATTATAATGTACGATGCTACTGCATTTCACATGTCAACAATGAAGTTGCCAAACGCACAATGCTTTCCCTATAAAGATGAAAAAACAGGAATGATGAATAAGGATTGTTGGTGTCATGCAGTTGAATTTGATATTGATACGGCAAAACTAAGGCCACTTAAGGTTCATTATATATAATTTCCTAGCTAGTCTCCCATTCCATTTTTATAAAACTTTATTTAATTTTTAATTTTTAATTTTTATTTTTTTGTGCCATATTGCGATTGTCTTTCGTTTTGGTGTGGTCTGAGGTGACTAAATTTTGATCGTAAAACTGCAGATTCAGTGGGATCCTTGGTGCTCATCCGGAGGCCTGGCAGCCGATGGGACATTAATTAGCACTGGAGGTTGGTTGCAGGGAACAAGAGCTGTGAGATTTATGCGCACATGTGAGAACTGCGATTTTAAAGAATACCCAACGGCACTCTCGGAGGCAAGATGGTATATATGTCTATATAATATCCGTACGTGTTTATACATATATACATACATACATACATATATATATATATACAAGCTTTAGGTATAATTAAAAGTATTGACGAAAAAGTTGGGTTATATTAATATATATACACACAAGAGTACTGTTTTTTATCCAAATTATTTTGATATTGGGACAGGGAATTTTAATTTGACAAATTTTCGGACTGCTTTTGGACATCATGCCAGATATACAATATTTGAATTGAGACCCCTCATTAATAGTAACAGTGACGAATTCAAAATTATCATGAGTCCAGATCATCAATTAGTATAGGTCTTAATTAGTTTATAAAATTTAACATGTCGGCCAGAAGCTAGCGCGCTAGCTAGGATAGGTCATCACACACACACACATATATATATATATATAATATATATATATATATATGACCTATTTTCTTCAAACAAAATGCTTAATTAAATTTCTTTTTGATAAATATTGTTAACAGTTATATAGAGATCTGATTTTATGAAAATAGATTTATAAATTAATATGACTTAATTTAATACGTTAAATTTATTTTATAATATTATATAATTTTTGTAGATTTACTTTTTGTTTTTTATTTTTATAAAATTATCTAGTATGATCAGTTTTTACATGGTCGTCACCTAAACTTTGTTGTTGTGCCTTAAGGTATGCGACACAAGCAACACTAGCCAATGGAGACTTCATTCTGGTTGGCGGCCGGAGGTCATACAGCTACGAATACGTTCCACGGGAAGGAGCTTCCAACCAAAAATCCATCAACTTTCCCTTTCTCGACGAAACCTCTGATATGGACGAGAATAATCTCTACCCTTTCGTCCACCTCTCCACCGACGGCAACGTCTTCATCTTCGCCAACAATCGCTCCGTTCTCCTCAACCCTAACACCAATGCCATCATCAAAGAGTTCCCAGTCTTGGCCGGCGGCGCCCGCAACTACCCGTCGTCTGCAATGTCTGCTCTTCTCCCTATAAAACTTGAAGCTAACAATGATGAGGTCATTCCGGTGGAGGTTATTGTTTGTGGCGGCGCGAAGCCGGCGGCCTACGGTTTAGCCCAGAGGGGAACTTTCTTGTCAGCTCTTGAAGACTGTAACAGGCTTGAAATCACAAACCCTCAAGCTACGTGGGAGAAAGAAATCATGCCTTCGCCGCGTGTCATGGGCGATATACTGAATCTCCCCACCGGAGACTTCTTGATCCTCAACGGTGCAAAGAAAGGTACGGCAGCTTGGTACTCCGCCGACGACCCGAATCTTACTCCGGCGCTTTACAGTCCCGATGAGCCGGTAGGCCAAAGGTTTAGGGAGCTTGAATCTAGCACGATTCCCCGGATGTATCATTCTGCGTCGGCGGTACTTCCCGATGGCAGAATTCTAGTCGGAGGTAGCAACCCCAATGCAGGGTATAATTTCAAGGCCAAGTACCCAACCGAGATGAGGATAGAGAAGTTCTCGCCGCCTTATTTGGATCCCGCGTTGGCTGAACACCGGCCGGAGATCTTGGTCCAGGTGTCGGAGAACTCTCTGACGTACGGACAACCCTTCTGGGTGCAATTCAGTGCTAATAAATTGCTTGTGGCGAAGAAAGACATCAAGGTGACAATGTACGCACCGCCATTTACGACGCACGGATACTCCATGAATCAAAGACTGATTGAGCTGGCTAAGCTTGATGTGGACAGGGCTTTCCATGGCGGCCATAAAATCGAAGTCATGGCGCCGCCGACGAGTGCGGTTGCTCCTCCTGGATACTACTTGCTGTTTGTGGTTTATCGGGGAGTGCCAAGCATAGGGATGTGGGTGCAAATCAAGTAATTAAAGCCTTGTGATTTTCAAGGCTTTTTTCACTTTTGTATTAATTAACTTCCTTGTCTCTAATTTGATCCTTATTCCCGTGAGCGCTCCTCGATGGATATGTCTTCGATCTCAATGTGCAATGCATGCAAGTTAGACCGTTAGAACATGGTGATCAGAAATGTGGGTCCTTATGAACAAGCAAGCTTATCGGTTGGTTGTTCTTAATTTAAGTTAAGTTTGGACGTATGAATTGCCAATAAAATCAATACATTAATCGTCAGAAACTTGTATACCATTCATTGATTTTTTAAAAGAGAAAAAAGAAAGTGATCAAAAATGATTAAGAGAACAAAAAAAAAATGAAATTTATTTCGACAAAGACTAAATATACAGCTTGTATATTACTAGCTCACGAAATATCATAACGACCCCGGTAAAGTAAGGATTATTCTGACGACTAGTTAATCAACCGAAACGACTAAAGCCGATTGAGATTGAGATTGAGAAAAAGACGTACGTACACAAAGGTAAAATTCTGAAAATAGAGTTTATCTATAAATTAAACTCGAAAACTGATTCTGAAATTCACAAGCCGAATTCAAATAGCTAGAAAGATCGAGATACTGAGAATTTTTTTTCGTAAAGGAAAAAATCTGATCAATTATTGCTTAAAAATAAAATACATAATAAAACAAGGTCTCGGGAAAAATATGGTCCAAATCGGAATAAAGATCATCTTTAAAAGTACTGACACCAAAAATATTATCATAAAAGAAAAATTAAAATAAATTAAATTGATGATTCAGAAGGAAAAACGACTGATTTCAAGATTGAAATAGGGACCACCATACATAGCATGTTGACTATGATTTGTGCACCGAAAAGAACTTTTCAAATTGGGATTATATACATAATTTAGATTCCCATAGTCAAATTTACAGCTAAAATATTGATCAGTACACTTGAGCAATATTGTCCCAATTCTTGGAATATTCAGTTCATTTTCCTGTCATCTGAGTTGATATGCCTAATTTCTAGATGTAGTCCGGTACTATCAATATCAAATCTGCTAGCTCAACACAATCAGACCGCCAGATCCCTTACATTAAATAATGGCATATCTGTATTAATTTGGAAAACACCCTTGAACTAATTGGCTCAAAATTCTTGTAACTGGCCTTGCATATATAATATATAAACAAAGATGCGGAAGTCAAGTTACGAGATTTATGGCTACTTGGATGCTTACACTTAATATATGAGCCGGCCATATATATATATCATGCATGATCAAAATGCTTAGAAGATTTTGGACTAATACAGACTTTATCGTAGATTATTCTTTTAATGCCCATTTTAAGCTTTTGTATAGGAGACTTTAATTCCATCTTTACAAGAGCATTAATAGCATGCATGATCTAGTCGGCGACCTCGTTTTCAAACTATATATAAATTCTTCTATATCGTACTCATCACCAACGTCGATCACGTACATGAATCCAAATATCATACAGCTATTTGGCCCTCTTTTCTTCTTTGAATGAACACTCATTTACTACTTATATCTTGGAAGACAAAATGATCATCAGTACCCTCCTAAGTAGGCAGAACTTCTCGAATCAAATCTCTTTCCATCGCCAATATCCTATAAAAGAACGGCCATGATCATTATCAGAATCAACAGACAGAGGACTATGGAAGAATTCAGTGTATTTTCATTGTGTATCATGGTGTACAAAAGGACCCCTTTATATAGACCTTGGTATAGCTTGTGAGGAATAAAATAAAATACAAATAAAATCAAAGATTGTCATTATGTTACATTAGCTGTCATGGGGAAATAACCAAATGCGCTTCTTGTGGTAGAATTCTTGAAGGTTTCCATATCATTGTCTAAACTCATCAATAGCTATTTGTTGTTTGGGTGATACAATCATCATATTAACATGCCCCATCGAGTCCACTGGGATAGACTGCACAATGAGACTTGTCCTTAAGAGATTAAATCTGTCAGCCATAAGGGATTTAGTAAATACATCTGCCAGTTGGTCCTTGCTGCTGCAGGATGATACTTGAAGAGTTTTTGCAGCAACTCTATTTCTAACAAAGTGAAAATCGATATCCACATGTCTTGTTCTTCAATGATATACTGGATTAGCAATGAGGTATGTTGTCCCAAGGTTGTCACACCATAAAATAGGGGATTCAGTCAAAGGAAAACCAAGTTCCTGAATCAAGGTTTGCAACCAAATTAATTCAGCAATGGTATTAGCCAAGAATTTGTATTCGGCTTCAGTACTAGACCTTGCTATGGTGTGTTGTTTACGAGAGCTCTAGGAGATGAGATGATGGCCTAACAAGATGCTGAACCCCACTATGTATCGCCGATCATCAGGGCAGCTAGCCCAATCGGCATCCGAGTATGCATGAGGCTTAAGATTTGAGTTGTATTAAAAATAGAGGCCATGAGTGAGGGACTGCTTCAAGTATTTGAGAATTCGTTTTACAGCAGTCCAATGGCTAAATTTGGGTTCATGTATAAATTGGCAGAACTTATTGACAGAAAATGAGATATCAGGTCTGGTCAAGGATAGGTATTGCAAGCTACCTACGACACTTTTGAAGAGATTAACATCATCAAATGAAGGATTATCAAATTTAGATAACTTGGAGGAAGCTGACATGGGAGAGGTGACTGGTTTTGCTTCCAGCATATTAGTTTTCCTTAGAAGGTCAGTGATGTATTTCTTTTGGGACAAGATAGTTCCATCAGGCAGATAATGTAATTCCAAACAAAGAAAATATGATATATAGTTTCTCTATATCAGTGACAAGGAAAGCTTGAGCGAGATCAATAATCAATGTATTAACAACCTGAGATAAAGATAAAGTAATTATCATATCGTCTACGTAGACGAGAATGAACATACAGAGGCCATCCGTGTTGAGTATGAAGAGGGAATGATCACCCTAAGAGGCTGTGAAGCTGTAGCTGAGGAGCCAGGAGCTCAATTGTGAGAACCACGCACAAGGGGACTGCTTGAGGCCATAGATGACCTTGTTGAGCTTGCATACAAAGTTGGGTCTAGATGATTCCACAAAGCCTGGTGGCTATTGCATGTATACAGATTCCGAGAGTGCGCCATGGAGAAAGGTGTTCTGGATATCGATTTGTCATAAGGACCAGGGATTGGAAACAGCAATGGAAAGAACAAGGCGGATCGTCGAGGGCTTTACAACAGGACTGAACGTCTCTATGTAATCAATCCCGGGTTGCTAGTGAAACCCTTTGGCAATGCGTCGAGCTTTCTTTCTCTTGATTGAACCATCAGCACGCAATTTGGTTTGAAACACCCACCTATAACCAACAAGATTAGAGGCACAAGAGGGTGAAACTAAAGTCCACGTGTTGGTATTGACCAAGGTATCAAACTCACGAGACATGGCTTGATGCCATTCAAGGTATTTTGAGGCAACTGTAAAAAAGGAGAGTTCATCATGAACTATTACCGTAGAGACGAGGCAGCGACGTGTGAGGTATGAAATGGTGCCATCAGTAAATTGGTGAGGTTTGTAGGAGTTTGTATGAGAACGTGTGGTGATTTGAGGACAATGTGCAATTAGAGAATGAGAGGAAACTGAGGGATCGAGATTTGGGAAAGACACAGAAGGTTCAAGAGAAATGTGATTTGGGGAAGAAGAAGTAGGGTAGGTTGGTCTAGGTTTTTGGGTATTGGGTTTAAGGGAATGAGTATTGGCCGAGACTTGTTTGGAGATGTGGTGAAAGTTTCATGTGGGTTGGAGTTAGTTAACAGGCCAGGCCCAAGAATGGATGGATAGAGGATAGGTAAATGCATGAAATTTGGTGGTTTGGGCTGAGGATTTGAGACTGAATGTTGAGAATAAGGGAAGATGTGTTCAGCAAATGTAACATTATGTGAGATGTAGAGGCGATTTTTTTGGAGATCAAGACATTTACCCTTTTGTGAAAATTGATATAACCAAGAAAAAGACAGAGTGGAGCGGTAATGCATTTTGTGTTGATTATAAGGTCTCAAATTAGGCCAACACAGACATCTAAAAATTTTGAGAAAATTGTAATCGGGCTTTCGTGGTGGATCATGAAATAGGGAGAAGTATTTTGTAGGACCGGAGTTGGGAGTAAGTTGATTAAGTATATGGCAGTTTGAAAAACGTCATCCCAAAAGGATAGGGGAAGTGAAGCTTGAGATAACAAGGCGAGTTCGGTTTCCACTATGTGATGGTATTTTCTCTCGACTAATCCATTTTGTTGATGTGTGTAAGGACAAGAGAATCTATGAGTGATGCCAAGTGATTTACAAAGATTGGTTAAGGGGCGAAATTCACCACTGGGATCCGTTTGAATAGTAACAATTTTTGTTTGGAAAATGCGTTCAACATTTTTAATGAAGGAATTGAACTCTTGGAACACGTATGATTTTAATTTTATAGGAAATAGCCAAGTGAAACGGGTAAAATGTTCAACAATAGACAACTAGTAACTGAACCCACTTCTTGATATTAAAGGGGTCGGACCCTATACATCATCCCAAATTAGTTCAAGGGCTTTTGAAATTCTAATATTAGAGGGATAGAAGGGTTATTGTCTTGCTTTAGCCAGAGGACAATCAAAACATGAAGGACTTGTGTTTATGGGAAAATATGGCAAACAGCTACTGCGCACGATGTGAGAGTGGTAGGGACCTCGGTCTGATCCCTAACCAATGTGGGTCCTCTGCCACGCACGTCTCCTCTGGTGACCGAGCAAGTCTCCTTAGTTGGTTGGTTGAGTCACTTTTTCCGCTTTCTTGAGTTCCTATGATAATGGCTATGTTGTTTTAGGGATATGTTTGATTTGGGTAGGGAGATATGGTGGTCTATGTGTTAAATTGAGGTTGCAATGGTTTAAAAGAGTGTCCTTTGGGTAGGTTTATGTGTTGGGATTCTTCTAGTGAGGCATATGAGTCATATGGTATAGTGGGGTTAGGATTTTAGTGGAGGCTAAGGAGAATTTCGAGATTGAGCTTAGGTTAAGGTTTGGAAGACCCTTAGCTAGGGTTAGAGAGTGTGTTTCGGCTATGGTATGTGAATGTAAGATTATCTCCTTAATTGATGATAGAGATTGGAGAATGATTAAATTGAGTGGTGGGCAAGTATGGTAGGTGGATGGAGTGATTGGTCTTGATTGATATTCGGTTAGGTATGGTTGGGTTGGTAATTGTTATTTGATTAGGTCAACTAATAGATTGATTGACTAATCAAATAAGGAAGGAAGTTATGATGAGGTGATATGGCAATAGGGTTCGGCTAGGGTATTAGGGAGTGATGGCCGAATATGCTAGGGTTGAGATGGTGAATTTTGGCTATGGTTTGACTTACAAGATAACTTCCTTAATTGATGGAAGTTTGAAATTCAAATTGATTTGGTTGTTGGCCGTTTATGGAATGGACTTAGTTGGTAGGATATGGTTTTGAATTTGAATTGATTTGGTGAGGAGTTGAGTGTCTGGTTATGGGATTCTTTGTGGGTGTCGAACTTGGTTATTTTTGGGGAATTGAATATTTGATTTTGGATGAGGGAAATATGGGAGGATTGATTGATGAGGTGGCAAATGAGGATTCGACTAGGATTATGTGTGAGTTGGCCGAATGGTGTATTTATGGTAAGTGGACTTGGTTTTGAAATTTGAATTATTTTGAAATGGAAGCAATGATGTGGTCGATTATGGAAGAGATTATAGTGGTTGACTATGGCTGATTTTGGGGAGTGGAATATTTAATTTTGGTTGAGGGAAATATGGAGAGATTGTGGGAATCAATGGTCGGTCAAGGGATTTAATGATGTGGCAAGTGGTGGGCAATTTTATGGAGTGTACATGGCCTTCCGGTGGCATGGAGTGCTTCATGCATGACTTGGTCTGTGGGGCGTTGGACATGGACCGGGCTGGCTGGTAAGCTAGCATGCTAATGGGACGCACTGGGCTTGGCACATGGTGCTACGGTGTTTCTGGCATGGTTGCGTGCGTGGGGCTATTAGGCGCTGGATATGCATACGCTGGTGCATGTGTGCTAGGTGGCGCATGACAGGCATTGTGTGCTAAGGTGTGCGCAGGAGCGCACTAAGGGGCGTGCGCATGGGCTTGACTTGACATGGCCCTAGCATGCTGATGGCTAGGCCATGTGGTGTGCGCTGAGGCATGTTCTCAGCTTTGCCATGGGTCGTCAAGGGAATGTCATGGCTCGGGCCATGGCATACTTGTGGTATGTCGGTGGTGCTGATGGAGGAGTGTCATGGCAAGAGCCATGGCATGCCTATGGGCGTGTCGGTGGGCATGCTAGTTCTACTAGTCAGGCTGATGGACGCTAGGGTTTCCTGCTGGCCATGCGAGTGAACTGCTGGGCACGCTGGTGGTGCTGCTGGCATGCTTATGGGCGTATCATGGCATGTCAGCAGCTGTGTCATGGTGCTGTCAAGGCCTAGTCGTGGCACGGTCAAGGGGGAACAAGTGAGTCACGTCCCAATTGACTCGTGCATCTCCTCTGAACTTCTTAGGACACACTCAGAACTCTTAAGAGAGTCCTCCAATGCTAGGTTTGACGCCACAAGTGGTGCCCACTCGAATGTTAATGTGTGTCTAGGGCCTTGAACATGGGTAGTTTTTTATGGCGTATTATCAGAGAGACCAGATCGAGAGACCGATGACCCATTCGCTAGTGCCACTGATTGAGGGAGACTTTTTCACCAATGTGGACAGACAGAATGGAAGGAAGGACCAATAATGGAAACTGGTAGAGACCATCATGAAGAGGGTCGCTAATGAGGGAAGTCCCTACGTCATATCCTTCACCACGAAGTTAGTTGAATGGAATTCAAAATAGCAATAATTGTCAGTGCAAATTTGGGAAATAGAAACAAGATTTTTGGTAGTTTTTGGAACGTGTAACGAATTGGAAAGAGTAAAAGAAAAAGAGTGAGATCTGAAGGAAGAATTACCAATGTTGCTGATGGGCATGCCTGCTCCGTTCCCCACACGAATCTACTCATTTCCACTGTAAGGTTCTAAAGAGATATTGAGCTAAGAGAAGTTATGGGTGATGTGGTGAGTGGCGACGGAGTTAGGGTACCAGGATGGATCAAAGATAGTGGAAAGGGTGGTGTAGTTGACAGAATGAGTGGTGTAGTTGGCTTGAAAGTAGAGATGAGGCTCGTATTGGTAGGCGTGATCAAACCGCTAATGGCGCTTAAGCGTAACATGACCAGGTCTGCCACAGACCTGGCAGGTTGGGCAATTGGGGTTATAGGGTTGGCCATTTGTGGGAGATGAAGGTGGAAAGCGGCCACGATTTGAACGTGATTGGCCCTGATTGGAGTGATTACCATAATATGGTGGTCGGCCTCTTTGGTCACGGGAATTTCCAGAGGTTAGGTTGGTTGAAGGCTCAGAGGAATTGTTGGTGGTGAGGGCTCAAAAATGCTGAGATATGTAGTTTGCTTGAATAAAAAGAAGATGATAGAGTTCTTGGGAGTGATTGGGTGAGAACGAGTGGTTATAGAGGTGATAAAATTCTCATAGGAGGGGCAAGGCCGTTTAGGAGGTATGTGATGAACTCCTTATCAGAGAGAGGAGTGCTAATGGTGGACAGAATATCAGATAGCATTCAGACTTTGTTGAAGTAGTTAGAAATGGACTGTTCTCCATGTGATAGATTTGTGAGTTGGAACCTTATCTGAAATTCCTTGGCCTGGGACAGGAGCTGAACATTGATTGAAGAGCTAACCAGAGAGCTCAAGAGGTTGGTAAGGAGACAACATGCCCAATGACAGAGTTTGCTAAGGAAGTAAAAAGGATGCTAAGGATCATTTGATCTGTGCGTTGCCATGAAAGGTATGCTGGATTTGGTTTAGGAGAAGTATTTGATGTTGAAGCAATGGTAGCAGGAGGTACGATTTTCAGTACCATCAACATAGGAAAACAGACTGACCTTTCAAATATGCAGAGAGTTGAGCATGCCATAATAGGTAATTATTTGAGTTTAATTTGGTAGAAACAATAAGAGTAATAGATGGAGGAACAAAGGTGGGAGGGGTGGGAGGGTTTTGTGATTCAGTGTCCATGGTGGGCACAATGGATCAAGAGACTGCTAGTTAACAACTCTGATACCATATCAGAATCATCACACAGATGACTATAGAAAAATTCATTGTATTTCCATTATGTATTACAGTGTGCGTAAGGACCCCTTTATATAGGCCTTAGTATAGCTTGTGAGGAATAAAATCAAAGAATATCATTCTATTACATTGGCTGTCATGAAAAATTAATCGAATGCTCATAGTAGAATTCCTGAAGGTTTTGCCATATTGTTGTCCAACTCATCAATAGCTACTTGCTGTTTGGATGATACAGTCATCATATTAACAATCATGATCTTGAACAAGCTCGAAAAAGATATATATAGAGGCTTTTGTACTAATAGAGAATGTAATAAATAGATTCATGATATATTTTGATAGAAATCGATCGGTAGGGTATTGTTTATTAAAAAGCCTTTTCGAAAATCAATTCTCAAATTGATATATGCTAGCTCTCTTTTCTAAAACTACAATCAGATCATTACAAGATTAATTGAACAATAGTCTACTAAGTGCAGCATTAACTAATTACTCATTTCGATCCTCAAAACATATTTTTGGAACAGTTTTATTAAAATAATTGCTACAGAGACAAATAGATTATACAAAGAAAAACCGACAAATTAATGTGGCTTCATAATAAAAGTTAAATATATTTTATAATAAAAGTAACTTTAAAATTTGATATATCACATCAAGTCACATTAATTTATATGTTTACTTTTGTATAATCTTTTTATGGTTGAAACATTTTCTTTTTATTAATGGAAAAGGCTTCAAATGATCGGTCAGTTGCCCTTTCCCCTTTTACACCCTCCAACAAAAGAGCAACATGTAGCAGACTCATGATTGGACAATAGGTGCGAGTCCATTCTCCCCTCTCTCTTCTCTTCTCTTCTCTTCTCTCTTCTTTCTACCCTCTTCTGATCCCCCTCGACACATCGAATCTCTCTCTGTCTCTCTCGATAGATCTCATCTTCCTTCAAGGGATTCCAACCCATCTTCATCTTTGTCAAGATTCAAGATGGTTATTAGCCAAAACGTCGAAGTCACCAAAATGCCTTAAGTTTATAAGGCCGAACTATTCCAAGTGGTGAAGTGAGACGCGGGTATCACCAAGAATGCAAGTGCTTCCAAATTCTAAAAGAAAATCCCAACTTTATCACTAGACTAATGTCTAGAACTAGGGCAGAAAGATTAGATTGTGATTTTGATAGTGAATTGAGATTAGATAAATTGAAATGAAAGTTGAAAGTTGAATAAAACATTATTAAAAATATAATCCTACTATTATATTTTTAGATTTTTATAATAACTCACGTGGCACCTACATCAAGAAGGTTAAGTGGTATAAATTAGAGAGCATAATAGTATTACCCAAAAAGATAAATGTGAGACCATGACATTTTATTTAGAACACTCTCACAACCTCACTTGGAAAATAGTGATTACAATCAACCGACTTAGAAGGTCATTTAGCATAAATCAATAGTCTCCAAATAAAGATGCAGAGTGCCTGACTAATTTGGGAAAAGTTTGACCAAATCTCCCTAGTATATGAATCTCCCAAGGTTCTTAACCAAACTTGAGAAGAAAAAATGACACATATTGAACCTCATAACATTATTTATTATTTATCCAAATCAAAGAACTTTAGGTAACTTGTTCCAGAATATCTAATCTAGGCAAGATTTGATCTCATGTCATTCTTACACCAATAAACTTGGTGACAGCTCACTCACCTAACTACACAGACGAAACAAAATTAGCGTTTAAACAGGTGAAGATCGCAACATGAGGACTTTGACTGGTGAACCGGGGCCACTATCAACCAGGGGAAGGTGTGGCACCCGTGTGCTGCCTCACCCAATTTGGATCGGTTAAACAAGACCATGGGCAGTTCTCGTGAAAATGAGCTGAGCCTAAGCATTCAACCTGGTTCAGACATAGTACAGAAGCATGTATGGTCCATAAATCATTGACCAAACTAATCCAAACCCCATCAATTACAAAAGCAGATAATAATTAGGCTGGTAATTAATTGATCTGATCATATGAATTTTTTTTTTCTTTTCATTGGCACTGAGTGTCCACAACAGCATCCAAACTAATCTCGAGAGGTGCAAAGGCACCCAACAAGAAATTTTTCGCAAATGCATCTTATCATATGATTCAAACAATACAAGCTCCATTTTGAAGGAAAATAAAGCTTCTTAAGAGTGAAATACTTTGACATTGCCATACCACCCCCTGTCCTCATTTCAATTTGAGAATCAGAGATGTTGACTTAATTGAATGCCATCAGATATTGACCATTTACAAAAAATAAAAAATAAAATGAAAATGAAAAAAAAGGTAGCACATAACAAACAAAAAGGGTATGATTTCAATTAATCACCGAGAATCTACAGCATAACATGTATGTTTGTACATGCAATCACAGATTCAGGTCAAACAACATTCTATTACTTTGCCTGTCATGATTTCATCTAACTAGGACAAAAAAAAACCGTTTAAGGTATATATCTATGCACGAAACAAAATGGATCTCGTATATCTTCCCTTCTGATAATTGCTTTCTGAAGTCCAAGACCAAAAGCGAGGCTAATCCCATCCCATAAAGAGTGCACAGTTGAGAGTAACTTTCTGAAGCAAGCCACATGAACATGCATCATCAAACCAAATATCTGATGAGTCATTTGTAAAACACCCAGATCGGTCTGTTAAATCCAGTTTTGCTGCCTGATAAGCTGGAAGTTATGTCTTCTACCTTTCTAAATCCAATCTGCAGTTATGTTAAATTTGTTTTTTTAAGCAATTATGGTGAATATCAGACCTTATAAAAAAGCCAGAGCTAAAAAAAAAAAAAAATAGTTAAACATCAAATTATCTGAGGATATAAACAACAAATAAAGCAAGTGCCTATAACCATCTTCCATTTAGTGGACTTCGAGCTTCTGTACCAGTGCTAGAATAGATCAACTAACGTACCTTATCCAGAAGTATTTCCTGAAAATGTTCTGGACGTATAAAAATATTCTTAAAATTGATTGCCGTTGTCTGCAAAACGAGAAGAAAACAGTGTCTTAAGACTGTCAGCTGATTTAATTGAGCAACAATTTAAGGCATAAGATTTAATGGAAAACTGAAACAGTTATGGTTATACACCAATTTTAAGGTTTTCAATTCAGATTACAGTTGAAGCAAGGTCAAAGTCCAAAAATATTCTTTTTGTTTAACAGAAGGACATGGCAAAAAGAATCTGTAAATAACCAGAGCCCTCTCCCGGTATTGTGGATAAACATGCTTAGGTATGCTCATTTTCATTACAACCAGGGCTGGTAATGCTTCCAATGTTCAACAGCATCCTAAAGAGACCTAACACTTCATTAGAGGTGCAAGGATCCTGTGGTATACAGCCTCCTACCACACTTCCTTGTCATAAATATTGCATAGGACTTATGCAAAAGAAGGGTTTGCATCATCCTTTTCCGATTAAACTACTCAAAAATTGATAGCTAATTAGTTGTCATGTATACCGTGTAGAGTAAGCTATCAGCAATTAACATTAGTGCAAAATAACTGTTACCTCAGAAACTTGACGGTTGCTTACATAGGACTTCCAAGGTTGAGGTTCCAATACAAGAATGCCACCCTGCTTAAGAAAAGAACATTCTCTGAATAGATGGTTCAATAGACCTTACATGACAAGGTGGAAGTACCATAAAAGCAGAATTACCCTCAGATAAAACCCCATCAATAATTCAAAGAAATAAAATTTGCATAATAAGACAATTTTTTTCAGTAAATAACTATTTTGTTGATAATAGGCGGAGCCAAGTTCGCGGGACATATACAAAAGCCACACCTAGGAATGACTATAAAAATGTGCATAATCAGACAATATACATAACAATTACCGGATGAAGCAATTTCCAAATCTTTGAAAATAATGTAATCAATCCTTCATCACCCCAATTAAGATGAATCCATTTTGTCACACTCAAACTGCAATGCAGGACAAAAGCATTTCACCAAACAAGCAGACATTAAGGTTAAGCAAAAACATGAAGAAAAAATGAGAGCTTATAATAGCACTTAAAAAGTTTTATGATGTTTTCCATCCCCCACCGGCTCACACCCAACTTTTTCTTGAATAAAAAACAGCCTGAACTACTAACAAGATAATTATTCCTGGCTTGTGTTCAGTTTTCAGTCTTTAGGATAGGTTTATCGATTAAAATAGGCCCAAAGCGTTTGGAGCGGTGAGGTTGCGTTGGGTAGAGCATTCCCAGCCTTATATCGCATTGCTGCGAATAGGGAGGCCTCAGTTGCTGGCATGCGTTTACTTTCTCATGGTTCTTACCATTGGAATATCCTATTCACTAGAGATTTCCATGATTGGGAACTATCTATGGTTGCAAATTTTTTCAATATACTACATCTCTTGAAGACTCCATTGGCACAGGCTAATAGATTAAAATGGAAGCACAATGACCACAAGCAGTGTTAAGTCAAGGCCTACTACAAAATCTTGGAAACACATGGGCATGCTCCTTTCCCTTGAAAAAATATTTGGAGATCTCGTGTGCTTTCTAAGGTTGCGTTATTCATATGGACCGCGACCCTTGGAAAGATTTTGACCACTGATAACTTGAGGAAGAGGGGATGTATGGTGTTAGATTGGTGCTATATGTGCAAACAAAATGGGGAATTTGTGGACCATCTCTTATTGTATTGTGAGGTGGTAAAGGTGCTATGGGATGAGGTTTTTTATAGGGTTGCCATTGCTTGGGTTATGCCAGGGAGGGTGGTGGATTTGTTGAATTGTTGGAGGAACACACATGACTGCCCACAAGTGGCAACAGTGTGGAAGATGGTTCCGTTATGCATTATGTGGTGTCTTTGGGCGGAAAGAAATGAACGTTGTTTTGAAAACAAGGAGCCTACATTGGCGGAGTTAAAGGATTTTTTCTTGCATACTTTACTATTGTGGTTTTCTGCTATTGTACTAAATGGGAACACTGTGCATGATTTCTTATCTTTAATTTCTAGCTTTTAGTTTGTACCTAGGTGCTCCTTTATATACTCCTTGTATACTTAAGCTTTGCCTTTTTCACTCTCATTAATGAAACTTATCTCTTACATATAAAAAAAAAAAAGGGCCCAAAGCGTTTAGGGAAAAAAAATATGACATAAAATAAAACAAAATGTAGCTACACTCGAACAACTAATGACTACGTTTAGCCAAAACAGGAACTTTGCAAAATGTTACATGGAATATTGAGGCAGATTCATCACTGCCCAATAATTGGGGAGAGAAGCAACTAGAAGGAAGAGGGGTGTGTAAAAGTAACACAAATCATATTACCATAAGTTTTTGTCAGAGGTGCATCGATTTTTTTTTTCCAGTAACTTTTTCTCTATGTTTCTTCTATATTGAAAATTTTAAGCAAAAAATTTATGTGCCATTGAAGCTTTTGTAAGAAAGTGCCTAGTCCTGAAAGTAAGATTACCATATTGTATTCCTTTTTTTCCATCCACATAATATAGCCAAGAAAAAGCTTACCACAGGATTGTATCATAGTGCTTTTCTGGTGGACACTGACTCTGAACAAAATTTTCTTTTTGGAAAGAGACTATGCCAAACAGATCTCTTCCCATGGAAGGTGAATCCTTTGAGATTTCTTCTGTCACTTCATTGGGGGATGCTGTAACACTCTGCTCTGAACCATTTGCACTCCCTGAAATCTCCAATCTTGAAGCCTTTGCATTTGTCTTCTGAGTATGTTTCATTTTCACAAATTTTTTGAGATTCCAGTATGCATCCTCTATTCGATCTGTGACACATTGAGTTAACATTAAACACAATCCCTGATGTCAGTCAATTTCAACACTGAACTTTCAGCCTGAGAACACCATTTGTCGCATGTTGGTAAAGCCATGTATGCATATGTGTATGCTGTAGGTTTTTTATAACTCAACGATAAAATGCTAAATTACATCATTAGTTGAATGTTGAACAGTGCATGTAAATTTTTTGAGCAAATAAAGTTAAAACTCACCATCTAATAATTCTAAAATGATTTTATTTTTATTATTATTTTTTTATTATTGGTACCGGGTATCTGGGAACATCATCCCTACTAATCCCGGGGGTACACAAGTCCTCGGTAAGGAGTTTCCCGCAAGTGCAACTCAGTTAATTCAAGGAGAAAATCCCTCAATTCAATGGCCCCTAGAGATTGTTTGCACCCAAGGGGATTGAACCTTAAACCTAAGAAGAGCATACCCTCATGCCCAACGCCTTTACCAGTACTTGAGCCAGCTCCTAGGGGTTATGCTTTTATTTTTATAAGTAAATAATGCTGAAATGCTAAAATGCATTACTAGATATTAAAATGGGCCACTGCCTTTTTAATCTCAAGCATATAAATTTTTTTATAAGTAATTTCAAGCATATAAATAATATTTTTTCTTCAATTTTTCCCGACAGGCTGAAAATGTAAAGAAACAGAAGCACAGAACAAAGTCAATCAGTTCAATTCATTAAAAGCTTTTGTGCAACAGAGATTAAGGTATATAGAATCTTACTAGAATCAATGTCAAGTCCAAGAATGCTCCGGCAGCAAAAAATTTTAGCTGCATGAAGATTATAATTAATATCAGTGTGATTAAACACATGGAAAAACCTGCAACTACACACCTGCAATTAATATCAGTATCAAAAAAACACACAAAGCAAACCCCCCCGGCTGAAAAAATATTCAAACCAACAATTAAAGGAGTAGGAGTAACTCCACTGATACCATAATCTAGATTGACTGTTACTCCTGAAATCCAAAAAATGTTGTGTTTGTCTGAAGCTTTGCCTTCTTTTTGCTTTGTTTTGTATTTGATTGCCATGTGATGTCTCAATACCCACCAAGACAGAAGCATGATAAGTAAGAAGCTCAGAAGACATTTTGGGCTTCCAAAGTATTTTTAAGTTGCAAAAAATATCACTAAGATACAGGTTGTATTATATTCCTTTTACCTCATCATTTATCAAATGCTAAATTCAGAGTCCCGTTAGAGTATGCCAAGAAGTTTACCAGGACGACGCCATTCTCCTAATTTCAATTACTATTTTTTTTTATTTCCATAACATTAGCAGTGCAGCGCCACTCATGTCTATATAAGCACATACATACTTCTCCACTTATAACCCTTGAAATTAGTTTGAAAAATGTTATAGATAAACACCAAACCATAACCAAACAATTTCATTCGCGGACAAAAGCAACCAACAAAGAATTGCATCCAATTAGAATACATGTATGCAATAATAACAAATAGATTTACCAATTAGAATGGTAATTATTCCACAATTGCAGCCAATATCAAGACAATCCTTGTCTTCAAACCATTCCTTCTTCAACACCTTTAATCGAGGATCTTCTTCCAAGTCCTTACCTATCTGGAACATCGCAATAAAGTTTAACCTTAGAAAATGGGATTTGATAATACCGCTCTCGACTATTCCAGAGAAAGTGAGCACAATATTAACAAATCAAGCCATATGCTCAAAATCTACATTAATACAGCTGCAAAGAGAGGACAAGGTTTGAGTTATCAATATGATTGCCCCTAAGCTCAAAAGAAATATAGAACTTTATCAGGTTTCCTATGCAAAAAGGAAATAATTGCACACCCATATAGTAACACCAGTTGGCCACTCTTGTTATTTATACCAGTCCTCAAGAACCGAACACAAACATTAACCCCACGTCTGGATAGCGAGAAATTTACGGGTAAAAAACGAAACAATGGGTCGAATCCCGTGTCATAAGTTTTCAGAGATTCCAGAAACCGAACGCCTCTCTTTTTAGAGAATAAAAAATAAAAAGTATATCTTCGCAAGTACAGGGAGCAATTATTTATATATTTTTCATGTTGAGAAGGAAAAACGAATAAAGAGGAAGAAAGTTACGCGGTAGCCGTAGTAGCTTCTGTAATTGCCGAAAGGGAAAACTTCGTTGTTGCGTTTTTTCTTCCTGGGCTGCTTCACTTCCTCTCCTGCAGCTGCTGCTTTCCCTTCGCGCTTCCTCTTCTCCTTATCTTTCCTCTCCTCCATTTTAATTTCCGTTTTTTGTTCTTTGAAAGCACTTGACAACTCAACCAAGCGATCACAGAGAGAGAGAGAGAGAGAGAGAGAAAAGACCGCTGCCCGCTGGGTTTTTCAAGGGACGGAGCGGTAGGGTTTAAGCCTTCAAAGTCTGTATTGGTGGATTTCTATATGTATTATGTAGCCCCAGCTCTCTTCTTTATTTCTTATTTTCTCTAATTTCCTCTCTCCTATTTATTTCTTATTGGTTTAGTTATTTAATAACCAAATTACTTAAAATATATATGTAATTATTGATAATAAACGTACAATCAACAAAAAAATATATATGTTAAAACTATGGGATGTATTTTTTTTTTTTTTTTTACATGAAGAAAATGAGCATGAATAAAAGAAAGTATGATTTTAGTTGTGTGATGGTATATTTTATTCTTTAAAGTATGGTAATTAGATTTACAATGACATACATAATCTTAATTTCTTATTATTTAAACAAAAAAAAAAAGAATTAGGTTTGTTGTATTGTGTAATTTGTATTTAGAGGGAGGAAATTGGATTTTGCATCACAATTACTTCATTTTAAATTGCACCTTAAACTATTAAAATTGGCAATTAAATTCAATGAAATATAGGACATGTTGAACACTGTTAATTGTTAGATTTTAAGCAAGAGTGTAAACTGTGAGATTTGGAAGTTTAGTATCAATTGTCCTTGACCTAAAATTAACTGATATTTCTGGGTTGTAAAGGTATATTTTTCCTTGGATTTATGCTCATTTTATATGCACAAAAGTACATAATTTTCATAATCAAAATTATTTTTCCTTTATAATAATTTTATAATCTAACAGGTCAATCAATTTTTAAAAAAATTTGTTGCTATCAGAGATACAATGCCTTTCCTTTACCAGAAAACAAAATAAAATAAAACAAAACAAAGCAAAACCTGCAAAAATAAGAACTTGGTCCCATTGCTTGTGATTTTTATGGTCCAATAAAACCTACTGCTTTAAGGAATGCGATTTTATGTAGTAAAGCCTCTCCTCTCTCTCTCTCCTCTTATTCTCTCAACATATCGATTTACGGCCAACCTCTCCAAATTATTTATTCTTTGTTGGGCGGAGGTGGGTTAGAGTTTTGGCTTCACCCACGTTCTCGCCTTCCCTCCCTTTTCATTTCAGGCCTGCTATTTCCCTTTTTCGGTAGCTTTTCTGTGTGTGTTTTAATTTTCTCAACACAGTGTTGGCGATCTTCGATCTTCTGCTTTCCAACTTCCTTTGGCCACCATGCGCAACGTCAACAGCCCCTCTAATCGCCGATCTTCACGCCTGCGATGGGGGACTCCTTTTTGGCTCAGTGCGTTGACCACACGCATGGCTTTTACTTTGTGTATTGGTCACGCGCAACTATATTCTAGATAAGTTTTTGACGCTACACGCATCACTTCTGGCATTGAATGACTCAGATCCTTCGGAGATGACTGAACTTCATCTTCTCAGATAAGGGTGTGAAAAATTCAATCCGAACCAATAGACCGGACCGGACCAAGTAAGACCCCTTAATTATAATAAAAATATATATATATTCTTTAATGTATAACTATATTATATAGTATATAAGTACTAACATATAAATTATTAGTACAAATGTATAAATATAATATATAATATATAAGTACTAATATATATATAAGTATGTACTAATGTATAACTATAATATATAAATTTATAATACTAATATATAAGTCTTAATATATTAGTATTATAAATTTATATTATAAGAGTTGTAGTATAAAATCAATTATATATGTATAGACACCCATAGACCGGATCAGACCAAATTGGACCAGTGTTAAATTTGGTCCGGTCGAGGATGATGAAAATGACGGACCGAATAAAATCGGTCTATTGCTTTATCGAACCAAACTATTTACACTCATAGTCTCAGGCGGCACGTGTGATATACGCATCGCCACTGTCATCGCGAGCCTGCCGCTGCCAGGAAATCGAACTCAGCTGTTGTATCACACGTGCCGCCACTGTCATCGTGAGCCCGCCGCTACCAGTGAATCAAACTCAGCTGTTTTTTTTACCCTCTTACCGCTTTCCCTTACTCATTATAATGAAAAATAGATCGTGGATCTCGATCTCTTTAACAATGTGCTCCAAACAACAAGTAACAATACACCCACCACCCTTTTTGCTTCTAACAGAAGTTTCACCACGTCTTGCAGTGGATCCCTTGCTCATTTTTTAGTAAACATTTTATTTCCATCTTTTTATTAAAAAGCATCCTTTGAGACTTGGATAGGGATTAAGAAATTGATCCCTTAAAAACTCGTTTTTTTTTTTTTTATTATTCTATAATTATTGGAAAACCTCACTCCCTCTGCATATATCATGTTTTTAGTTTTATGGAATTATATGCTTAAAAAAATATGCAATTTTATATGAATCCCGAGGGCAGTGCAGAGAGTTGTGCAGTTCTCAGCTGCACAATAAACCACAAGAGTGGAACACCTTCACTAAAAACTTTTGCCGAGGCTGAATACATTTCAAGTATCGCATAAAACTTCCTTGGTGAAAGTACCACACAAACCCGACTGAAATGGCAGCCAAATCAAACCTCATGTATTTTGCAAGGAAACTTTTTTCATTCGAAATTAATGTAGAAAAATATTTAAACAGGTAAACTTAAAAGTCTCAAACTACAAAGCTATGAACTGGTAAAGATCCCTGTTACTATCATCATCATGGACATTATTGTAATCTTATCTACAAAATGGGATTTGATACATTCTCTCACGACTTCCACGAGGCGTTTTGACCAGAGATTCCGATTTCATTATCACAAGCTCGGTATGATATGTTACTAAAACTCACTCCAACTCCTTCAGAAAGTCGACATTATCTACAAAAACCTGCAAAATGGACATACAAGTTCTAAACTAAATGAATCATATAAAAGAATTGATCACTGAAAAGTAAAAATAAAAACAACAGGAGCTGCACATACCACCTAAATAAATCCCAAGTACCAAATTAATCAAGAAAAAG
The DNA here is from genome assembly GCA_036559045.1 of Platycarya longipes. Classification (NCBI taxonomy): domain Eukaryota; kingdom Viridiplantae; phylum Streptophyta; class Magnoliopsida; order Fagales; family Juglandaceae; genus Platycarya; species Platycarya longipes. The sequence continues at coordinate 6,646,504 of CM071791.1, forward strand.
ATAATACACATTTCAAAAATCTACTTTTGCAATTATGAAACATGCTTGAAGGTATATTTCTATAATAGCCTTAAAGGAAGTCAATGTTCACTTCTTCTGCTTGTGGTTCAGTATAGACAAGCATACTGAAGAAAGGTTACAGAGTAATTCAGAGCTTAATATTCTTACTACGAATAGACATGTCAGATCCAGTGGATACCAACTCTGAATTACAGAGTAATTCAGAGCTTAATAAGCAAATGTTAAGAAATATAGGAATAAGAAAGGAAAACAACTCACACTGGCCAAACAACTAAATATCGGTACTACAAAGTACTGAAACTAGCATGTGGTGTAATATAATTAAGTAGATACTTTTAAGTACTTGTACCCATTTTCACATCTTTTGTTCTGCACTATTCTTGACAGTTCTATCTGAGGTAAGACATGTAGTGAATACAGCTAAAAGCCAGTTGAATTATATATCTAAAACATTGTTGAAAAAAAATCATTGTACAAAAGCATGACAACATAATTTCTTTAAAAGCCATACCGTCTTCCAACCATCAGGATCCAAGCATGCAGTGATCTTAGTGTTGATACCGGGTAATGGTCCAGGTTCCCGTGTAATCTTTCCCCCTACGAGTTTAACAGCTTCTGCAGTTCTATAAACATCATCGGTGCCTATTGCAATCTGTGACAATATAAGAAATCAGTCTCCAAGGTCCCACAAAATAAACATGGTCCTGCAATGTTAATTTATTTTCTCTTTCCACAACTAATAACAAGCATAACATTAATCAATATCATAAACACCACAGCAAAACCATTTTCCACCAGCAGGAGGGGGCAGTGGGGACAAAGATTTACTTTTACCTGAGCATAAGCGTTCCCCTTTTCATATTCGGTGACTCCATAGTTGTATGTCAATTCCAGAACAGCACTTTTATCTTCGGGCCCGTAACCCAACATTGCAATTGTATACTAAATAGAAAATCACAAGATTAGGTCAGTCAATCAGTACTGCATACGAAAACCAACTTCCAAACAAGGCTTTGCAACTCCAAGTGCAAACATTAAATTAAAGGCCAAGTCAAGGAAAGTGTGCCTGCAGAAATAGAGAAATTATTGGATAATCCCATAATATGGGCACGTGGTATTCTCATCCTATCACAGAATGTCTTACTAAAAATCAGTTCATATGTAAGTTTAATGATATGGAATTTAATGCCAGGTTAGGAGTACCACATCATCAATATTATGGAATACCTAAATTTTGTTTGTAGCTTTTTTATCTAATTAACTCTAAGCCATAGCTTAAACACGCACCAACACAGCTAATCATAGTGAGCACGTTTTGATGGTCTAAAGATAAGTGTACCCTACGTAAACAGATCTTACTACATCCATATATAAACGCTGGTTTAGAAAGAATACGAAAGAAAATCACTTCGAATTGTTGATTTATCGCCAGAAATGGCTTAGAATTAGTAGTTCATTTATCTAATGGATTTTTCGGTTCTAATACTCCACTCAAGAGTTGTCAGTATTTATCAAATCTAATTCATGTAACAGGATGAATGTTTCTCATTCCTTAGCCAGAAAGATATGTGGTCATGAAATAGGATTAAGCATAACAGAATCGACTGGGTGGTAGAGTCATGGAAACACCTGTTTCTTCCAGACATCCCTAAGTATCATTCATAGTTATTAGATATGCGATCTCTCTGGACAACACTAATTCCAGCAATGAAAGTTAAGTGCATGACAGCTAGCATTGAAAGCAGGTACATAACACTATTTGTACGTTCAGACGTGTCAAATCATATAACTATGTTAACATTGAAACACAAGTTTTGGTGTCCTTGCTACATAGGTCAATTAGGAAAGTAGGATTCCCATCAATGAGCTTTTCTTTCTTTGGCGAACTCTTTCTTATTTTACACTGCTAGAAAATATGTCTTTTAGGTTCTCCATAAAGATTATGGTTAATATACTTGTTCTTCTCTCCTCCTGCTTGTATCCTTCTTTGGATGAAAAGGGCATCCCATTGGAGACAAAAAAAAAAAAACTCCCCAACCAATATGGTCAGCTTCCGATTTTTAACAATCTATATGTTAATAAAATAGACCAATAAACAAAGATATAGGTCAATCCATTGATCTCGCCAAAGATGCCAGAATACCTTATACTCTGGATTATCACGTGTGCGAAGAAGTTCCATGCCAAAGGCCTACATTATAAAAGAAGATATGAATCAAGAACTACATATATGACTTGTTATAGAAAAGTCAAAAGCAGAGAGCAAAACATAGCAAATGAGACTGCAAATTGCCCAATCTTATGTGGAAAAACTCACCTTCTCATAAAAATTTATGGAACGATCAAGATCACCTACTCGAAGCATTACTTGACACAAGGGCTCAGGAGTAGGTCCCCTCTCCAAAAGTTCAAACTTATACCCATCAAAGTCCTCAACAAATGCAATCACTGTATTGCCACCTTTGACAGGACCAGGTTCTCGGGTTACTTTTCCACCCTTAGCCTTTATGAGTTCCACAGTCTTGGCAACCTAAGTAGAGACCACAAAGATAAAACTTCAGTATAGGTCTTTAAGAAACAAGATCTAGAAAATGGTCTAGCATAGGTGATCAAAGCATGATGGTAGGGAGCTCACAAAACACAGAGTAGAAAGAATATTCAAAAGCAACTATACCATATGATTAACAAAGAAGATATGAATTTTGTTCATGAAAGGGAACTTACATCTTCAACAGCAATGCCAAAGTGGCCAAATCCAGCTCCAATATCATACTTGTCAACTCCATAATCTGGAAAATGTATCATTAAATCAATTATAATTGACTTCATGAAAGCACAAAGTATGGTGCTTATGTCACTAATTTAGTATTTTATGGAAGGTTCATGAATTTTTATTTTTATTTTTGCTAAGGAAAGATCAACAAGTGCTAGCTAGACAGCCTACTGTAAGTGAGCTCAATAACAAAGTGAGAATCTTCAGGCCCATATCCAAGAAAGGCATTTGTGTATCTCTCCTCTGGTATGTCACGTTTCCGCAGCAGTTTCATCCCCAGGCACTCGGTGTAGAATCTGCAATCACCATTCACCAGCCACTTTTACTTGATCCAAGTTGCCTCTCATTATATTTATTTAAACGAATAGATCATATATAAGATGAACAGAGCATTTCACATTATACTGAAAAAACTTACTTTATGGTTTTGTCCAGGTCTCCAACCCTGTAAACAACATGGAGCATCCTTCGCTTGTCTTTCTTGACCCACTCTAGGACATTTTCTTGGGTAGCAGCAGTGCTTGCTTGGGCAGCATTTCCAGCTGTGGTAATCCCCATGCCATTACCCTCTCCTCTCAACAGCTTAGCAGCTTTCAGACCAAAGAACTGTGACTGTGGAACAGCTGGATAACAACTCAAAATCATTAACTTAGATAAATTTTTTCAGCTGTCTAAAAGCATCAATACACTAGAGTTTCCTATGCTAGCATGATGCAAGTCCCATGGTTTTTTCAATGAGCAAGTAAAGATTAAAAAAAAACATTTAGAGAAGTACCACAGCCACAAAGGGAATTCACATAAGTAAATATACAAACTAACTTGGCTTCATGTGATTTATTAGATTTACTTTACAATAAAAATAATTTTACAATCTGGCATACCACGTCAAGCCACGTCAATTTGTAAGTTTATTTTTATAGAATCTTTTTGTGGTTGAAGTATTTCTCAAAAATTTATTGTAAATAAGAAATCTCATATAATGTAAAGGATATACAAATGCTTCAACCACCCTAAAGAGTAAAAATGTAGGTGCATTTGATAAAAACCATCAGAATCCCCAAAATCCTCAAGTTCTCCAAGCGACACAACTGACAACCACCTTTTTTGAGCCAACACCACTCGTAAGAAGGACTTGGCACAGGGACGGTGCATATATATATATATATAGGCACACATGTCACATATATACATGCATCTAGGTGTGTCTATAGATATGTTCTATGTTTTTGTGCAAATTTTCCGTTAATTTCCAATGGGATGAATCAAGCTACATAACAAAATCAGCAGGCATAGTATATAAAATCCATCTACATTCTACTTCGATATATGTGACCCTAAGAAGCCACCAAATTACAAACTGGGAAGCCCCCAGTCCAATTGCAAGCAATCAATAGAAATGCACTACGAAAAGCAGAGAAGTTTTCCAGGGCTCCAAACAAAGCAAAAGGAAAAAGAGAGAGAGAGAGAGAAAGAAAGAAAGAAGCAGAGCAGGATTTTACCGCTACCAAGATGCAAGAGAGCGAGACGGCGAGAGGGGTTCTGATAAGAGAGAGAAGAGCAACGCAGGAGAGGCAGTCTGAGCGAGGAGAGAGAAGGGCGAATCGTAGAAGCCATGGGAATTATCCTCACCATCTCAGTCACTCCGTCAGAGTCTTAATGGGCGGGAAAAGGAATTGAGAATGATAGAATAAACAGAGAATAAAGGATGTTGTTGCGTACTACTGATTTCCTATGCAAAGCTTCCTCCTTTTAGGTACGACCATGGAAGGAAGGAAGGAAGTGAGTGTGGGTCAAGACTCTCAAAGTAGTGGGGGAGTGAAGTGGAGTGAGAAGGGAGGGTTTTTTTGATTCGATCCCAGTACCGACGGACGTGGTTCACGAGATTCTTCCACGCTACCCTTTGTCTTCCCTTGTTTACCTCTCCTCTCCTTGCCTTCGCCTTCTGCTTGCCTTTCTTATCCACACAACCTAGGCCTTCCAATCCAATCGCTCCTCTCTTTCTCTCTCTCTGTTTCTCTCTCTCTCTAATTTTCTAGTGTTTTCCTTTACTTTTATCATGAAATTAAAGAATGGTCAGTCTTAATTTAATCATTTAAATGTGATTATATCAGTTTTTTTTTTTTTTGTATATTCTTTTAGCAAATAATTAGGGAGAGTCAAATCCGATGAATATGCTCCTAATTTACTAGCCAGTAATGTTTGTTACTTTGTTATTAACATTTGGGTTATTGTGGTACTATTTTAATTCAGAGAAGCCCATTTTACATGGGCCACCTCCCTATCCGAAAAGCCCATCAGGCCCAAGATTACAACCATATAAAGCCCATCACTGGCTATCATCAGCTCATTTCTTCTTTGCTTGCTAGTTGCTATCACCCCTTTTCTTGCACTCCCACTTAGAGTATTCCTTGTGGATTGATTAGTCAGTGCCTAAAAATTTATGAAAAAATAATCTCCAAAAGACATTCATTTTACAATTTTTGTTGTAGTGATTCGCCATTTGATTATGTAAAAAATATCCATCACTTGTCTAAAAGTATTTTATGGTTTGTTTCTCTTTCCTCATGATGGTTTGACTTATGGTATATTGGAAGAATTATTAAACTAAAATAGATTACGTGAGTCTTAGCTGTTTTAGATGAGAGTTTATATAGAAGTCATTGGGAATGTTCTTAGTGCTAGAGCACGATTTAATTTTGGAATCAAAGTTTTCTACAACTTTCTACAATTTGAAAAGAAATAAAAACAATGTGTAGGCTCTACATGGTTTTCTTTTTGAGAAATTCTAAACATACACTACCACACCACACATCACATGTTTTTTTTTAATTTTTTTAATTTTTTTGATAAAATATTTGGAATATAAATAATGAGTAAAAAAAATTTAATTATTTAAGAAAAATAAATCTAAAAAGATTTAAAAAAAAATTAAAATAAAAAATAAAAATGTGTGGTGTGTGGTGTGATGGTATATGTGTAGAAGCCCTCTTTTTTTTTTATAAAAAGATAAATTTTATTACTCTACAAGTCTTACAACATCGATAAAATTGATTGAATACATGTTGGAATGTCTTCCAATCCTATGATATCCTCCTGTAGAGATAATTAAGGGTGTAAAAAAATCGAAAAATCGGCTTGAACTAGTTCAAACGGGACCGGTTAGACCGGATTTGAACCAATTTGGTTTGGAACCAATTTTTAGAAACAAAAAATCGATAAGATCCAGTCTAGTTCCGGTTCCTTTCATTTTGAATCCGAACCAGACCGGTCCTAGTAACTATATATTTTCAAATTATTTTTTTAATATTATATATAATATTTTTTGTATTTTATATATTTCTTATATATAATACATAATAACATAATCATATATAAATAATACTATAATATTTATAAAATAAAATTTTAATTTTAAACATAAAATTAAAATAGTTTTTTATACAACAGTTTTTATATAACAATTTTTTTATATAACAATTTTTATTTTATAATAGTTTTTTTATTGCAGATTTTTTTATATAACGGTTTTCTATTAGTCTAACATATTTTTATGATAAAAAATAAATTTTAAACCAGATTTTAAAATTTAAAAAAAAAAAAAAAAAAGATAGATTTTTTTAAAAAATTTACAATTTATTAGAACTGGAAAACCGGATTGGACCGAAACCATTAAATCGGTACTATCGATTTTAAAAGATAATTGGGATGTAATCGATTTTGCAATACAAAACCGGTAGTATCGGTTTGATTATATTTTTGGCCAAAACCAGACCGGTTACACCCTTAAAGATAAGAGGGGTGCTGGACAACAGCCTCTGACATGAACATTAATTTTACTATTCACATGCTACTGCTCAAATATTTTTTTAAAGATAATGCTTTGTGAGCAAGAATATAAGCAGCTCCTTTACTTTTATGGACAACTGACCAAAAGGCATAGGTATTGAGCAAAGTTTTGATATCCTCAATTAACCAACCTTCCTAACTCCAACTTGGATTCTCCATTGAAAAATTATTCACCACCTGTAAGGCATCCAAAATAAGTGATTGAATGACCATTTCTTTATGAAAGTTTGCAAGAACCATTATAGCATAAGATTCAGCCACCCGAGAATCATTACAAGAACCATTATCACCTGGCTTTCTCCATCCCAAATGATCACCCCTATACCAATCTTCCATTTCTCCTTATCGATCACAGCATCCCAATTGATTTTGTAAAACTAATCAAGAGGCTTAGTCCATTTCTGATGGGTTTGTCCAGCATTTTGTTGATGAGGCTTTTTGTGGTTATAGGCATTTTTAAAAGTTTGGCAATCATCCTTTGCTTTGTTGATGGAGTTAGGATGTTTGAAATCTTTTCCATGAACAAAATCATTTCTTCTGAATCATATAGACTATCCTCTATTGCTGCTTTCTCTAGTCCCCTCATTGGAAAGTGTTGACTTCCAAACAACTTCCTGTCTCTTGTCATCATAACAGCTCCCATGACATCTATGCTCAATATCTCTACATAGATGATAAGTACTTCGAACAAAAAAATGTCATCTTTTGTATTTTGTCACGCTAGACTATCCTCTATTCTCCTAATGCAAAGTGGGAGACTTTGAATTAAATCAGCATCTTGATTAGAAAAAATAATGTTTAACTTACGTAAGCTATTTAGATCAATGTCAATGAGCTCAAAAACCTTAGCATCTTCATTTGTACTCGAAATTGGTGACTAGATCATTAAAAAATGGGGTTTAAGAATCCATTTGTCTTTCCTTATTCTCGATTAGAAATTTTGATTGTAGCTTTTGATTTATTTTTTTTTTTTATTTTTTTTAATTTAATAGTTAAAGATATATTTTAAAATGATGTTATAATTTTTTTAAGGTTTTTTTTAAAAAAAAACTGAAAAGTGTTAAAAAAATAGTTGAAATTAAAAGACAACAAAAAATAAAATTACACAGGCGAGTCGGGAATCTCGGTCTGCAACCATAGAAATTCTCTTTTTAAATTGTATTGAGAGCTATGGGACGCCATGAAATATTGTACAATTACTAATGGCCTTTTGCGTTCAAACATCGATCCATGGTATGTTTTTATGTCGAATTACTACGCATTTTTTTGTATTTCTCTTTATTTAATTTTGTATGTTTTATTTATTATTTACTGGATGAACAACTGCACACAGGATCAACGTCCAGGACTCCAAACCATCGTCATAGACTATTCGACCGTGTTATTGGATTCTAGCCATGTTGAAAAATTGCATCAACATGCATACTAAATCTATCTTCTTATAAGCTGTTTATAGCAGGTGAGATTAATGGTAACCTAACTCTTTTTATATATGAGTCCTACTACATCTCTCAAATTTCATCTACCGAAATCTCTCGAATCATTTTTTATTTTTTTAATATTTATTCATTCATTTTTTATAGTTTTAAATAATTAATTTTTTTTTTAAATCACATCATTATTAAACAACACTCTCTTAATCATTAAATAAAAGAAATTAAAAAAAAAACCTATTGTGAATTTGGGAGAAATATTCCGGAAAAAACTTCGATATAAACAACATTTCTCTTATATGTTTATGCTATAAAATGAATGAGAATAATAAATCGAAGCAAACTCCCCATGGAGAGGGAGGGAGGGAGAGAGAGAGAGGGAGAGAGAGAGAGAGAGAGAGAGAGAGAGAGAGAGAATTTTTCATCCAATGCCAATGCCAATGCCATCATGTGAGTAAGAATAAGAAATCACAAGTGTAATTGCCCATTTAGACAATCAAACATTCCTATGAATTTCATGATATCTCTGTTACGAAATGTGTGGGGTTCATCTAAAAGAAATCACATTATTAATTTATGTCATCATCAAATGCTTGGACTAGGCTATGATGTGAAAATGAGAGCGATGGGCCGTTATCAAGACTTTATGACATTGATTGGGTATTAATTTGAGGTAGATTTTTGGTATACGTAGGGAGTCAAAATACATGTCAATCAAAGAAATAAGGTTATAAATATTTCTATAGACTTTTTTTTTTTTTTGAAATGGGAATATTTCTATAGCCTTTGTTATTATTATCGAGTAGTGACAATTTAATATGTTAGCTAGTCTAAAATAATTAGGCACGACATATATATATATATATATATGTATGTATACACTAAGTGAAAGCAAAATGCAAAACATGTTTGTTTAGTTCATTTCAATTATTTTTTAAAGGGTGACGCTAGGGTGCGGTCAGACTACACCCCAACATCTTTGCAATCCACCTCCTAAATCCTCCTAAATCCCTATAATTTTTTTCAAATGTTACTTTACTTGCATTAGGTGGTGCATATCCAACAACTACAAATCCTCCGGCAAATGTTTTCACATTTTCACTATATTCTTAATGATGATGATGCGCTCATGCATAACTAGTATAAAAATCGTTTTCGTGTTTGAAAGAATTATTTCTTGTGGTTCTTTTAACGTCATTGTGGCAACATCTATGATTCAAAATATTGCAAAGATTTATATATGCAAACATTACTTCTCATAAATATATATATATATATATTCTATTATATATCGATTTAATTAAATAGATGTTTTGAACTTAATGTAATCTTCACTCACCTTAACATTTTTATTCTTTTGTTCCCTCATTTGAGATAAGTAGACCTATTTAGCCTAGAGTTGTAACAGCTACTATTAGTCCAGGAGTCTAAAAGTAGACCTATCTTATTAAGTTAAAATAATGTGATGATATCACTTTATTAAAAAAAATGTATATTACTTCTTAACATATATATTCTTTTTTTTTCTCGGCTTCAACATATATATTCTATTAGAGGTGAAAACATTTTTATAAAATATGGAAACTCAAATTCGAATTATGAAAGTAACTAAATCAAACCATTTAAAAACAAATAATACCACATACACATAATCGAAAAAGAGGGAGTGAAACCAGAAAACAAGATATAACCAATAAACTGAATAAAAAGAACATATAACCAGTAAATGTAAAACAATAGCACCAACCAGGCCTTTGGTAGATAACCCACGATGACACCTATTTTATTGCACTGTCCTCCCATCACCCATAACACTACTTGCGGAATAAAACAAATCAAATCAGATAAATGAGATTTTAGAAGATCAATAATAATAGAAATAAAATAAAAAACATAGATGAGACATGCCATTCCATATGAGACATGCTTTTTATATCAACATAAAAGCATGGCATTTCAATTGAGTTTTCAATTGACCTTTCAACTTCTTGATGCTTTTCTTTCTTGACCTTTTCAATTTCAACTTTTTGACATTTTTAAGAGTTTTACATTGAGAATATATGAATAGTAAGAGGTGTGGCTGTGAAGTGTTATTGTCATTTTTCATGAATTTTCTTTTATAAAAACCAATGAGACAGATAAAAGTTGAAATGGAATCGATAGATTTTTATGATTTTTGATGGTTTCATATTTATGATTTTTTTTTCTTTCTTCATAAAATTGAGAGTATAAACATAATGATGAGATCGTTTTATATTTCATATTTGTTGGGGATGAGCCGGACAACAAACAATAAATATGGAGCCACGCAGCAGATGCAACAAAGAGAAATGAAACTAAAGACACAGAACAGTAATGGACACCAAGATTTAAAGTGGTTCAGCTCAAACTGAGCCTACATCCACTGTTGGGTCTGTCTGAATCACTATAATATCAAAAGATGGAGTACACTTTAGAGGTTTCAAAGCTCTCTCTCTCACAAAGCTCTCAAACCCTTGCTAAATGGCTCTCAGATCCACAAAATCAAACAAGAGAAAAAGAAACGGACGCTGCTGCGTTTGCCTTCTCGCTCGAGCGGAATCTTCAGCTCCTCACAGCCCTCAGCCGTTCAAATGCACGCGATCCTTATATAGGCGGTATCTTGCTCGAGCGAGACCTTCTAGCTTGAGCGGAATACTATTCCAGACGGCGCTAATCCTAATTCCTAGAAGTGATGCAACCCTAGGATTGATTCTCGCTCGAGTGGGAGGTCGAGCGAAATCTCTGCCTGGATCGAACTCTCTGTCTGATGTCTCGCTCGAGCGGCGCTCAAGCGATGATCGAGCGAAGTTACGGGTTGAGATTCGAAGTGCAATCTGATGTGCTTTATTCAAGCCACATCTCAACAAATCTCCACATTGGCTTGAATTGTCACAAGCACCACAAAATTCATTCTTAAGACCCACAAATCCTTCAATCACAGAAGGAATACCCAACACGAAATACGAAGTCTATCTTTAAAGAACTCAATTTCCACACAAAAGTCTTCAACATCATAGACGATATCTGAAGATTTACTATCTTCACACAAACGGCAATGCACCACATTACAGACTACTTACTTGAACAAATGGCTTCTGAATACAAATGAAGACAACCAAATATTCTTCTGCCAAAGTAAGAACCAACAAAAGCCTGCATGAGCATACACAAAAAGTGGCTAAACTGCCTCATCTATCTACCAACTGTAGACCTGCTCTCACTGTGCACCAATACCAATAAACTAGAGTACCACTTGTACTCCGCTATGAAGCTCTCTGCAACTCCACATTCTTGCTATAACTCTCTCTCCTTTCTTGTGGAATAAAAGAAGAGAATGTTCATCAAATAGCAAGATGCGTTATCCGCTTCACTGTCGATCTATAGACAAGCCTGACAAACTAAAAGCAAACTGTATACTCTGTCGCTCAAAGCCCACCTCATTTTATTCAGTTACTCTGTGGAGTAAAACAAAACTGTATGGTCTGAGTAACGCTCTACCTTCTTGTCTGTAGATCATTTGTCTTCTCAAAATCAGATAAACAAAACCAAACTCTTCAATGATCATTGAAACAAATATGAGTTTAATACAAAACAAGACTTTACACAAGATGTATCCTGATCAGAAATACTGCAGGAACCCTGATTCTACACTGCTTTCCAAGAATACAATGCAAACAAAAAACCAAAATTACTGTCTTCTGATCACACCAAGCAAAAGTTGCCGACTCATAAATGACCATCATGTCTGGCGCACTCGCATGTGACATGTGCGAATGATATCTGAATCTGGAGCATGTGAGGATACTCCACCTTGTTACCATACTACCCTCAAGGAAGTAGAGACTAACTGTCATCTTCTTCGCTGTCATCACTACTAGAGGAACTTTCCTCTTCCTCCACATTTTTCAATTGAGAACATTCACTTCTGTAATGACCTAACTTATGGCAGTGGTAACACTTCACTTTTCTCTTGTTAGATCTAGAGTTACTGGAACTAGAACTACTTCTATTCTTCCCTGAACATCCTTCCCCGGATCTATTACCAGATGAACATTTCACAAACAAACCCTCGGCTTGATCGTTCACGCCTAAACCCCCAAACTTTGTTCTCAATTCCTTAGAATTCAAAGCAGACTTGACATCTACTAAGGAGATTGTATTTCTACCATACAACATTGAGTTTACAAAATTATCAAACGAAATAGGTAATGAACACAAAACAATTAAGGCTTGATCTTCCTCATCAATCTTAATATCTATGTTCCTCAGATCCATAATAATCTTATTAAATTCATCTAGATGTGCGGAAATAGAAGTACCTTTCTCCATTTTGAGAGTGTATAAACGTTGTTTCAAATACAACCGGTTAGTGGGAGATCTCTTCAAGTACAAGCTCTCCAGCTTGTTCCACAGATCAACCGCGGTCTCCTCCTCTGCAACTTCCCTCAAAACTTCATCTGATAGTAACAGTAGAATTGTACTGTGAGCCAGTTCTTCCTCATACTTTGACGATGTAGGAGACTCATCAGTCACTCCTTCTACAACCTTGAACAGACCCTGCTGACACAACAAAACCTTCATCTTCAAGCGCCATAAATTGAAACTGTTATGTCAGTCGAATTTCTCTACTCCAAAATTTACCGAGGCCATCCTTTCAGATCTTCACAGAGCTCAAGAACGCTCTGATACCTAGGGGTGTTCATCCGGGTTCCAGATTTCCAAGTCTGGAACCCGGATTCAAAATTTCCTTAAATATTTTTTAAAAAAAAATTCAAAAATGTTAAGAAATAAATAAAATTTTAAACCGGACCGGGTACAACCCGACTCGAATGAACACCCCTATTGATACCAATTTGTTGGGGATGAGCCGGACAACAAACAATAAATATGAAGCCACACAACAGATGCAACAAAGAGAAATGAAACTAAAGACACAAAACAGCAATGGACACCAAGATTTGAAGTGGTTCAGCTCAAACTGAGTATACATCCACTGTTGAGTCGGTCTAAATCACTATAATATCAGAAGATGGAGTACACTTTAGAAGTTACAAAGCTCTCTCTCTCTCACAAAGCTCTCAAACCCTTACTAAATGGCTCTTAGATTCACAAAATCAAACAAGAGAAAAAGAAACTGACGCTGCTGTGTTCGTCTTCTCGCTCGAGCGAGATCCTTCTCGCTCGAGCGGAATCTTTAGCTCCTCACAGGCCTCAGCCGTTCAAATGCACGCGATCCTTATATAGGCGGTATCTCGCTCGAGCGGAATACTATTCCAGACGGCGGTAACCCTAATTCCTGGAAGTGATGCAACCCTAGGATTGATTCTCGCTCGAGCGGGAGGTCGAGTAAAAGTCAAGCGAAGTCTCTACCTAGATCGAACTCTCTGTCTGATGTCTCGCTCGAGCGAGGATCGAGCAAAATTACGGGTTGAGACTCGAAGTACAATCTGATGTGCTTTATTCAAGCCATATCTCAACAATATTTATTTACTTAACGATGAACTAACAATATTTAATTTTATTATGTGTCATCTTTGCAATTAAGATTAAGTGTCTAGATGATAAACATCATGCTCATGCACGTCCTTCTAGATGATAAGCACCAAGAAGGTACTATAATTTGTAGGGTCTTTAAAATTTGACAAATTGTCTTGCACGTTCTTGACCTTATCATAATTCCCAATAAATATTGTACTTTTTCATAAATAAAAAAAAAATTCACAGCTAGCAATACAAACGGATATACATAATAAAAACAAGATCATTTTCCATAGCATTTAAGACGGACTTAGCATACAAACAGCTTAACAGACTAAAGCAATTGTAACGGAGGAACTTAACTAACAAACAATTTTCATTAAACCAATACTTTTCCGTTAGATAGTCCATTATATATATATTAGATAGTCTCATTATATATAAAGATATTATAAAATTGGTGTGAGGCGCCCAACGTTAATTTTTTAGAAAGAAAGCCTAAATTAAGCATCTTGAATGGTGCACTTGTATTAAAAAGAAGCGGTGCTTACCATTTAGAAACAGATTTTTTTTTTGTTATATAGATTTTAAATTTATCTACTTATTTCAAATGAAGTATGCAAAGCTTATATATCTTAAGACTGTACAAATTATTTTTCATTTAATTATAGTTTTTAAATAGTTAAATTCATGGGGAAGCTATGGAGCCGTGGTCTATATATAATTCAACCTCATCTATACACTATGGATGCAATGTCTCCATGGTGACCCTTACTTCAATTCAATCGTCCCTTAGCATCACTCTAATTTTACATAAAGATTGAAATTTAATTTTTATTTTTAAATGAGATTGCTTCCTAAAATACAAATAGCAATCTAGAAATGTACAAATGTCTGTCTCGTCCTAATAAATTTTTCTAATAGAAAACTAAAAGCCTATTACACAAAAAATAGGGCGATCCTATTGGTCCCAATTTGGAATCCCGTTTTGAAATTTTGATAGGCAATTTTTTTTACATAATTTTTTTAACATCTTAAAATATTTTTTAAACATAAAAAAAAAAACTATAACATTATTTAAAAAGATTTACTTAATTATGAAGTAAATAAAAATTAAAAAAAAAAAAAAAGAAATGGGATCCATTGAGATCCCAAAATTAGGACCAATAGCATTTTTCAAAAAAATATAGTATGAATCATGGTGCAAGATATAAACATGAGGTAGTTCTCCTCCAAAAGTGGAGACCATTTATGACATTTTTTTTATTTTTTGGGATAAAAATTTATGACAGTTTCGAATATGCAACTCATGTCAATGTGGCATTTCGGTTGTCATTGATGTTGTGCATCAATAACTAGCGCAGGTATTGACTGATAGAGCACCAAAGAAGATAATAACTACCATAGACTGATTGTAAGCACAAAGATTCCCACTCCTTAGTAATTAGAATAACAAAAATGGACGAGAGGTGAGTTTGATAAATAAGAGAACCTCTCTTTCTTCACGAGGTTAGAGAATATCAATCTAATTTTACTACTACTTAGAATATGATACTCTCGATTTAAATAAAAATGGAAATATATAGAATCAATATACCCTCATTCACATTTAAAAGCCAAACCAAACACCTCTATTTGTTTATGATCAAATAGAGTTGTTAATGATATTAGGGATCAATCTGACCAATAAAATATAGTGCGAATGATAGTTTTTGATGTCAAAAGAAACTGGAACTCACTACAAGAAAATTGACCTGTTGTGACATTTTTATAGCAGCCAGATAGATTATTTGAGATATAAAAATGTCACAATTGCCTATTTGATTGCTATAAAAATGCCACAACAAACCAGTTTTCTTGTAGTGACTATTTTAGCAATGATATGTAAATTTTTTTTCTAAGAACTTTAATTGTATCGTCTATTATCTTGCAAATGATGTATTAAGGTTGTGTTTGGCAATTAGAGAATTATTTCTTCTATTTTCAAATATTTTATTATTATTTATTATTTTATTAT
This sequence comes from Platycarya longipes, assembly GCA_036559045.1. Lineage (NCBI taxonomy): Eukaryota > Viridiplantae > Streptophyta > Magnoliopsida > Fagales > Juglandaceae > Platycarya > Platycarya longipes. The sequence continues at coordinate 6,662,093 of CM071791.1, forward strand.
TATTTTTTAATTATTTTTATTCATTATTTTTTTACTATTTTTTAATTTTATTATTATTTTTTACCTACTTTTTATTATTATTTATAACTCTTTTCAACAGTTTTCAAAATTCAAATCTACCCTAAAACTCTTTAAAAAGAGCATTGTATTGGAGAAAAATCTTTCTTTATATTCTCACTTAATGCAAGTTTATGAATGAAGTATTACTCTTCTTCTAAAAAAACTCTATTTGAAATTTATTTTAATTGAGATTCAAAAAAAAATTATTTTATTGAAAGCTTGTAAAAAAATCATAAAAGAATATCCTTTCTCCACAATCCAAACACTTCATGATGAGTAGGATCTCATATCTCTTGCACAAGCGTCAGAATTTTATGCAATATCAGATGACACATCATAATTAGGTCATAAACTCAGAAGTGCAGGCTTTGAATCTAGGCAATCAAAAATTTTTCCATGTAATTCCGATTGCCGGATTTCTGTAACGAGAGGGTCCAAAATCCAAATATCAGCACCCAAAGACAAAAAGAAAAAATATTATAATATAAAAAATATTATTATTAAAAAAAAAATTATTATTAAAAAAAACAAATGATATTTATTATTATTATAATAATTATTATATCATATACGAAAAATGATAAAAAAATTAAGAAATTAAAAAAAAAAAGAAAAGAAATGGTGGATGCCATGAAGTAATGCGGGCAATGTGTTGGAACTTGGAAGCTTGTCTAAAGCTGATGTGACTTGCTTTGCTGAATATCAGGGATAGGTGGCACCAATCCACGTCATGTTTGTCCTCAATGTCGGAATTCCACGTCTCTTCTGGCTGGCCATGCTGGCTGCTTTCTGGCCTTTCCTTTTGCCTTTTATACAAGAAGATAAAATGCTGACCCCCTACTTGTTATGGATTTTCTTTTCCTAAACAAGCATATTATATATTAAATACTTCCAAAATGCATGCGTCCAAGCCCTCAATTAATATCTAATCACTTGATGCCATCTATTTTTCATAAAAGGAATTCCCTAATGACAGTTTCACATTATAAAAAAAATAAATTAATCAATTAATTACGATGAAAAAATTATTTATAATTAATTTTAATTATAAATAAATATTTAATTAAAATTAACTAACTATAAATAAATAATTTTTTTATAATAGATTGATTTTTTTAAAAAGAGACTCTTAACAATAGAATTATAGAATATGTTCATTAGATTTCTGAATTGATATAATGGATAGGCTTTCACTGATTAATTAAAATAGTATACAATTTAAAATCACCTTTATTTCACTGATTAAATTCTTATATAACTAAATCATGTTATATCAGTCGGGTGGACTATATACATACATACATATATATACATATATATATATATATATATATCTCATTCACATCCGCTTATAAATAGAATAAATTTTATTTAATTAAACATGTGAGCAAGCTGATTGTTCTGGTATTAAATGTTGGAATTGGTTATAATATATATTTAAAAATTAAAATAATAAAGTATGTGAATAAAATGGTTGAGAATTGTGCATAAATAGAGATCTTGCTTGACTGTCGCTTGACATGTAATTCGAGCGAAAGCAAGGCCGAGACTTCACTCGATGTGTCGATCGAATGAGAATCAGGCAATTATCTCGCTATATCTTCGCTCAACGTTTCGCTCGAGTGCGAACTATTTGAATGAATCTATGCAACATCTGAAGGAAATACGCGTCTCAACCAAAGCAATACGTGTTGTTATCGTTGGTCACTTGATCTCGCTTAACAAGTCGCTCGAGCGAGAGTCAGGCCGTGATTTCGCTCAATATTTGCTTGATGTAACGCTCGAGCGATAGGTCATGCAATAATTTCGCTCAACCCTCGCTCGACACCTCACTCGAGCGAGAAACGACTAATTTGCTAATAACATAATTTTTCACAGATGCCTCTTCAGGCATTATAAATAGTGTAGTGAAAGACCTGTAAGTCATGAAAAAAAATCATTCATCTTCTTCTATTTTCTGTCATTTTCAATAGTAACTCTAGGAACTCTACAAAATTGATATTTGTAAAGTTCAAAAGTTTTGTTATATCCTGGAGATGATTTGCTAGGAACCTATTAGCAAAATCTTTATAAATTGGGGTAAATATCATCTTAAAGACAGTATTACTATACGTCTCAAAGTCTTGACTAATTTTCAGATTTTATTTTCCTTCTCCAAATACTCCAACATTAGATAGTAGAGATTATCAAAAATACTAGTTGCAACTGAGGTGAGAGAACCCCCCTCGCAATCGATGTCCACGTATGCAAATGAAACTATGCGTTTCATTTCTACCCTCCCTTCCATTCGTCTTTCTCACAGATCAGAGCAAGATTTTAACTCAAAAAAAAAAAAGAGCAAGACTGCAAGTGGTCGCAGATTTCCACAGAAAGAACGCGAAGACAAAAGTAGGCTCTTCTTCCCATCTTCTTATCCTCATCTTCTCACAAAAGCATATCCTTCTGTTCTTGGCTTTCATTCATCTTATTGTCGTTTTTTATAACTTCTATTTGTTATTATCTTCGTTTCCTTTCCTTGTCTCAAATGAGAAAAATGGTTTCGACGTCCCACAACTACTGATCTACTTTAGCATATTCACATTATTGTATCACGGCGACTGTGAGGCCAAGAGAAGAAATTGTGACAGACTCATTTTACAAACCATAAAAAAAAAAAGTTAGAACGAAAAAAAAAATAGAACGAATTTGTGAGAATTTTAATTTTATTTCTTTTTGTTTAAGATCTAAATTCTCAAATTTAGGTCAAAACCCAAAGTTACAATTCCGATTCTATTATCAATTTTGTCGATTTCAGAATCTTTAGAATAAGGAAAAACTTTAAGAACCCTTAAGAGAGAAATGTTTCGAATTTGAGCAGGAGAAGATGAGACAAACGGACCGACAAAATGCTCCATCATAAAGTGTTGACAGAAGTGAAGTGAAAAGATGGAGTTGAGAAAGTGTTATGTCGAATAGGCTTCTGAAAATAAAAGTAAACTGAAGGGAGAAATGTAAACCGCGTCGTGGAACAAATAAAGCACTGAAAGTGAAGTGCACCGTTTGATGCCATGTCAGTCGATTTCTTAAGGTTCCTCAACTCCGATTGTCTGTAACAACATTCAGAGATTATATAGTTGTAATGTAGATGGTATATATATGCTAGTAGCTTGTTTGGCTTCTTTGTCTTTGTATTGTCTTGTCTTGAACATGTATGTAGGGTGTTGAACACATGAGATTATTTAGGTCCGGTTTGTTTACAAAAAAAACATCTTATCTTATCTCATCTCATTTCATCTCATTTAATCATTATATATATTTTTTAAATCCAATAAAAAATAATATAAACAATTTAACTTTCAATTATAATACAAAAACCATATTAAAAAAATATATTATAGCAATATTTTATTTAACTTTTTATTTTAATCTTAACTCATCTCATTTCATGATCTCAATTTTATCTCTAAAATCAAACCAGGCCCTATGAGTGGCATCTATCGTATGTTTGTTGACTAACACACTTCAAACTCACATTAATTTCCTTTCTGAAGTCCCAATTAGTCCTTTCAAATTTATGTTTTTTTATATCTAGATCTCTCCTAATTTCTTCATACTTTTTAACCGATTGAATAAATATATACATATATGTCGATCTTCTTGTTCTTTGAGATGGTAAATAGATATTGGTGCTTATAAAACTCTCCCAATGGCAAATATGAGTATAATTAAACTATATAATTTGAAGATTAATCTTCAAGTATGAACTATATGTCATGCATGTGTCCTTTTGATAAATGAATGTGATGCCCTTAGTAATCATAATTTCTCCATCCCCTAAAGAGAGGACGTTTTCATGGAGGTTAGAACTCCTGAAACCATGATTTTGATCCAACGAAAACTTTAGCATTATATACATGATTTCGATCCTAATGATTCTAATGCAGCGAGCGATAGAAATTATATATATATATATACACCTCATCAAAGATGCAAGTAGAGTTAATCTTTCATTTTCTAGAAATTACAGAAAAGGATACACCGAGTTCATCTTCTAAGCAAAAGAAGAAGACTTCCTCAAATAAGAAGACTTCAACTTCGCCAAAGAATAAAGACTCAGATACAGAAAGTTCTTCTTCTTCAAAGAAAGATTCCAAAAAGAAGCAGAATATAGATATGCTTGAGCTATTGAAAAAATCCATCGAAGGACAACATAATAGCATGATGCTATTGAAAAAATCCATTGAGGATCAAAACAATAGTGAAAATTCAGCTGAAGAATCAGACGCTTCTGATAATTACAGCAATATTTTTGGACATGATGAAGAGTATTCTTCACCCCAGCTTGGAGAATCTTAACTGTAGTTCACTCAGATAACTTGTCGGTACAAGAAGACAAATTACTTTTGGTGCAGGCAACTTTGCTTTTATTTAAAAGTGACAGCACAAAATGACAAGTCCATTTATGGTGCTTGGTGTAGAGTACTTTTGCTTTTTACTATTTCGCCCGTGATTTACTTCAGGACTTACTTCTGTAAAGGCTCCTTCATCTATAAAAGGAGACCTTAGTTTTTATTGGAAGGCAGAGCGTTTTCATTTCTTCTCTCTGATAAGAAATTTGCTCTCAACCTTCAAATATTTCGAATCTTGTAATTTTGTTTAAATTGTGCAAGTCTATTGTTTAAATGAAGAATCTTTTGGTTCAAAATTATCTTCATTAATTATTTTTGCATAGCATTACATGCATTTGGTCGGCTCTGCCGCCTCACATTTGTTTCATATTTCAGATTATCTCAAATTATCCAGTTATCTGGTCCTCCATTTATTTGGTCTTTTCTTATCATTAGTATCATTTAATTTGATTACACTTACTTCGCGTTATATATATATATAATATATATATAAGCTAGAGAAACTTTGAGGGTTATACATTTATTATTCAAAGTAGCAACTATTAACTTGGATTGTGATTGCTTCGTATTTATAAACGCTATTAAAGTTGTGTTTGGTTGTATTTGAATCAAATTCAACTTATTTCAAATTAATCATGTATTGACAAAATTTATATTTTTTTATCAGTTCATAAAAAAATTAAACTCATTTTTAATTATTTTAATTATTTTAATTTAAATTATTAAATTTACTTTAATAAAATTTATAAAATATTATTATTTACTACTCAAATCAATTTACCTCAACATAAATGATAGAAATAAGAAGTGTAAGTGGGCATAACCAAAAGTAGGAAGTGGGCATTGATGGTTAGAGCAAAAGACAGGAAAGGGACCACCTCATAAAAGGCTAAAAGGTATGTGATGATGAGTGAACGTGGGTGGCGTTCTCATTTCCTCTAAGCTTCTTTTCTTGTTGGGTTCACATCCAGGGTGGTACAAGTTGCTCATTCAGCAAGAATTATTGCATACAATTTTATATCAACGTATAACACACCTTTATTTTTTTTACAAAAACAATAGACATAATACCTTTATTTTTATGACAGAAAAAATATTGTATGTAAGAGTTGTAAAGGAGGTGCCTTTGAAGAAAGGCTCAAACCCAAAGAGATAAAATCCATTTCAATTTAGAGCCAAACTAAGCTAGAGACCTGACCTAGGGAACCATGTACAGAGCCCATAACTTGCCTACCTATCCGAGAAGGCCTTTGTGTGAAGCCTGGCTCAGTCAAATAGCCTACCATAAGACAGCGATCACCTAGGGCTTTAGGGGGCCTCGATCCCTGTAATAAGGAACGTCGCAGATTGTAGAACACAAACGATTGAGTGTGACTGATTGTGGTTGTCGTAGGGCACATATGGCTGGGTGTGATCGGTTGTGGTCGCGCCAGGCTAGCAACACATCGCATTTTATGCATGACAAGGGACTTGAACATGCAACGACATGCTGCCTAAGGTACTGTGGGAAGTGTGGGTGTTAAATCGTGTTAATAAGTCGTATTCATGTCGTGTCAATATATATATATTATACTATATAGGTCAATTCTAACTCGGCTTGTTAAACTTATCGTGTTAATATCTCAAATCCTAACATAATCTGTTAATATAACGAGTCGTGTCGTGTCAAGTTGTTTTGACCCATTAGTGAATATTACGAAATAAGTTAACATGATACAATACGACTCGTTTCAACCTGTTTATGTAAATAGTTGGATAAACCCAAAATTAACCCGTTTGACTTGAGTAAATTTAGCATAATTTTATATAAATGTTAAAAGCACAATGTCTATAAAATTATAAAATTAACTATAAGTCCAAAATTACAATCAAAATAATAAAAATATCAAAATTAGAATACTAATAATTTCACTTTTAGGTATAAGGGTATAATTATAATTTAAACTTTCTTAACGTGTCATAACAGCTCAAAATGGATTGATTGGTTATCATCTCATTAAGCAATTGTGTCTTAACAGGTCAACCCGTTTTGACCTGAATTCGTTAAAACTAAACCCTAACCCGCTATTTTCATGTCGCGTTTGTGTTGGATTAACGGGTCGTGTAATATATTGACACCCCCAGTAGGAAGACATGATCACGGCCGAACATGTTGACAGAGTAGGAGGATGGTGGCAGGCCTGATCCAAGCATAACCCGACTCTCTACGATCTCCCTCGACAACTATGCCAAACCAGGTATAAATACAGCTATCCCACCTAAGGGGAAATGGCGATAACTCTTCTCCTTATTAACTCATTTAATTTTCCTTGTCATTTTCAACAATCTCAACTAGGGGTGTGAATATCCGGCCATAATCGGATCTGGACCAAATCTAAAAATTCGGGCGGATAATTGGATTAGATTCGGATATCCAGAATATAACCAGATATCTTGGTTTTTTTTTGCTTTTTTTAGGTTTTAAGCAGATTTAATCCAGACTATAATTGCATCAAATAATTCTTTTCACATATGCAACTTGGTTGGAGCCAAACCATGCCTGTAGTGTTTTCCTCACATGTTTGACTGATAATGATGCAAGGATAAAACTTGGCCAAGAACATGATAGAATAGATGCAAAGATGTTTGAAGCAAGAATAGTAGAAAGATGAAAATGAAGTGAAACAGATAGAAAATAAACAAAACAAAAAATCTTTTTTTCATCGCATGATATTTGGCTAAATCTAAGAACCAAACCCATATCTAAAACCATTAATACCCTGACAAGTAACCCTAATACCCACCTTGTTGCTCTTCATCCCTCCCATCTTCACCTTCACTTTAGTGTCCATATGAATCTTCATTAGGACGTCATTCTTCATCTTTAGATCCGACCTTAGAGCTGTCATGGAATTTGTGTCCAGATCTCTTGATGTCGCCATAATTGTTCGAAAAGTCGTCTTGTTCTTCTTGTCGTTGACAAATGCTGGAATTGAGCTATTGGTGATTTGGACTGAGCGTGAAGATAAGCCAGACAAGGCGAAAGGGGTCGTAGAAAAAGGTGTGAAAAAATTAGGGTTTCAGGAAGAGAGAGAGCGAGATGTTGAGATGGGGAAAACTGAAAAAACTGAGTGAAATTTATGAAGGGAGCCAATTACAAATATTTAGATATAGCCAGATTCGTAATCAATTCTGGGTGGGCAAGACAATATCTTTATCTGCCCGAATTAAATCCGGGCAGTTATCCGCCCAGGCATCTTGGATTTTCGGGTCTCAATCCAGATTCGAAAAAATCGAATTCGGATGAACACTTTTAATCTTAGTTGACTTTAGCATTGTAAGGGTCCACAGAGGTCACTGAAGCCCTTTATTTTCCTCTTCTGTAGGTTCTGGGAGTTTGGCTACCATGGTCCGTGCACTGTTCGGGTTACGAAACACGATATCAACAAGAGTGAACACAACTTGTAAACTCAACATTAACATGAAATGAAATTAATAGCTTTTGATTTAATATAAGTGAGTAACTTTGGGTGTAATATTAGTTTTATTATTAGTTAAAAAAAAAAATCTTTAGTAGGTAATCTTAGAAGTTGTTTGGAAAATACATTACATCACATCTCATCTCTATCTTATCTTAAAACTTCTTATAATTTCTTTCCAAACATCACTTTAGCACAAACACTTTTTAATTTTTAATTTTCAACGTCTTTGTCTAATCGTTTTACCTAATCATTATAATTTTTTTAAATTTTCAAATAAAATACAAAAAATAATTCACTTTTTTTCAATGCTAGAATAAAAAATAATATTTTAAAAATATTTTAAATTTATAATATATTATTCAATTATTTTCTCTAGTTTTCTAAAATTCAATAAAATATCTTAATTTAAATTATTTCACTTCTATATGCAAATTTCTCACTCATTTCATCCCCAAGCATACATTATTGTTTGGATATATATTGTGATTATTAATGAATATAGATTTAAATTTTTATATTGTGATTAGGTCAAATAAGTTATGCTGGTTAGTCGATCCATTTATATGAAATGATTGAAATAAGTTATGTTATGTTGGCTTATTTCTAATTAATTATTAATCGAGTAACATGATATATGCAATGACATATTATTTAAAAGAAAAATTCTGACTACAAAATGATTATACAAAAATAATCACTATAAATTGATGTGATTTGATGATGTTCGTCAGATCATAAAATTATTTTATTATAAAATAAATTTAATAAATTAGATAAAATCAAATTAATTTGTAGAATTATTTTTATATAATTCATTTGTAAATGTAATAATACTCTTATTTAAATGAGTCTATTAAAATTTGAAGGTCTAATTCGTTTAGCTTTAACTGATCATATTTAGATTGACTTGTATCGTTAATGTCTATACCTTACACGATAGGATTACGACTCAAATTTTCACCCCTCAAAAATACAAGGTAATTATTAGACAAAGGAGTGGAAAGTACAGAATTGATTTGCACCCAGATCAGACAAGAACTCGTTGAGAGCAGAGAAGTATAACAAACATCCCATAATGCATGTACTTTCAAGGAGGGTTAGACTTGTTCTTGATCCAGATGACCACATGAACCATCATAAAAATAATGTTCCAAAATTATGTCTTAAATATTGAGCTGATAAACCAAGTCTTTAAACCAACCGCACCCAATTCCTTAGCATATAAAAACCAACCACACCCAAGTGATCTTGGGATTCGTTAGGTAAGTGAGTTGAGATCAAGATTTTGTGAATAATAATAAAATAATTTGTGAATAATAATTATATAAATTGAGTTGAGTATTTTTTGAACTTTGTGATAGGAGAGAAAAAAATTGAATAAACAATATTATAAAATTAAATATTATAAGAATATGGTTTTGTAATATTATTTTTGTTTCAATTTGAAAAAGTTAGAATTGGTTTTTATTTAAAAATTTGAAAACTTTTAATGAAGATTTTATATTTAAATTATGTTTAAAAATAAAATAGAATGAGATAAAATGACTTAGAATAAAAATTTTGTTTTTGATCTTTATAATCCAAACCTACCTTAAGTAAGCTTGAGCTCGAGTCAAATAAAACAAATGGCCCAACTCGTACTCAAAGTCAAATAATTTTTTTTAAATGTTTAGAATACTTCTATTGTTTACTTTATATATATACATATATATATATATATATTCAAAAATATATAAAAATGAAAATATGCTAATACTATATGCCTAATATTTTAAATAATCATATAATATATGTATATAAAAAACACTTTAATAAATAACTACATAAATTAAGAGTTTTTAAAATTAGGACTTGAATGAATTGGTTAAATTTGTATGAGTCTTCTAAATTCACATACAAAATAAAATAAAAAATTTAATTTTTTCAAATCCCAAATTTTTTTCTCAAATCCTAAAACAAAATTAATATTAGAAAAATATATTATAATATTTTATTTAGTTTTTAACATTTATCTCATCTTATCTATAAAAACAAATTAGTCAATTAATCCATTTTATGGAACTTGACTGGTGCATGGACATGAATATCTTATGGACTTTCAAGACATTGTGCATAAACAGCATATGAAAATCAGAAATTCTATATGTAAGTTTTACACATTACCCACATTCACCTAATTAATAAGTGAATTTTCTTTTATTTTTCTATTTTAATGTTTACACATGTGCAATGTTTAAATAAATAAATAAAAAACTATCTATTAATTAGATAAAAATATGAGGTGTGAAGCTCCCTTACTGCATTTCTCCATAAAAATTGCAGCACTTTTGAATGAAAGCTGCCTATATATATACATATACCTAGCATCGCTCTTTATTTACCCTGAGTACAATGAAATAAAGTAAATTGTCGTTAAGAACAGCCCTATTTACGGTTTACACCCTCTACGTTAATATTTACTTGCAAAGATTTGGCTTATTAATATATTTAGATCTCGTTTGGATTAGAAGATGAAATGAATTTAATTTATTTTTTATTATTATTATTATTTTAAAATTTAAAAAATTTGAATTAAAATATAAAAAAATTATTAGAATTTAAAAAATTTATATTTTATGAAAAATTAAAAAAATATAATAATAAAATAAAAATAATTCATTGTCCAATCCAAACTAGGCTTAATTCTTAAACTTTCCTACAAATTATATCATCTAAGTCAATGTTGAAGTGGGTACACTCACTGGTGTATAAAAATTTTCAAATGAGTTATTCTAAATATCAAGTTAATATACAGACTATATAATTTATATTATTTAAATATTAAGATTTAATTTATAAAAATATATAGACTATATATATATATATTTAGAAATCTTATAGACCATGATAGTTATATTTAGAAATCTTATAAATATATATTTACAATAATTCATATCATTTTATGACATATAACTATCATGGTCTACGAGATTTGAGAATAAAATTTTTATTTTCAAATATGTAAAAATAAAAATAGAATAAAAATAAAATAGTAGCGTGGATTTAATTTTTTTTTTATATAAAAATAGATCAATTTTTTTAATTTATTTTTTATATGATGTAAAAGATTCAAGGCCCTGCTTGGATTTGGAGATGAGATGAGTTTAATTTATTTTTTAATATTATTATTATTTTAGAATTTGAAAAATGTGTATTAGGATTTGAAAAAGATATATTGAGAATTGAAAAAAATGTATAGGAATTTGTGTTTTATATAAAAAATTATAAAAATATAATAATAAAATAAAGATAAATTAAGATAAATTGAGCTCATCTACAAATATAAACGGAGCAGGAGATATGCTGTGCTTCACTGTTCAGACTGACCCGTGGAGACACAGTTCCTCTCGACCACGCAATTATTTTTATTTTTATTTTTATTTTGGCTAGTCGACCACGCAATTTAAGTACACAGAAAAGGCAAAAAAGTACAACTATTGTATAATTTATTTTCCCGAAATTATTCAAAATACAATTATTATTTTTTTAGCTGAAACGTACGTTTACTTTGCGTTAACGAATGTAACATTCTATGGAAATATGGCGCGCGTGAATAATGCGGCACGTGGAGAAGCCCAGTGCACTTATCTCCGACGCTTGCGTTAGCGTGTGTGTCTCACGCGCTCCATTCCTTCTACTGACAGTCTGACTCCCAGTCCTAGCAGCCTATCATCTCTCATTCGAGTCTCGACACGGATACCTGGGGATGGGGGTTGCATTTCGAGGAGAGTGCGTTTAAACACGATCTTTCTTCCGTTTTGTAAATTTATCTGGTTTTCCTGTAACGGTTCCTGGGTACAGTGAATCAAGATCGTGTGGTTTTCAAATTTTGATGCTTTACGAGTTCTCTCGCTTTAAAACTCAAGACTTTTCAAATTGGAGAAATCCCGTGCTTTGCTTATCTTGTTTCATTTGGTCTCTTCACCATTGGAATTGTCTGACTACTGTTGGAAGATATGGTTTTGCGCGTGCACTGGTAAATTTTCTGTCGCTTTCTCTCGCGCTTCAGCAATTTGGACTTGAAGGCTTATCCGGAAGTTGTTTTCCTAGCGATTCTTGGAATCGGGATTGCTGTTTCGAAGCAGTGAGGGCGGAGGACGTGAGACCAGTGAGCTCTGGAAAAACTGAAGCTGATGAATCTTCTTGCAGTTCTGGCATCTGGGTCTGGCACTGTTCCTTGTTCTCAGTGATGGGTTGCGTTTATTCGAGGGTTTGTATCGGCGAGGTTACTACTCCGAGAATCAAAGGTACCCAAAATGCGAGCACGGGGGAGATCGGCGTGTTCTCTCCGGCCTCTTCCGACGAGGGTGAAGGGACCGAAATTGGGGACCGGTTCAATCAATTGGGCCACAACATAGACCCTGAGTTGGGCGTCACCAGGCTCTCTAGGGTTTCGGCTCAGTTCCTACCGCCAGATGGGTCGAGAACCGTGAAGGTTCCCGCCGGGAACTACGAATTACGGTATTCCTTTTTGTCTCAAAGAGGGTATTACCCCGATGCTCTTGATAAGGCTAACCAGGACAGCTTTTGCATTCACACACCATTTGGTACTAACCCGGATGACCATTTCTTTGGGGTCTTCGATGGCCATGGCGAATTCGGAGCTCAGTGTTCGCAGTTTGTGAAGCGAAAGTTGTGTGAGAATTTGCTTCGTAACAGTAAATTTAATGTTGATGCTGTTGAGGCATGCCACGGTGCCTTTTTAACGACGAATTCGCAACTACATGCTGATAGTTTGGATGATAGTATGAGTGGAACCACTGCAATTACTGTACTTGTTCGCGGTAGGACTATATATGTAGCGAATTCTGGTGATTCCAGAGCGGTTATTGCGGAGAGGAGAGGGAAGGATATTGCGGCCGTAGACCTTTCGATTGATCAGACGCCATTTCGAGCGGATGAGCTCGAAAGAGTTACGCTTTGTGGTGCCAGGGTGCTTACACTGGATCAGATCGAGGGGTTGAAGAATCCAAATGTGCAGTGTTGGGGCACTGAAGAAGGTGATGATGGCGATCCACCAAGATTGTGGGTGCCAAATGGGATGTATCCTGGCACGGCTTTTACACGCAGTATTGGTGATTCGATTGCTGAGTCAATTGGGGTTGTTGCTACCCCTGAAATTGTTGTATTGGAGCTCACACCGGATCATCCTTTCTTAGTGCTTGCAAGCGATGGGGTATTCGAGTTTCTATCTAGCCAAACTGTGGTTGACATGGTATGATATCATTGCTTATTTATGGCAATTCAGATTTATGTTCTATCAGAAATATGTGTTGGTACTTAATCGGTTAAAATTTCAAGCAAAGAGAAATTTTCCCCCCTTTTTGGTCGTTTTTGTTACAACAAGAACATATATATATGGGCATTTCCGAATTTAGGGTCTTTTCTGTTGGAGATGTAATCAAATTCTGGAAGGGTTATAAATATGGTTGAGAGGATTCAGTCATGAGGCTTGATTGGGGGGAAAAAAAACCCGAGAGTTAGAAGCAGCATATGCTATATTTTTATTTGGCAATAAAGACCTGGAAATTATGTGACATGCATGTAAATGGGTTAAGTATAGTTTCATGTGATTCAGTAATTTTTATACTCCACATGTATCTTTGTCAAATTGCTCATAAGCAGTTTTTCAACAGAAAATATTTATCATGACCATAATAAACAAGCATCCATTTCTAATTTAATCCTTAAAGCTGAAATGTGGTCATGCGAAAACTTCACCATAGAAGAAGGTGATGCAGTGTTCAAAATAATATTTAGCGTCTTTTTAGAGTTTTCTCCCACTAATACATTTTAAAATAGCTTTACAATCTTATTTTCATAGATGAAGATAATTCATATCACATCAGCTGAATTCATTTTTTTACTGATAAACAAGTTGGATTCAATTCCTGACCAGTGAGATGAGTAAAAGAAGAGCGACTTACCGATTGATCAAAATTAGCTTCTGAAATATGTTACCCGCCTTATGCATCTTAATGACCACAACTTACACAATCAGCTCTTTCTGTTTAACCATAAAATGAGTTTATTTTTTCATTTTTCCTTTTCAAATCTCAATGTTGCATTACTTACATTTGCATGTCTAGAAACTGGGTACATTGTTAAATATCATACCCATAATTCTTGGTTGGCATAGCTCCTTACTTGGCCACTACTTTTGCAGGTTACCAAATTTAAGGATCCCCGTGATGCTTGTGCTGCAATTGTTGCAGAATCTTATAGACTTTGGCTACAGTATGAAACCCGTACAGATGATATTACCGTGATCGTCGTGCATATTAATGGGCTAACTGATGTAAGTAGGCTTGTTTGCAATATATTTGTTCATTCATTTGTGGAAAAAAAAGCATTTCCTTATGGGTACCAAGTGAACTTATATAAATATATATATATTTTTACAGACTGCTGGTGGTCAGTTGGCAACTCATGGTGCATTTTTACGACCCCCAGTTCCTCATGTTATAGAGATGACAGGATCAGAGTCTCCTTCGACCTTTGGCTGGAACTCTAAGAACCATCGTGTAAGGCATGATTTATCACGGGCACGTCTCCGTGCCATTGAAAGTTCCCTGGAGAATGGGCAAATTTGGGTTCCTCCACCTCCGGCCCACCGGAAGACTTGGGAAGAAGAAGTAAACCTTTTCCATTTTGTGTGTGTGCGTGCACCTGTATGCATAAACTGTGTATGGAGCATAATAGTAGCATTAATATTCATAGAAGCAAATCAGTATGGGTGCTCAAGTGTTGCATACTTGCATGACACAGGCACACATTGAACGGGCACTCCATGACCACTTCCTCTTCAGAAAACTTACTGACACCCAGTGTCATGTGTTGTTGGATTGTATGCAAAGAGTTGAGGTTGAGCCAGGGGAAGTTGTAGTTAAACAGGTCAGTTCTTTAGGCACTTTACTTCTCAAAACTTTTAGAGCTCGAAGCTCTTATAGACAATCCTGAAGTTTTTCACAAATTAATATGGATTGAAGGTTCTCAACAGCCAGCTAATGCACATGGGTCAAAATAACAATATGAATGAAGTACTATTACTGTTGTACATGATGATATGTGAATGTACAAATATCAAGAAATAATTAACCTTGAAACAAACAACTCATTATTTTTCCTTGCATCAAATCTTTGGGTGGGATTTCATTCGCGTCACTGAACCCTGGTTTGAATTGCTTGGGGAGTTGGTCAGAAAAATGGAGTGTATTCTAAATACAATTTTGGCTGTAATTTTGGAGTTATGCAGGAGTGTCATGATTATTACATTTTGCAGGGTGGTGAAGGTGACTGCTTTTATGTTGTTGGCAGTGGGGAATTCGAGGTCTTGGCAACCCAGGTTCTCATTTTGGTTGCTTGATGAAACTCAAATCTTACTTTTTGTCATTCCTTTGATTGATTCTTCAAGCATATTAAAATTGTTTACTGTAATGGTTTTAATCTTGGGCAATGCCTCAATAGATATCTCATGGAGTGTAGTTCAGATAGATAAATTTTATGCCTGTTCATAATTGCTTATTTTCGGTGAGTTCATGAAATTTTTTGCTCATTATTAGGAAGAACAAAATGGTGAAGTCCCAAGGGTTCTTCAGCGCTATACAGCTGAAAAGTTATCATCCTTTGGGGAGCTGGCTTTAATGTGAGTTCTTTCTCTATTACTGTTATACTCCTAAACCAAATTAAAGATATGATCTTTACAGAGACTCCAATTTCCAGGAGTTGGTTAATTGTTCTTGTCAATATAAAAACTGTAAGAGATTATCAAAATCGGAAACCGACAAATTAAAATGACTTTAAAGTTCAAATCCATTTTAGCATCACCAGTTTAATGTTTTAATGTGTATATGCATGTGCCTTGGTGATGACTTATTATTCATATTGTTGTTCTAAATGTTACTATTATTATTGTCACTACTGCTACTTGTAAAAAAAGTGTTGTATTGTTATTATTTTGAATTACAAACATCTTTTTCTTTTCCTCTGAAATATGTTAAAATGGCCTTTTCTAGATTTGTTTATGTTGTTGATCATAGTGATATGTACTTTTTTTTGTTTTTTCCGTTGTTATTTGTATTTTGTGGTACAATAGGTATAACAAACCACTCCAGGCCTCTGTCCGTGCTGTGACAAGTGGAACTCTCTGGGCTTTAAAGAGAGAAGATTTTCGAGGAATTTTAATGTCAGAGTTCTCTAATTTGTCATCCTTGAAGTTGCTTCGATCAGTTGATCTTCTTTCAAGATTGACAATCTTACAGCTGAGTCACATTGCAGACTCCCTTTCTGAAATCTCCTTCTCAGATGGGCAGACAATAGTTGACAAAGTAAAGTTGCTCTCTTAAAGAATTCTTCCTGTGTATATTTCTTTTCGTTTTCCCTCTGTATATTTCTTCTCATATTCCTTCAGCATCCTTTTGCAGAATGAAGGCCTTTCTGCATTGTACATTATCCAGACGGGACATGTGAGAATTACTTTTGATTCCGATTTATTGAGGAATCCAAATGTTTCCAGCCTCATGTCTGACAATCTAAAAGACAATGATAATCCCCAGAGCAGTCCAGAGCTCTCAGTGGAGAAAATAGAGGGAAGCTATTTTGGTGAATGGGCCCTTATTGGTGAATATATAGGTTCCTTGAGAGCAGTTGCTATGGGCAATGTTGTATGTGCCCTTTTAACGAAGGAAAATTTTGATTCGGTTGTTGGCCCTTTAACCAAGCTTTCTGAGGACGAACACAAGTATGTTGAAACCATGTTTTCACATCCAATAGTCCCTTTTATATGTCATGGGTATATTGTGGAGTTAATTTGGCAAAAAATGACACTGATTTTTCCTTTAAACTGATCAATACCATCAAAAGTGCTTCAGGTCCCTGATACTTCACATTTATGTCATTTAGGTCAAGGAACTATTCCTCTGATTTTCCCAAGGACTTTGCCAAGAATATTGATGTTTCAGCTTTTGCTAAAATTCAGCTCTCTGATTTGGTAAGTGGGGACGTCATCTGCTCGAAACTAATATTTCCAAGAACTTATGTTTAAAGAAATCTACTTCTGAAATCATCTTCCAATGTAGGAATGGAAGAAGTGTCTATGCTCCACTGATTGCAGTGAGATTGGGCTTGTACTGCCAAGAGACTCAGGTGGGCTTTTCCCTCTGCTATGATACCTTTTGTTTCCCGGATGGAATTAGGGTTTGATGCTTGTTTGCTTGGAAGCCTATATGCTAGAATGTGCATGAAATTGAAGTGACATGAATTCCTGAATAACATTTCCTCTCCACACTAGAAAGTCATCCCTATGGTAGAATACAAATGTGGTATGGTGATCATAGGATTTTTTTTTTATTAGTAAAAGATGAGTAGTATTGATATAAATGCAAAAAGGATTGGCCCCAGTACACATGAAGTATACAAGAGCCCCTAAAAACATTCTAAGAGCTGGAAATTAAAGAAAAGAAGTCATGCACATTGTTTCCATTTAATACAATAGCTTAAAACCACAACAATAATGTGTGAATAAAGTAGTTCTGTAGCTCTGCCATTGTGCGTTCTTTATTTTCAAAACAACGTTCATTCTTTTCCAACCAAATGCACCACATTATACACAACGGAACCATCTTCCACACTTTTGCTACTTGAGGACAACTTTGCAATTTTTTCCAACATCTCAACAAATCTACCACCCTTGTTGGCATAACCCACGCAACATCCACCATTCGAAAGATCTCATCTCACAACATCCTTTAACCTCACAATGCAATAGGAGATGATCCACTGATTTCCCATGTTTTTTGCACATGTAACACCAATCCAATATAACGCATCCCCTCTTCCTCAAGTTGTCCGTAATCAAAATCTTCCCAAAAGCGGCAATCTACAAAAAAAAAAGCTACTTCAGAAGGTGCTCGAGACTTCCAAATGTTCTTCCAAGGGAAATAAATATGCTCTTGAGATGCTAAAATTTTGTAGTATGCTTTCACTGTACATTTCTTGTGAGCATTAGATCTCCACTTCAATCTATCTCTCTATGCCGAAAGGGTCCCCATGGAGTGTATTAAGCTAAAAAAATCTGCTACAATGGATAATTCCCTATCATGAAGATCTCTATTAAAGAGGATATTCCATTGATGAGCACCAGGAGGGAATAACCTCACATATGCAATAGAAGCCTCCCTATTAGCTGCAATGTGATAGAAAGTTGGAAAGGCTCTATCCAAAACAACTTCACCACACCACATATCCTTCCAAAACGGGATTCGATTGCCTTCTCTGGCCACAAAGCGAATAAGATGTTCAAAACTTTCCCAACCCCTCCTAATAAACTTCCATAGACCCACCCCATATCCTCCCCTCACATTAGTTGAACACCAACCCCCTTGGCCACTCCATATTTTGCATCAATAATCTCCCTCCACAAAGACTCTCCCGCCAGGTGATATTTCCATAACCATTTTCCCAATAAGGCTTTATTAAAGGTCCTCAGGTTACACACACCCAAACTCCCATATGAAATTGGGGTACAAACTGTCTTCCAGATAACCAAGTGGAACTTTTTCTCCTCTCCCATGCCCCCCCAATAGGAAAGCCCTGAAAAATTTCTCAATCTGCGTCACCACCGCTGCAGGCATAGGAAACAAGGAAAGAAAGTATGTGGGAAGGTTAGTGAGGGTACTCTTGATAAGTGTAAGACGAACCTCTTTCGACAAGTACATCCGTTTCTATTCCGCCAGCCTTCTCTCAATCTTCTCTACAACTCCATCCCATATGGCTCTAGCTTTGAACGATGCCTCTAACGGAAGACTTAGATACTTCATAGGTAAGGAAGAGACCGAACAATTCAGGAGGCTAGCTAATTTGGTAATGTGTGGAACGGCTCCCACCGCAACCATTTCGGATTTACTAAGATTCACCTTGAGCCCAGACATTGCTTCAAAACATAGTAACAGTGCTCTTAAAGTTTGAACTTGGCTATCATCGGCTTCGCAAAATAGTAATGCATCATCAGCAAATAACAAGTGAGATGTTAACTAGACCATTAGTACCATTACCGACCTGAAAGCTAGAAAAGTATCCACTTCCCACAGTGGCAGTCACCATTCGACTAAATGCCTCCATCACAATAGCAAACAAAAGAGGGGAAAGCGGGTCTCCTTGCCGCAAACCACAAAATCTAGCTGATGTGCCATTAACTAGAACTAAGAACCGAGCAATGGAAATACAATGTTGCATCCAAGAGATCCATCTATCTCCAAAGCCGCACCTCCCAAGCAAGTATAGAAGAAATTCTTAATTCATGTGGTCATAGGCTTTTTCCATATCAAGCTTGCGAAGGATACCTACGCTCCCCTATCTCAATTTATGATCCAAATATTCAAGTGCAATCAATACTGAATCAAGAATCTCTCTTCCCTGAATGAAGGCATTCTGTGGCTTGGAGATAATTTGTTCCAATAGCTAGCTTAAACAATTAGCAAGAACCTTGGAAATGATCTCGTAAACGCTGCTAACCAAGCTTATGGGACGAAACTTCTCAATAACCGAAGCCCCAAGTTTCTTGGGGATGAGTTTGCAAGATCATTTCCCAGGGATTTTTCAATAAATGTTGCATTAAGGGATTTTTCAAACTTTTGAAAAGAGTGAAATTCATGAAATACCTGCATCACATCACCTTTCACTATATTCCAACAAGTTTGGAAAAAGCTCATTGAAAAGCTGTCTGGCCCAGCGCTTTGTCCTTATCCATCGCTGAATTAGGAGGATATATATGTTTGTTGAACTGTTCTGTGTACTGATGAAATGATTTTGTATTATTCTAATTGGCAATCAGAAAATCTGCTTAGTTTGAAGAGATTTTCAAAGCAGAAGGTCAAAGGTCTGGGAAAGGAAGCACAGGTCTTAAAAGAGAAAAACCTGCTGAAGAGTTTGAGTCCTTCAGCTTGTGTACCTCAGGTTCTGTGTACTTTTGCCAATCAAGTTCATGCTGGCATACTTCTAAATACATGCCTCGCTTGCCCTTTGGCTTCCATACTTCATACCCCACTCAATGAATCATCTGCACGGTTCTTTGCTGCCTCTCTCATTTCTGCCTTAGAAAATCTACACAAGGTCTGATATCTAGATATTGTTTACTTCTCCCATTTTCTTGTTTGTTGCTGTATATTTATTATAATTTCTTTTATCAAATTTTTTTCTTGTATTTCAGAATGGCGTTCTTTACAGAGGTGTGTCCCCTGATGTTTTAATGTTGGATCAAACAGGATATATACAGGTTGGTGCTGTATTATGCTTTATGCTGAATTTTCTTCATCAATATCTATATTCAAGTCATGTAACTGGAATTGATTCTACTTTCTGTCACCTAGAAAGGGGTGAAATCCGTACATGGATAATAATATAAAATCTTTCTTGCTGCAATCTAGCTAGTGGACTTCAGATTTGGGAAGGAGTTACATGGCGAGAGGACATTTACAATTTGCGGGATGGCAGATTCTTTAGCTCCAGAGATAGTCCAGGGAAAAGGCCATGGTTTACCTGCTGACTGGTAAAATTGCAAGTTGTACTTTGCTGTTAGATCTTTGTGAAGCCTGTGTGATAATTATACATTTTCGCACTAATTCATTATAAGAATGTGAAATGTATAAATAACTTATATTCAGCACTATTACCCCCAACAGACAAAGGACATAAGGTATCTGAACTTTAATTGTGGGGCAGTATTCTGCCATTAGGGGAGAAATTGGGATTGACTGATAAAAGTAAGATCTGCTGTTTGAGCTTTTGGGGATTTCAGCAGCCCCCTTTACAAAACAAGATTTAGCAAATTACTCAATAGAATCTATTTGATTATTACAATTGTAACTATCCAAGGGCTGATGTTGCATTGAGACTCGAGAGGCATTGATAACATCTAAAACAACATTCAACTATTAACTCATCCAGTTCTTCTGTATCACCATGGCTCCTCGAATAGAAAGAATTCCTATTCACTTTCATGATAATGTCAGGAATTATTAGGAAGGATTTTATAGATGAAGTGGGACTTGAAAATACTTATTGACATGTAAACAAAAGCTCAAGAGCAATCATTACACTTTCTGAGATTCTTCATTTTTCTACCATGCATGGTAATGTGGATACATATTATAGTACAGTGTTTTTTTGGGAGGATGTAATCTTTAATTGTAATTGGAATTACTGTCTGTGACAGTTTTTCTTGTCTTCTCTTTGACAGTATTTTTGGAACTGTGTGGAGCCCCCTTAATTGTTTGTATATGTGCAGGTGGGCGTTAGGAGTCTTGGTATATTTCATGCTACATGGTGAAATGCCATTTGGGTCGTGGAGAGAAAGCGAGCTTGATACATTTGCTAAGATTGCTAAAGGACAGCTAAATCTTTCAGAGAGTTTAAGCCCTGAAGCTGTTGATCTCCTCACCAAGGTATCATTGAAAGTATCTTGTTATTTACATTTCTCTCTCACTTCCTTGACTGTACTGGGTGGAAACGCTAGGATTTTCTTACTTGGTCATATTCTGATAAATGATTTGTCCAGTTACTTGAAGTTGATGAAAACACAAGACTTGGAAGCCAAGGTCCTAATTCTGTCAAATGCCATCCGTGGTTTGATGGTGTTGACTGGGAAGGGATTATGAATCGTCGCTTTCCGGTTCCTCAAGAGATCACCTCCCAAATAGCGCAACATTTAGAAGGTTATTCTGAGGAATGCAGTACTCTAGTTTCCTTTTCTCAAACTGTAGACGAACCCAACGTTTCTGAATGGCTTGATGACTGGTAGAAGAGTGATCATCTTGGGTTTCAAATTCTTTAAACCTTTTGTGATTGAAGGATTAGAATGCTGACATGCTGAGTTGATGGAGAAGATCAAGTGTTTGTGTAAATTTGGTCACACTCCCTTATATATGTTTCATTTTGGGAATATTTTTTCATGATAGAATTGGTAGAATATTCCTTTAGGAACATGCTCTGCCACTTAATTGGCCATTTAACCAGAGCTCGAAGGAGAGTTCAGTTAATAGGTTGTTATTTATAACTTTTATTTTATTTTATTTTTTGTTTTATGAAATTTCCCTAATGTAAATGCATATATATGTAAATGAATGAGGTTTCCCTTACCTTTTCACAATGAAATTCTAGCTTTTTAGCCAAACTTTTTCACTGTTGTTGATTGTGATTTGATTTGGCTTGGGAGAGTGATATTATATTTTTCTTTTTTATCTCATCTTTGTTGCATTCTTATTGTCGTTAATACATTGGATTTATATGCTTGTTCCTATCACTGAGCTTTGGAAAGATTCAAAAATTTGTGCCCTTCTCACTTTCTCTGATGTCTGTTAGTTTCTTGCATCATTTGAAATTGAGTTCTTAACTTCTTTGCATAACATTAAAATGGTATATCACTTATATGTATATGTGTGCATATATATATATATATGTTGGAAAATGTTAGAAAAAAAAATTGAATAAAAATATTATAAAGTTAAAAATATTATTAAAATATAATTTTCATTTAAGAATTTAAAATAGTTGAATTATTTTTTGTGTTTTGTTTGAAAGTTTGGAAAAGTCAAAAATTTGAAATCGAAAAATATCTGTGCTTGTAATTGTTGAATATTAAGATGAGCTGAGATAAGAAAAATGAGTTGTGCGGATTTTGCTGACCTTAATATATTTGTTAAGATTTCAGATGATGCAAGCTTGGGAAGTCTTGAATATTTCAAAGATACCGAAAACTTGTTGATCAAGAATTTCTTTTTTTTTTTTTTTATATATTTTCAGAAAAAATAAAGAGATGTCATGTAGGCAGTAGGCACCATGTCAGCAGCAGACCTACTCATCATTAAATTATTAAATTATGATGTTAATTATCAACGATAATATTACAACATTATTCATGAACAAGGCAATAAGATAATTTGGCATAAACCTAATATCTCATATATGAAGTCAACAGTTTTAAACTGTCTGCATAACATGTACCTCAAATGGCACCTTCTCTTCTTTTTAATTCATTACGTACACATTTAACACCAATAAGATAACTTCAAATTACGTGTAAGCGTTGAGTCTCTCTTTTTCTTTGTTTTCCTAAAATATTTTTGACTTTTTAATTAATTAGAAACTAGTGGTAAAGACAAGGCTATTGGAGAATAAACAACTACTAGAAAGGAAGAGGAAGGAGAATAAACCATTATTCTGAAGCATGAACGACAACTCAATATGTATTTTAAGATCCAATATGGGATTCCTTCTTGAATTCGAGACAAACAAAGTGGTCTCAGCTATTACGTCAATGCCGTTGCTGATAATGTGCTGATTTAATAAATAACATCTACAACTCATGCTTCTAACGATTTAAAAATAATAAAAATATCATGTATGCGTGGGGCGTTATACAGTTTTAACATGTTCAAGTTTTGCATATTGCTCTTGAAAAATGTGATATTTACTATTAAAAAACAATTTTTTTCACACGGGTCCTAAATTTATCCAATTTTTTCAAATAGAATATGTGGAACTTGTACATCCTAAACAGTGAAACAAAGAAAATGGCGTAAAATGTGTAATAAATTAATAATATTTACAAGTAGCATGTTTGCGAGATTCCGGAAATGGGCATTTAGTTTAGCCAACAAGTATGCATGATTGGGTGGTGGAGAATTCTAAGGGTTTATCATATTCAATTGGGTCTTGCAATTGTTTTTTCAATTAAGATTACAATAATGCTATATATAGTTATGAAATGTATAAATACCATGCAAACGTTTTGAAAAAGAGTGAGATTCACTATTAAAAAATTAATTTTATTTTTTATTTTTATGTGGGGTTTGTATTTTACTGACTTTTTTCAAAATGACTGCACAACATTTATGCATTTCACGATTTCAAATATCACTTTTCTTAAAATTATTATGATCATCTGATTCTTTGGGCTAGAATATCTTTCTAAAAGTGGATTCATGCATGGAACCAGGCTGTCATTCACCTGAGAATTGAGATACTCTCCTATTATGTGAATGTAAGAGTTTGTTACTCAAAACTAAAACCAAAACAAGTGTAGAGGTGAACCTTGATGAATAAATTGGCTTCTTCTTTTATTTTTTGGAGATCAAAATCTCAACAGAACATCATAAATTGAAAACCAAAGAAACAACATTAATGAAAAATGAAAGGTGTATCTGTTCCTTTGAACTTAACATTAGTCTTTGCTTTCTCAAAACACTAACTAAAATCTACACGAAAACTTAATCCATGATCAACTCAAGCTGACTTCTATCCCCATTAAATGTCAGCGAAATTCAACAACTTTGAACTATGCAAACAGTGATGGAAAAGACATAAATATTTGTATCAATCTGGTCTTTTTTTTTATACATCTAATGTAACTGTTGTAGAGGTTTGTGTGTTCTGAGAATGTTGAGACCTTCTTTCTCTATTGGCAAACCATTGAACTGTTCCTCTGGCAATTGGAAACCAAAGCCGCTTCAGTCTTTCCTCTTTCACATCATTTCCAACCAAAGAAGATTCCCCATAATTGATTCTGTTCTTCATACCCGAATCTCCATGTCTCGAAACAGCAGTAATCTCAGACATTGATCTTCTCTCGCCCGAATTCATATACCTTGATGTAGAAGCTTGTCCTGGAAATGAAACTGGACTGGTTTTGTACAGTGTGCTAACCTTGTTATCAAACGATCTCTTCATCTCCATCTCTTCCTTTATCTTCACAATCTGCTCGTCTTTTACGGCTCCAGCAATGGCGGCCGACTGAACATTATTCAAATCCAAAGAAGAGAACCTGTTGCTTGAATTAGCGTTAAGCATCTCCGAACTCAAGAACATCAGGTCTGAAGAACTCACGCTGCTCCACCGATTCTTGAAAACAAAATCAGATGCAATGATCTTGTGATTATGTTTATGCAAGATTTCTCCGGCTTGATCTTCTTCTTGCATCAAAGATTTCTGTTCCTTGTCACCCTTTCCAGCTAATTTTCGAAAGCTACTTCCAAGACTGAATCTTGAAGACCCACGACGATCTTCTTCTCTCTGGACAAACAGCTCTATGTTTGAGTCACCTCTCATCATCTCCGATTGGTCCATCAATCTCATGCTATTTGTGTATGTAAAATTTGTTGGGTCCTCGGCGCTGACCCGGTGCCGGCAAAGAGGACAGCTTGAGTGCTTTTCAAGCCAATTGTCGATGCAGTCAATGTGAAAGGCATGCTTGCACTTTGGCAACAACCGGAGAATTTCGATATCTTCGAACTTTGAAAGGCAAACTGCACATTCAAGTCCTTCCTTTGACCCCTTAAGAGCAGAGAATCTGAAGAAAGGAAGTGACTCGATCACCGTCTTGTCGATCCCGGAAAATCGAGAGCTTGATCGGATGACTCCCAAGTGTTGTGTATTGCCATTAATGGAAGCTCTTCCGTAACAGAATTTTGCATAGAAAAGGAGAAGAATTGTCAATGAGAACATGACTAAGAGGATCCCCAAGACAACAGCAAGACTGGGTTGAAAACTTTGTGATTGATCGCCTAGATCGGAGGAAGTTTGTGCTTTGACATGGAAGAACATGAAATGCAGAAGCAAAATCAGAAAACTCAATCGAATCATGGCCGCAGTTGCCAAAAAACTCTCTAGTTTATTAAGGAATAGTCGGAGATCATGGGGTTGTAATTACTTTCCCCAGAAAGCAATCCTTCTGTTTTGCCAAAATTTCCTTGGTTTCTTCATACACATTTCTCATGGGTTACTAATTTAATTTATAATCTTTAGATCTTAGCTTAAGTATTTAAATGTTTTGAGATTTGGTAGTGATGTCAATGTGGACAAGATTACAGTTTTAAAGAAAGAAACTTTGGCCAATGACTTGTTCAGTTGTTGTGTTCTGCAGAGGGTGAGAATAAAACTTCTCCTTTCCGATTTCTATAAACTAAACCAATCTGACATCATCAGACCTACAAGATGTCAAGTTTACAGACGTAATTAAAAATCATATGACAACATTGGAGAGCTACGAAATTGATCTTAAATTCTTAATGCATTCAGTCAATTTGTTGCACATATAAGCGCTGACGCATTTGATCCTTGGTTTCATACACTTCGACTTTGGTTCAAAACTGATCTGATGATGGTTGATGCAATGAGTGACTGTTTATTTATTTTGTTTTAACGAGTGCGTAAATATCGTATAATCATTTTAAAAAAAGAATGAGGTTCACTATTATTTTTTTTTTCATTAGATCTTGGATTTTATTCATTTTATACAAAGTGAATACACGATATTTTCATATTTTATGACTGTAAATATCATTTATTCATTTTTATTGAGGGAAACGCAACTAACTCAAGATCCAGGCACTTATATGCATAAAAACCATGGTGTCCTTTATATAGTTATTTGTGTGTATGTATATTCAATTATACTGAAGGAGCTATCAAATAAAAAAATAAAATAAACTGAAGGAGAACATGAAACTATTATTGGATGCAAGTGGTAAACTAGTTACCATGCATTAAAATATCCACAAGAAAGTCAATGGGGGTTGGATCTAACTCAAGATCCACAAGAAACTAGTTGCCATGCAGTAAACTTTAATATTTTTTAACTTTATAATTGTTCTATACCTGTACTGTAGCTGATTATCTCACTGTATATAAGTCATGATCCAGGCACTTATATCACTTAAATCTGCAAATAGTAATGAAATTATTTGAATTAAGATAATTTATTGAGTTTTGGGAAAAAATTTGAGAAAAAATGGAATAAAACTATCATAAAGTTAAAAAATATTTAAATATTCTTTTTGTTTTAAATTTTGAAAAATTAGTTTTTTTTAATATATATTTTGTTTGGAAGTTTGAAAAAATTATAATGATTAGATAAAAAAAATTAAAAATTAAAAATTGAAAAATATTTTATACTTGCATGATATTTGAAAAGGAAATATTTGAGGACAATTGCATTGCCAAACGGAGTCTTAATTTACTAAAGAGAAATCCTGTGACCGATCGACCCCCCTTCAAAACCAGCACCCGCCATTGGTGACCACCAGGGTCGTCAACGGACCCATTTCCGGTTTAAGACTGTCGGAGGAAGGTGAGAGGTCGTTGGGGTCGCTGTCGTAGGGGTGAGGTCGCCGAAAAGAGGCAGTCTCGATGGCATAGGCGGTGACGCTCCCTGTGGCCGTCGGCAGCGGGAGCTGGACTAAGGCTGAATGCCTCCTTACCCATCACGTGAAATCATCTTCATTTTATTTTTTTTATTGTTTTTGCTAAATTTTATTTTTTTAGTGTTTTTTATTGTATTTTTTAAAATTTTTTATTGTGTTTTTATTAGGGGCTGTTTTTGACACTGGAGACAGCCGAACCGACTTCCAGGCGTCACCCTTTACTAAAATGTTAAAAAAAATCTTTATTTCAAATTAGTTTATCCAACTAAATCACCATTTCAAGTTAATTTCCCAAATCAAGGATGAGAATTTTGACAAGAAAAAAAGATAGATACGTGAATGAAAAGAGACAAAGATATATAATGGGGGTGGAGTTGATCGTATATTTGGTGACACCTTTCCATGATCTTTAAAATGATAGGAATTATGGTATTTCCTTCCTTGTTGGTACTGTCGGAGGGTGGAGGTCAGAACCCCAGAAAAAAAGGAAATTAGGAGAGGGAGTTCCTAGCTTGGCCCAATCTCACAATTCAAGTTGATATTAGGATTAGAAATTCAGAAGTAGATAGAATTTATACCTCAAAAAAAAAAAAAAAAATGTAGATAGAGTTTGTAGATCTTAAAGTGTACCAAACTTCCAAACTTGTTCTCCATAAGAGACTTTTATAGTGAGATTCTTTTTCATATATTAAAATAAAACGTAATAAAGCCTAACTCCTACTAATTTGTACAATCTCAACCAAACGTGTATGGCTCATATCTATCTATGAACATCATGTACACTGTACACATGTGTAATACATACATCGATACATACATTCTGTGTTTCTTATGATCTATCTATATTTCTATCTAAAATAGCTAATTAAAAACCATTAATAATTCTTTAAGTATATTTTTATATCAACTTATTTATTAATTTTTTTTATATCATTTCAAGATTTTTTCGACTTATATATATTTCTCATAGATTTTTTAATTACTCATAAATATTATAAGTAATAATATATTCATAATTATTACTCAATTATTAGTGAGACTTATTCTTTTATCAAATCTCAAAAAATCAAAATTATTTCGTCTCATCTCACTATTTAAACATACATTTTTTTTTTACAAACTATCTTACCTCATATTAACTCAAAAAATTTTATTACTATTTAAAAATCAATCTCATCTCACATCATCTAATTTGCATATCAATCGGGCCCAAATGACCGTCTGAAGTGTTGATGGAAGGTATCTTGCAAAACAATCAAAGCTAGATCAGGTACTTCCTAAGGTTGTCTAGGTGTTCTCCACTTATGTGCTCAAGGGGATCAATTGACACAAAAATTAATAAAAAAAAAACTTTGCATGAATAAGTTAAAGGTCAAGAATTTTGAAAATTTGCTGTTTGTTAATTATTTTTATAGTTTGAGATATAATAATAAAATGTCAATTTCAATAATTTGAAGGGAAATGTTTAAGCATATAATAATTTGAACTTTGGAATATATATATATATATATATATTTTCGCAGCACATGAAAACCAAGATGTAAAGAATAAACACAAAATCGGCCGTGTTTCTTTGAAGATGCACATGAGGCATGACATAATTGCTGTTAATAATTTAAACATGACAGATGTCAAATAGTACAGACGTGACTTGTGTGACCAATATGAAAAATTAAGTTGTCGGTACCTGACTTGTTTTTTGACACCTGTATTGTTTCAACTTCTTCTTTATCCCCTACAAATTCATTCCGTTTGAGTTAAAAAGGAGCTTCATATTAAAATAAAAAAAGAGGCAAAAATCATATCTTTTTTTTCAAATCCTATATAAATGTATATTTGAACATTCAAGAATACTTCTGGTTTTAATTTTTGGTATTCCTAGAAAAGTGATATATATTTCCACAAAAGATTGTCCATATGCTAATGTTCTTTCATATCATATGTAGGAGAGGAATATATATAGTGTCTGTCTTCTTGCAACTTGTATGTAACTGTGGCTTGTGCCCCAGGTAAGAGGGAAAGCAGTACTTGCTTGGCAGCTACCACCAAAAGTCAGCTCCAAAAAAAAAACAAATGATATTAAATATGCAGAAACAAATTCATCCTTATCCGCCATCTTTTCTGGGTTCTTTTTAAAAAAGTTGAAACTGGTGCAGTGCAGTGCAGCACAAAAGCTGTACAACACTATCAGAGTGCAGTAGTCCTATGGCAAAGTCTCGTCTATTGTCTTCTATTACTGTCTAGCATTTGACCAAAAAAAAAAAAAAAACCTTGTTTTTGTGTTTTAAATGACAAAAACAACTTGTAAAAGCTCTTGGAGTCAAGGACAAGGACTGAATTAGATTTGGAGACATTTCTGTTTCATTGAAAATGTATTCATGGAAGTTAGTAAAAGATATTCACAGGAGAAGTTCATAATGAATGATACACTTGAATCTATATGCAATTTAACCTACTAATATCATCTTCATCGAAGCCTCATACCAACTATACAAGGTCAGTTCCAGTACCCTGACAACAAGAATTCTACTTTGATATTGAAGACAACAAATACCATAAGCTAGTGGGGGATCATGTTGGGTTTCACAAAGCAGCTAAAACTTGTACCATTTATCCAAAAGTGGTAACATTTGCCTCAAAAAAGGGTACTGTAAAAGGCTTGATTCCACTATTTGACCAATGGATGACAGTAGAACATTATTACATACAAATGCAATATTTGATTGCAGATGCCAAGCCAACTGAATAAACTAAGACAGAAAACTAAGCAAGCACATAAGAGAAAAGGACGAATCTCACAGGAGTAGACAAAGATTATAGCTAGGTTTTCCTCCATAATTTTCAAGAGTTAATAGTCTAATTGTACATAATGATACAGAATTAGATCTGAGCAGAGGCAGCAGGATTGCTACCAGGAAATGTCACTGGACTAGTGCCATTCTCTGGATTAACATGCTCTTCGCTGGCATGCTTAACAAACTCTTCGGTAGACATATGGGAACCATGACAAGCGCACACGATTTTAATTTCATTTGTGCCAAATCTGTAAGTAACACCAGAAATTGTTCTACCATTTGGGCCTGAACCAGTGGTAGAAACCCACGGTAGGTCGGGGTAAGAGCCACATCCCCCAAATTTCAGCTCTGCTGCAATGCCCGGCTTTATAGCTGAAAAATTAATTAATGAACCATCTGCTGTTGAACGATCGGATGCGTCTTTTGCCTTGAGATTTGTGCTACTCCCTTTCAGATCTTCTTCCACCTGAGAAGAGGAGCCTTCTTCAGGGCCATGCTGTTTGCCATCAACTTTGGCCCGTTCTAATGTCCTCCCATCATATTGTGTAGCCTCTGATGAATCAGGTGGAATTACCAGCAATGACAGACACATCAATACAATAAGGGTAAGAATTCATTTCCAATCATAAGCCTTGACCCGCAGTAAAACATACTATCATACCGTCAATATCAGTAATCGATTTTAGAAGAACTAACAATTAATTTTTAATAGCAGTATAGCAAGGGATAGACAGAGACACTAGGCCATTGGAATAGGTCCTAATTTCACTGGTTAAAAGATATCACTCCCTTGCATAACTATAAACCATAGCTGTGTCATGCAATTATATCATCTAGCAATAATATCCTGCAACCAGTTGAAATTCAATGTGGATCAACCTCGGGCTGAGTAATCCCAGTTCTCCCTAGGGCTTTAGTTATTGAATTAATTTAGCATCCTACGCCAGGTGACAAAGCAATGATGAACAATGAATGAGTCAAGATTGACATTTCAACCATATGCAGTTCATAGTCATGAAAGGTAAGGCTCCTTTGTGTGCTGAGGAATTGGGAAAGGTAAAAACCAAGTATATTAGACCAAATGCTTGTCCACCAACTGGATTTCGATCACGTTTCCTAGTAAGTGCTAAAACAGTTAAAAAGGAAACCTTGAGACATTTTACCTGAGTTTGGTGGACTTTTGCCAGCATAGGGTGCGTGGAATGGTTGTGGTTGAGAAACCAAACCCCAGGAGTTATCCTTGTCTAACATTGGAAGCTGGACTGGCGAATATCCAAACAATTGTGGCAAGTTTCCAGGATTCACAGGTTGTGTCCCTGATCGATCACTACTGGCAGAAGGCATCACCTGCAACATTCCCGGTGGTGGATGGCCTGATGTGCTGGGTACCCCAACAGAGTTTGACTCCTTCACATGTAAGGAGTAAGGCACATTCATCATGTTTACCGTTTGGATGGAGAAAGGAACACCGTAAGTGACATTGCCAAGCTTAAATTCATTTTCTGACAGACCGTTAAACCTCTTTTGCCCATTTAAGTCCACACCGCTTGAATCAGCCAACCCACGAATCTCCTTTGGAACCTCAGAAGACCCACCAACTCCAAAGAATCTTTTGGGGCCATCATCGTGCTGTGAAACAAACCTTGATGTTGAGCCCTCAACTTCAGATTCTGCCACATCTTCATTTTCAGCAGTTGAACCATCATCTGTTGTTATGGAAATGTGGGATGCTCTTGTCTTCTCATGGAAAACAGCATGAGCTTCTCTCTCATGCTTCTTTTGATGGTTCATCTCATCAAACATCATCTTGCGCTTGTTAACTGCCTCTAGTCGTTTTTCTTCCTCAATTTCGGCAGACTTGTTCGTGTTTGGAACCCAGCCTCTCCCATTCAAGTTTATAGAAGCATCTGCTTCAGCAGTGGTCTTGGAGAGGTCATTAAAAAAGTTCTCCTGAAGCTTTATTGACTCACTTCTCTGCGATCCAGTACTTGATTCTTGCTTCTGGGTGCCAGCTTGGAGAAAGTTCTTAAAATCATCCGCTACTTTATTCCCTCTATCACCTTCTTCTAATTTGATATCCGAGGAGCTGCCATTTTTACCCTTGGACTTGATAGACAGTCCACCACAAGATAAACCCAAGCTAAGCTCAAGCCCATTCTCATCTTCCATTTTATATGAAACCAAAGAATATCAAAATGGCTTAAACATAATCTTTTCTGCTTCTAATCGTCGTGTAGATGACTTCCCTACGAATCTCAACCCTGAAGTGATGAGCAACCATCTTAAAGATGCATATCTATGAAAAAGAAGATTTCATTACAAGTGAAAAATCTACTAGCCATCTCTTATAAAATACAAGTTTTTTAGGTGAAAACTTTGCTCCCCTTTAGCATACATCATCTGCTCCCCCATCATATACGCCATTAAACGAATATTAAACACTATATCTACTTAAGGTTATTAAATGGAAAACAATACCTCTGATTGAATTAGTAACTTTCATTTAATTAGCAGTCTTTTAGTTTTCCAAGAATGTTTTATTTTGTCTTTCTCAACTCAAGTTTTTTTACTTTTGAATGGATTCATGAAAGGTTATTGAATTTTAGATGAAGTTAGAGCCTATAAGTTATTACTTTTAATAATTGACTAATAAGGAAATGAATTTTGGTAGTAACAGCACAACCAAATACAACAATACCATTAAATCTGGTAAATATTATCATTAAAATTGATACTTAACTCCCCCCCGATTTGGTGATAAATCGATCATACAAACAATTTCTGATTTGGGGTATATCTGGTGATTTTTCATTTATATTGCACAGAAGCGTGAACACTACAGAGGTCCAAGTCAAACATTTCCAGTTGTGGTCCAACAAAACCTTATTGCCAGAAAATGGAAGATGCAAACAACTACAGAAATTACTCCAGGTCTTGGATGTCTAAGAATCCAACTCAGTTTAGTAGAAACACCAAGCAATCAACGTGTTTTTTTTTTTTTTCAAAGAATGACTTTCGCAAAGTGAGCTAAAATTAAAATGAATTGAGCAAAACAGAGTCTAAATAAAACTTATCCAGTATTCAATCTACTTCCAGAAAGCAAAAGCAATCAACTTCATAAACAAACACACCAAATCGCATCCAAACTAAATTAGATCCCCATTCGCACATAAGACTGGTTGAGAGCTGAAAGGGTGTTAAAGAAAAATAGGTACAAAATTCCCAAACTTAGGTTTTGCCTATTGCCTACCCAGAAAACAAAATACTTGATACCAACTCTCCCTAACACAACCACATCCATATTTGAGCTAAAATATTCACTGTCGAGAAAAATAACACGAAAAATTAAGACGCGTGCTCAAAATTTCCTTCTATATCTTTTTTCCTCGCAAATAGTTGGAGCACCCAGATCTGCCCATCAACAAGTCACGCATGCAAAGCCCATAAAACGAAATTGAAGACACCCAAAAGATTAACCCTCCCCAAAAGAAGAGAACGAACCAGATTAGAGCGGTTGAGCCCCCAAGTAGAAAAGATAGGATGCATTATTAACTATTAAATTACATTCAATCCGAGGAGAATCTAAAAGTCCCATATTTGACATATATACACCTTCATCAAAATCACATAAGATTCAATGACCGAAGCTCATCGATTCCCATAGATTGCCAACAAAAGAAAACCATTAAGTTTCAAAAGCTTGCCCGAAGAACAAAAAGAAAAACAAAAAAAAAAAACAAAAAGTTCAAATAAAGAACACAAACAACAAAGACGAGAAAAAGAGATACCTGAATTAAAGGCAAGACTAGATCAAAACTTACGCCGACTTGCACAGAGCACAGTGGGGGAGAGAGAGAGAGAGAGAGAGAGGAGAAGAGTGGGGAAATAAGGTAGATTTTTGGAATATAATAGACTATTAGTGTAAGAAGATCCATAAAAAATTTTCTTTAAAAAATATAAATGTATCCAAATATCAAATTTTTTTATTATATTTAATTAAAAATAAAATAATAATAATTTTTTTATTTTTTTTTCTTTACTTTTAATCAAATATAACGAATTTTTTAATATATATAAATGTATATTTAAAAAAAAAAATTGATGGATCTATTACTAGTAATCTAAGAAAAGAAATTGTTGAAAATCACCTATTTCTTATTTTCCTTTCATTTTTGTTTTTTGGACATGTGATTATCATGCCGATTCTCTTTTGGTCATTTTACTTTTATTTATTTAATAATTCTTGTTTGATGTTTTCACCGACTCGTCCTTTCTCCCAATTGTTTTATATTTATTGTTTTTAAAATGTCTTTACAATACATACATAAATCTGTCTCCATTATTGCAACCTTCATTCAAAACCCCAAAAAGAATTTAAAATATGTACAATGAAAAATATTTTATTTTAAAAAAACTATAAAATAAATATGATTTAATATAATTTAATATATATTTATCCATATAAAATATAGTTTGAAGTATGTAAATTTTATAGAGAATTGTCGTATTCACGAATAGATTTTATAAAAATAATTCATAAATTAATATACTAGTATGTAATACATTATTTCTATTTTAAAATAAAAAATAGAGCATATTATTTTTTGGGTTAAATTACTTTATGGCTAAAGCTTTCGCAAATTTATATGAAGTGGCACAACCAAAATTATTCTCAAGCGAAGAAAATGAGAGATTTAGAACTTGATGTGATGGTAGTGGCCAGGGCTGTGTGCTTCCCTAAGGCCAAACAATGGTTTTTTGTTTTTTGTTTTTTTTTTATAGCTAAAAGACATTATAAATATTAAAAGAGAGAGTTCTTATAAGATTCATACATAATACCACAAAATTACACTTGTAAAGAGAGTGGATCATTCACATATAAAAATTGAGGAGTGATAATGAGATTTGGATTAGAAGAATGTTATCATAAACTTGCGTTATTGCTATCCAATACGTGAGATTGTGCGCACATCGATTATAAGATCGATGAATTTTAGTCGTGTCCAATTTTGTGCTACTAGTGTGAACTGTTTTTGGCTTTGATGGTGATGCTTGAATCCCTTTCTAGTTACATTTTTCTTATCTCTCACATTTTTGCTTCTTCAATAGCCATCAATAGTGTTGAAGCTTCCCTTATATTTGGGTTGATATTGTTGATAAAGTATGTTTTGGTAAAGAGAATTTCACTTGAACTTGTTCAATAGAGAGTGGCAATAATATTTCCCTGACTTCGGATAGCAACATCAAAACAGATGATACTCTTCTGAGGTCCTTCCTTCTATAGAACTAGATTGGGTGGCTTTATTATCCCAAGATTTTGAGCGTTTATAAAAAATTTTGAGAACAAACTCAACAAAGACTATGGGGGGAATGGTGGTATTGTTATGCACCTTTTGATTATGAGAAACTAGATGTTGTCCATGACTAGAGAGGCAAAAAGTTTAGAAGAATGAAGATCATCCTCTCCGATTTTAAGACTTTGAGAAGGATTGATGATGCAATTGATCCATCAAGTGAAAGGTTGGTTAGCGAAAAGTGAAATGTAGATGGGCCACTTTGAATTCCTTCATAGATTCTAGAGTAGGGGTAATTGCGGAAGAGATGAGTCTAACTTTCAGGTTTGGTATTGCATAAGGGGCAATTGATTTCATCCTCATTCAAATAAAGAACAGTATTAATCAGGAATTTAGTGAGAAGGATATTATGGCTGGTTTTCTAGATGAGCAGTTTAAGCCTGTCTTGCAGTTAAAGTTACCAGAGCTTTTTTCGACTGATAGGATTGGGGTTGATGGGATTATTCTCATTGACAATAGCAACATAGGCAGATTTGACAGAGAACTTGCCTGAGAAGTAGCAAAACCATATGATTTTATTAGGAGTGGAATGAAAATTGTAGTTAGTTAGAGAAATCTTGAGGATCTCCTTAACAATTGTTTCTAAGAAAAGAGTATTCAAGAAAAGTGGATTCTATCTCCTTGGTTCTTCAAGAGTTAGCTCAAAAACTGTCATGTTATAGTCTTGGTTCTGGTTCAAGGGATTTGGTTGTGGAGAACGAAGAGGGAGGGGCGAGATCTAGAAATCAGATTATACTTTTATAGTAATGCCGTTATTATTTTGAAGTAGAAGCTCCCTTTTAGGAAATCCCTTTGATTGAGGAGACACTTCCAAAACAAGGAGTTAGAAGATCTGGTTGAAATATTAAGAAAATAACAGGAACTCAGGTATTTTTTGGACAAGGCCTCCTTCCATAAATTATTAGAACCATTTAGCATGGTCCATTTAGAGAAAAAAAGCTACATTAAAGGCAGACATTTTTTCTAAGGCCAAATCTCCCTATAGACTTGGGTAAACAAATAATATTTCAAGATTTTGAGGTGAATTTTTTGTGGTCGTTATCAATAAAATCCCACCAAAATCTACTATAAAGTGAGTACATCTTTTTTGTCATATAATTTAGAAGGATGGTAGAAGACATGACATAATTTAAGGCCAAACAATGGTAAAAACAAAAAGAAAAATTTTACTCCTAATTAATCATACACTATATATCACATATGATTTTTTTTTTTTTTTTTTTTGTTATCAAATATATGGTATATGGATGATGAGTAGATTTTTTTTTATTTTTTTTTTAGTTTAACAAGAATAAAAAATCAAATCAAATCAAATAAAAAAAAATCAAATGTGGTGTATGATATAAATATTAAAGAAGATGAATAGAAGGGCTTAATTGTAATTTGTGGAGGGAAGGGGAATTAATATTTACTTATATTGGCTGGAGTGGTGGAGTAAGACTGTAAGATACACGCATGCAGAAGATTACAAAGACTAAATTATTGCACCAAACTAGGTGTACCAACTTATTTATCGTGTTTGATTAGTTAATTGAATCTTATATCATTTTATTTGTAAGTTTGTCTCAGGATAAGAAAACTTACGTGATAAAAAGATTTTAATTTGTAAGAGAAGTTTTAAATTAATTAATTTTTTTTTAATATTTTAAATCACGTTCTGTTTTATAAATTAGAAGTTGAAATTTTGTTATCATCTCGAGCTTATTTTTTTAATATTCTGTTGGATCAAACTTACCACAATCCTACGCATTTGGGAATTAAGTTTGGCTTAAAGTCTGGTTTGGATAACAAGAGACTTCCATATTATTTTTTTAATCTTATCTTAATATTTAAATATCACAAATATAAATATTTTTTAATTTCAAATTTTTACTTTTCCATCTAATTATTATGACTTTATCAAAATTTCAAATAAAATATAAAAAAATAATCAACCTCTTTTAAATTTTAAAACAAAAATTATCTTACAATAATATTTAATTTTATAATATTTTATTTAACTTTTTCTATCTTATTTTTCAAAATCTGACATTGTTTGTTTTTCAAACACTTTCACTTCATCTCATTTCATCTAATTATTATAATTTTTTTTTAATTTTCACATAAAATAAAATAAACAAATTTTTAAATTTCAAACAAAAATAATATTACAAAATATATTCTAATAATTTTTATTTAATTATTAATCTTTATCTAAACTCATTTTATCTTATATTTGAAAATAAACTAAACATAACTGAAATCAATTAAATACTGTTTACAAACTATTATATTACTATTTACAAATCATTTCATCTCATCCTATTCAGACCAGACCTAATAACCAACATATACTTTTATAGTCAATTGAAATAAATGAAAATATTTGCAAAAGGAAAGGAATGGGAAGAGCAATAGGAAAGATTGATATAACGAATTATGTTGTTATATAATAAATGGAGTATTTAGGTATTGTTTGGACTTTGGATAGAGAGAATTCTCAATTTATTTGATATCATCTCATCTAATTATTATAATTTTTTTAAAATTTTTCATACAAAATAAAAGAAATAATTCTAAAACTTCAAATTCTAAAAAAATTATTTTAATAATATTTTATTCAACTTATATTATATCTCATCTAATCTCGACTCAATATTCAATCTCCTCTAGTCTCAACTTTCATTTTAAAAGAATATTTATTATTAGCATAAGATCTCCAAACTTTGGTGATTGATCAATAGCTCTTTATACAGTACTTCCAAAGAAATTGTTTCCATGATGAGATGAGCATCAAGAATTATTAACTTGTTAACTTTTTAAATTATTTTAAAAGTCAATGGTCTTTTGAAAATCCATTAATTATAAAACTAAAGCGACATAAGTTGTGAAAACAAAAGAAAAAAATATATATATTCCACTAACTTTAACTAGAAATTAATAATTTAATTACACATCAGGAAAATTATTTCTTTCACTTGTACCTATCATAGTTCTTATATTTGAGAAATATCTGTCCATAAAAAAAAAAATTACACATTAATATGACCTTATGTAATAACATCGCATTTTCTTAATGATAGAAATTTTTTACAATTAAATCGATCGCAAAATCTCATCCCTGGTAATTTTTTGTGTGCAAGATTAGCTTGGAAACCTAACACTTTTTTTTTTTATTAGTTAAACTGCTAAAAGTTTCAATTTACATCTCAATTACTTCGTTAGCTAAGATTTAGGCTGCGTTTGAAATTTGAATGTTGGGCTGAACTGAGTTGAGTTGAATTGAGTTGAGTTGAATAAATTATTATTAGAAATTGAATAAAATATTATTATAATATACTAATTTTATTTTGAAATTTAAAAAAATTGTTTTGAAATTTGAAAAAATTGACTTGTTTATTTTATTTT
Source organism: Platycarya longipes (assembly GCA_036559045.1). Classification (NCBI taxonomy): domain Eukaryota; kingdom Viridiplantae; phylum Streptophyta; class Magnoliopsida; order Fagales; family Juglandaceae; genus Platycarya; species Platycarya longipes. Next base: position 6,700,770 of record CM071791.1, read on the forward strand.
AAATAATAATAATAATAATATGAGATAAAATGAGATTATTTTCTCAAAACAAACAAGGCCTAAAAATTATTTGATTCTAATTGATGATATTGTAAAGTACGTGATTTCGTTGAAGATTATAAATCTATTCGTTACAAAACTGAGAAACACTAGTCCCATCTAATTTTTCTACCAAATTGTGTTTTTATTTATATATATATATATATATATATATTTCTTACTTGATGATTAAGAAAATCTATTTTAATAATTTTAATAATTTATTTTTTTTATATATTTAAAATACTTTAAAAATGTCTTCAATTAAAAAAAAAATTTGGATAAATTTGAAATCTACCTAAAAAAGAATAGTTTTTTAATAATATATCATTTTTTTAAAGAGAGTATGCAAAACCTACACACCCTAAAATTATATTTAACGTTACTCAATTTTCAAAGTCTACTGAAAACACATCTAAAAAGTCTTCTCCATCCATGTACATCTTAAAATCGGATTCCAACACTTTTAAAAAATCTCTTAAAACTAATCTATATTTTTATAAATTTCAAAAACTTCAAAAGAAATTATTGGCTAAAAATATACAAATCAAAACTTTTGGATCGACAGAGCAAATATTTCTTAGACAAGTCTTATTAATTATGAGTAGTGGTACTCAGCTGCCTAATTAGCACCGTTAGTTTATATCACTAGCGTGAAATTGTCTTTTTATTTATTTATTCATATTTTTATCATGTTAAAATATTGTAAAAAATCTAAAAAAAAATTAACATATTAATAATTACTTTCTTAACTATTAAATAATAAAAAATTAAAATGCATGAGAGATCAATATGAGATGTGAAAGTTAGTAGGCAAAATAGTATTATTGATTAACTATTATCTATATAATTTATGAAGCACTTTTTTTTTTTTAAAATTTCATTGAGCCACTTTGTTCCATCCAATCACATGCTAAAAAGACGTTTTTATTGTATTTCCTCTATTATCACAATAAACCCACTTGGTCTTTTGATGTTAAGATTATTTTCTTAAAAGAAAAAGATGCAAGTTTTTCCTACCATTTATGATTTACTAATTTAATATAGAGTGGAAAAAACTTTATATTTTATAGTTGTTACTGATTTCTCATTATTGATTTCTTTAGCTTTCCATCCACTTAGCTATTATATAAATTTATTATTAATCTTATTATAGCTATTGACTCTTCGTTATTTATTTGCCTTAACTATTATTCGTTGAACTTATTAGAAATAGTATATGTATAGAGATTGAAGAAAAGAACAATGAGTCGATTGTTAATCTATCTCTTAGACAAATATTATCTCCCACTCGTATAGAGTTTTGCAAAAAAAAATCATCAGCAATTATGTCTTCAGAATACAACACTGTTTATATAGTATGCAGATTGTAAATTCTGAACACTAACCCTTTGAACGAAAAGATGTAATAGCAGCAGACATAACGTTTCAATTAAAAAAAAAATATGACAGTTATTGTCTGAAGAGTTACAAAAATAACTGTAATTGACAGTTAATCACAACTGTTAAAATAGTGATCAGACACATCATTTCACTTAGCAAAAGAATTCTGTCACTTGCGATGATGCGTAAGTGCTAAGTGCTAAGTGTGTCTAAAGCGTCAATGCGTCAATGCGTCGCGCGTGCACATGCGTGAGTACGTGCGTGCAATCAGTGCTTCGCACTGGATGACGTTTCTAGAGTGTCTACCCTTTTATTTATTTTATATATAGTGAAATACATTCACTTATAAACTATTAAATATTTTACTGTCTAACCAATGTGAGATTAAAAAAATACATTAGAGAAATTTTCAAAAAAATAAATAATTTAAAATTTGAAATCAAATTTAAAATATAATTTGAAATAATCTAACAGAACTCCTTTGTATTATTACTAATTAATTTGATGTCTATTAAGATATATAAATTGTCGTTCTGAGATTATAAGAGTATTTTTACATTTTAGACTCTTTGCAAAAGAAATTTTAGATAATTAATTAATACATAATAATCAAATCATATTTATAGCGAATTAATGCACCACTAATTATTACCAAAGCATGACAAATGACATTGGCAGATAGAATAATAAATATATGGGAGACAAAGGACAAGTCAGCTAGAAATTAAAAAAGGAAAAAAACAAAGAAAAAAAATGGATAAGATCATGGGTAGTTCAGAGCATTACCCTGAAAGATTTAGTCAAATTACTGTTATTCTCCTCCATCTTCATCCGAACTGTGATTTGTTTGCACGGTTAAAATTTAAAATAGCCCTTCCTTTCCGCTGCCTTGAATTATCATCTTATTTACCAACAGGAACCCAAACTCATGCGTTAGTTTTCATTATTTTCTAATTTCTATCATATAAGATAAAAAAGAAACCAGAAAAGAGGAACAGCTAAGAGAGAGAGAGAGAGAGAGAGAGAGAGGACTCGGAGGAAACAACAAACATATGGCTAAATATATCTATCCTTACTGGACTTAAATCTCTGTGGCCAATATAAATAGCTCTTAGTATTGAATAACAGCAAACAGTGAATACATGTTGAGTAATCGTGTTCTTTCTATACACCAGAACTAACCCTGGTAATGTTACCTGCAAGATTCCTAGAAAACAAGTTTCAATAGTCACTTTTCTATGCATGTCATTGTTGTCTCCTTGTTTCTACTACGTTTGTTTTTATATGCAAACTGTTAAATTTGTAGAGTTTGAAACATGGAATACTGATATTTATTGAGCTTTGTTTCTTTCGCATGACATTATTGAATTGACTCTGGCTTCTGCTATAGATTCTGAACTTTTCGACCATTTAACAGATTTACAGGGAGAGAGAGAAAGAGAGATCAGAGGAGCAGATCATTGAGAAATGGCAGGTGGAGCATTTGCAAATGCAGACACACTTAAGAGGGCCCATCTGTATGAGTACAAGATTACTGGGTATTTCATATTTGCATGTGTTGTTGCTGCTCTTGGAGGGTCTCTCTTTGGCTATGATCTCGGTGTCTCAGGTGAGTTTTCCATTGATTTTAATGATCGATATTGATGTTTTCTGCCTGTCATTTTACCGGGAAAATTTCCCTTCATGAATAGTAGCAAATTCTATGAATTGAATTATAGGATTGATGTTTTCAGTTTTTAACATGATGGCCTACATTTTCTTTGTATCATCATCATCATCATCATCATCATCATCAATGTGGAGGTTCTTTTAGATTTCCACAGGACATCAGAGATTTGGGCACATTTTAGTGTTCAGAAAGGCAGGACAACATAAGAAAATAATTTGAAGTTGAAACACGAAGAGAGAATTAGATATGATCTTAAGGCAGGACAACATAAGAAAATAATTTGAAGTTGAAACACGAAGAGAGAATTAGATATGATCTTATGGAATCCATGATCCAGAAAAGTAGTTTTGGGTTAGCAGGGTCATGATATGCAACACCTCCAAAAGAGCTTTATTGCATTTGGGTCCATCATGTGCAGCCTCACCTACCAAGGAACATTTCCCTTTCATGATTTTTATTTTCCTAATCAAAACAAACAGAAACCCTAAAAGTGTGTTTTTTTCTATGATTTTCCCAGCTATTGTGTTGTAAGCCAACTTCGGCTTCATGTCAGGGGAGTTGATTAAACCAGGATGGTGTTTGCTTTACATATTCCTATTTACAAAAATTTAAAAATTTAAAAACCTCCATTCTCAGTTTACAACTTGAGAGGATGAAAGTAAAACCAAAGAAAGAGAGAAAAAAAAAAACACTCTTCGTGAGCTTCTTCTATGAACAAAGAGACCACCTTTATTATGTTCATATTTCTTCAAAAATCACATTAAGAATCTAACTTTTTATGCTGATTTCAGGTGGAGTGACTTCCATGGATGATTTTTTGAAGGAATTCTTCCCAAAAGTGTACAGAAGAAAGCAACAACATCTCAATGAAACTGATTACTGTAAATATGACAACCAGGTCCTCACCCTCTTTACATCCTCCCTATACTTTGCGGGCCTCATCTCCACTTTTGGAGCATCCTACGTGTCCAGAAAATATGGCAGAAGAGGCAGCATCCTCGTTGGAGCAACAAGCTTCTTTCTAGGAGCAGTTCTCAATGCAGCTGCAGTGAACATTTCAATGCTGATCATCGGGCGAATCTTCCTTGGCATTGGCATTGGATTTGGAAATCAAGTAAGCCTGATAATCAACAAACAAGAATAGAACAGTATATATATATATATATATATATATATATAAGATTTGCATAAACTCCTAATGCACTTACTGCTCTTCTTGTTCTAATGTTGCAGGCAGTTCCCTTATACCTTTCAGAGATGGCTCCGGCAAAGATCCGAGGGGCAGTTAACCAACTCTTTCAATTGACCACTTGCTTAGGGATCCTGATAGCAAACTTCATAAACTATGGAACTGAACAAATCCATCCTTGGGGGTGGAGATTATCTCTTGGTTTGGCCACTGTCCCAGCAACTCTTATGTTTATTGGGGGTGTTTGCCTTCCTGAGACCCCCAATAGTCTTGTAGAACAAGGCAAACTAGAAGAAGGAAGAAGGGTATTGGAGAAAGTCAGAGGTACAACAAATGTTGATGCCGAGTTTGCTGATCTTGTCGATGCAAGCAATGCAGCGAGAGCTGTAAAAAATCCATTCAGGAACCTCCTCCAAAGGAGGAATCGTCCCCAGTTGGTGATAGGGGCTTTGGGGATCCCAGCATTCCAACAGCTCACAGGAATGAACTCCATACTTTTTTATGCTCCAGTCATATTCCAAAGCTTGGGTTTTGGCTCAGGGGCATCTCTTTATTCATCCATTTTCACCAGTGGAGCACTTGTTGTTGGTGCACTGATATCAATGTCATTAGTGGATAAATTTGGCAGAAGAGCTTTCTTTTTGGAAGCTGGTTGTGAGATGATATTTTGCATGGTAATTAAATTTTTAATCTCTAGTTCTTGAACTTATTTCTGAAGAAACTTTATTGGATGGAGTACTTACCTGCTCTGTTTTTCTGTAGGCGGCTGTGGCCATAACTCTGGCACTGAAGTTTGGGCAAGGAGAAACCCTCCCTAAAGGAATTGGCATCTTTCTTGTGATTGTGATATGCTTGTTTGTCTTGGCTTATGGAAGATCTTGGGGCCCTCTGGGTTGGCTGGTACCAAGCGAGCTCTTCCCGCTCGAGACAAGGTCAGCCGGTCAGAGTGTTGTGGTCTGTGTCAACCTCCTCTTCACATCATTGATAGCACAGTGTTTCCTGGTGTCACTATGCCATCTGCAATATGGAATTTTCTTGCTGTTCGGAGGATTAATCATCATCATGAGCTGCTTCATCTTCTTCCTCTTGCCAGAAACAAAGCAAGTACCAATTGAGGAGGTGTATCTGCTTTGGCAAAATCATTGGTTCTGGAAAAAACTAGTAACAGAAACAGACCGAGCTGGTGACTCAGATGGGAAATCAACATTGCAAGTTTAGAGTCCCCGGTAGAGAAATTTCATGATTTAGTTATTGCAATTGTTTCTCGCATTCATATTGTACTGATCAGTGAAGTTTCAATCATCAGATCATTTAAAGAACTACTCTAGCCACAGAGTGATTACTCTTTTCTAAACAATACTCCTCTCTTTTTTTCATAAGTGGTTTCAGTGGTCAGAGTAACAACAGGATTTGTGCAACATGTTGGAAATGCAAACGCATATCCATAGTAGTGATGAAAATTAAGATAACATACTACACAGGAATGCAAGTGAAAGAGAATGCCTCATGCTAAATCTTATTTATCATGAAGAAAAATAAAATTTAAATATGCCAATAAAATTTTGCGAAGGACGGCAAAAATGCCAGAAAGTTTAATGTGAATCAGGCTAATAGTTTAGCAAGTTCATCCACTCTCAAGCTTCCTTGCGGTACTACATCTTGATAAAGGCCATCGAAATCTCTCCCTCTTGTAATATTAGAACTCTTCTTCTCACTTCCTTCAGGGGAAACTATTGTGTCCTTCATTACTTTCAAATTCCTGGTTTCTTGCCCCTCCACCTTTTGAAACACTAACTTTCTAGGTCGATGCCTAAAAACAGGACCAGGCGCGGCAGTCTGGGCAAGGGCAACTGCTCTTTGATAAACAACATCATCATCCAAGGAGGAACCATCTAAAATAACTGCACTCCCATTCTCAACAGCTTGTTTCCATAGTTGAAGAATTCCCTCTTTGCAAGGTGCACTCAACCTTGCTGGCTCGTTGGGATGTTGAGCCACTCCAGAAACATGTAGCAGCTTGTCATGAGTTTCAAAACCCACCTCTTCCACCTTACTTCCAGTGTTTCCAGCAGTTCCCGCTTTGATGTCGGATCCAATTGTTATCTGCAGTCCTTCGTGAGTGCAACTTTGATTATCCCATCTGGCATCACTTTCGGAGTTGGTGCTCATAGGTTTTGAGTTGTCAACACAACCAGTAGAATCCGATATGGTTGCACTTTTGAAGTCATTCTTCCTAGATTCAGGCCCATCATCAGAACACCCTGTGACATCTGCTTCGGTGTCAATTCTATACGTAATCTCCACGTTTGAATCTGCATCAGTAGCTACAGATGGATTAACATTTTCTGTTGGGGATAGATCCTTATGTCCCTCTGCACCCCCATTCACACAACTTGCAAGGTTCATGCTAGTACCAAGTGTTTTGAGACTTGGATCATCAACACTGGAAGTGTTGGCTTCCTCACTATCATTACCTAGTTTTGGGAGGGTAGATTTCCAATTCCGTCCTCTCCACATAAGTATGTGCTCATATGCAAAGGAGATAAGCACACATGGGACAAGATCCTGCAATTTAAAAAGAATTGATGGAACTGTTTCATTTCTTCTACACATGAGAAAACATGACTAACCAAAGTTTACCAGACCTTGAGTTTGGCACCTATTCTTCGATAGTCGCTCCCATTCATCCCTTGACAATCTATTCGGACCAGTTCACACTCTTCAAATGCCTCTCTGACATTTTTTACCAGGTCACAGTACACACCATTTTTTGCTGTGTGAAATACAAACCATGGAAAAATCTCAATTTACTTGGGGGCGATTTGAATATTTATAGTCAATCTATACATAAACTCAACAAAAGGAGTGTTACCTAGCTTGCATATTGGTATGAGTTTATGTCCCTTGTTGCGCATCTCAGTTGCTTCATCATGTGTTAGACCCTCTGGAACCTGCCGAATCAGCCTTGGATAAACTGGGGGAACAGGTTTCCAAAGCATGAGAGGAAATCGGGGATGAGTTCTGTAGTTGTAGTTTCTTCCTCGGAAGAGGAATACCACCCCACCTCTACGATAAATAATTTTCCCCCCAGTTCTCTCCTGTCATATCATATACCCTTAGGAACATTAATTTGAAGCAAAAACAATAAGGTAATGTTACATCGCCCAAACAATGCATGATGACAATATCACCCAAATATTATGACATAAGCAGACTATTAGGACTATTCAAGATCTACTTATCCGACGTTACACGTGCAAAAAGTCAGATTAAGTCTTAAGTTTGGGTAGTGAGATGATCTCATATAATTCATGAATAATAGTAAAAAAGTGATAAAAAAAAGTAATAATAAAATAATGATAATCAAGCACAGGCATACTTAGCCGCATAGGGCAATAGAGGCATGGAGTAGCAGCAGCAAGAAACCGACCTCTAGTTGCTGGTGCACATTGTCCATGTCCACTGTACACACGCCCTTGCATTTTATCTTGCACACTCGCCGCCTCTTCCATAGAGCATGGATGTTGTCCAACATGTTGTGTGTCAAACCATCTCTTCCTGACAAACGAACAAATAATCGTAAAGAAAACACTGTGCAAGAGATTTGCAACATTTTTCTTAAAAGCATTCATCTCAATTTCTTCAAGTTATTCGATCTCCTTGGAGAGGACAAAAAAGAAACACCACAACTAACAAAATAACGCTAAAAAACTTAGTAACTTACATTCGAGATGAGATAAAAGAGTCTCAATAAATTCAAGTAAACCAACATTGAATTGCACCAAAAGTGGAAAAAGAAAATCGTCAGGAAAAGGAGAAAACATAAGAATAAAAACCAACAAAGTTCCATGCATTACCCATATTCAATTGACGCTTCGTTTTCAAGCATGCTTTGATCAAGTCCGCAATCTCCTCCTTCGTCAACGGCTCACCCAATATCTCCTCCCTCGACCTCGCGGGCCGCGGGCCAGACCCGGCCAAGAACGGGCCGGGCGACTGAATCGGTTTGACACCCTTCTTATTCGGCGGTGGCAACTGGAAGGAATCAAACTCCTTGAGCTTCTTTTTGCTCGGCGGCAACGGGGCCCGCCCAGTCCACGGTCGGGGCATTGTTGTCGGCCCAAACGGTACGAAAGGTGGCTCCCGCAGCCTCAACGGCTTCGCTTTTGGGGTCTCCGTGTAACTGTACTTGAATTCAAACGGAGCTCCGTCGATAACGTAGGAAACCCCATCGGGGCCGATGGCGATATTGGCATCCCGAGCTGCCGGTCTTGGTTGTGACTGTGGTTCCGAAAAGTTGGGGATTTTAATCGTTCTCTGGGTTCGGCGAAAGGCGGGATGAACATTTTTGGGGTCAGGGTTGGGGTTTTTGGAGTACTTAGATCTCTTGCCCGGAATCGAAGGGGCGGAAGGAAAGGAGGGTGTGCCTACGGACTTGAATGTTTCGGTGGTGGTGGTGGTGTCAGTTTCATGGCTGTCGGCGATTCGGGTGGCGGACTCGAAGCGGCGCTCTCGGCGGATATCGTCTTCAATTTCCTTCTGGGCACGCCTGCGTTCTTCGAATTTCTGGGCGTTGGCGTTATTCCAGCGGGAGAACCGGACCTCCGTAGACGGGCGGTGCTGTGAACGGTTCGAAGTGGGGTTCAGAGATAGTGGCGGCGGCGTGAAGATTGGGCAGGGGACAGGCCATTTAAGCGCCATTAAGGAATTGATTTTAAGTAGAAATGAGGCTCAAGAGAAACATTAATGGTGTCTTTACAAGAGAAACATTAATGGTGTCTCTGAGAATGGTGTTTGGGGGGTGGAGGTGACTAGAAAAAACGACTTCGAACGACGTTGGGTTTGAGACGGAGGTTTTTGCCGCTATCTCATCTGCTCCATGACTAAGAATCAACTTACTTCAGATATTAACGCTATTTTTGGTTAAAACAAAAAAGAAAAATATCTGAGACAGGACCGGCTGATAAACGTTAAAAAACAGACTCCAATGAATATCTGATACGTCAGCAGCTATAAAAAATATTAATTGAGCCAGGTCACACCAGAAATCAAGTTGAATCCTCTCATTCTCTTTGATTTCCCGTTCTCATTCTCTTTGATTTCCCGTTCTTTCTCGCTTAAAGCAAATAGACACAACCTTATCTCCCTTTTGTAGCACACTTGCCTTCCTTCAAAAGTAAGCAGCCAGAACCTTACCTTCCTTTCGTAACACCCTTACCTTCCTTCTGTCACACTGCAACAGTCACGTAGCTTCTCATTTCGATATTGACATTGCAATAGTCACATAGCTTCCCATTTCGATATTGACATTCACATTGACACAACTCATGCCCCGCTTGGATTCGAAACTGAGTCCAAATCATTAGAAATGAGTTGGTACGGTCAGCTCATTTCGAATCCAAACGAGGCTACTCTGAGATGAGTTTACGGTCAAATACGGTATTTAATATATTTATTACCGTTACTTTTTTATTTACGGTCAAATACCCTTATAGGAAACCAGCAGCATCTCATTTACTGCATAACTTCAGCTGAGTCATACGCCCCTGGTTTTGCCCTTCGAAAACGGATTCTCGTGAAGAACTTCAGCTGAGTCATACGGTGTGGAAAACCCTGTCGCAGCAACCCATTCTTCCGTTTCTGCAGATTGTTGAAAGCTCCACATTTCCACCGTTTCAATGCCTCTCTGCACCGTTTTGGAGTCATTCAAAGGCATCCCGTGAAGAACAAAAATACCGAAGGGACCTGGAACTCGAGGAGAGGCATTTCGGCATACTGTGATCCCATCTCAGAAGGTAAATCTCTTCCCCTAGCACATTTTTTAGTGTTGTTTAACTTTAAGTACCCTGACCCCATCTCAAAAGGCAGAGATTCCCCTGCCCCCTTGACCCATCTTACATATCATGTCTGGTATAGGGTTCGGGAGTGCGATCAATCAGTTCGAGAAATAGTGGAGAAATTTCCACTATTTCTTCACCATGCCGAGGCAGTGCAAACCCAGGAATCCACCTTGTTGCAAACACTGCCCGTTGCTTCCAAAGCTATCCATAGAGTCCGGCGGTCTCATTCAACCACCACCACGGCTCCATGGACGCGATCTTTCCAAGTATGTGGCGTTAATTTCACCATTGTGAAGCTAATTGTTAGTGTAGCTAGACTTATACAAATTTGTTATCATGTCTGCATAAGGGGTTTTTTGAACTGCCATTTTTTGTTGTGAATCATCACGCAACTTTTTCCTAATTTGGGGATGTAGCTACGGGTTTTCCTGCATAATTATTTGCTGTAAGGGTGTTAAATCCGAGCCATGTACATTTGTTGCATATTTCATTTCATGGGTGCAGAGGAGAATTAGTACCAGAAGGGAGGTTGAGTTTACGTTGTAGGTTAAGAAGGCAAAAAAACTCCTCATATGTTTCGGTTAAACTTGGTTAAGACAGGTTTATTTATATGCATATCAATATGAAATATCTTTTGGTCTAACTTGTTTTGTATATCAAAAAATCACGTTTTTGTTTTTGGGTGGTGCTTGTTGTTCTGGAATAGAGCTGATATCATGAATCAGTTAATTGATTGGTTGAAGTTTTGGTATTTTTAGGTTCTCAAATGGTAAAACAGAAAATGATGGGGGAAGCAAAGTCAAACTTTGCTCAAGTTGTGTCTTATAGTTAAAAAGCACCTTGGTTTGTTGAATTTATATACATTGCGATTGATGGAACTGAATGCAATTGGTGTTAAAATTTTATGATTGATGGAACCTGTTCTAGTTGCAATTTTTTTTTTTTATTGCTCATGTTTAGTTGCTGGCCAGTTTTTGGAATTGAATATTGGTACTATTGCTCATGTATCCTGGCTGTCCAGTTTGTGGGTATGAATGCAATCGGCCTGTCAACGGTTATTCATTTGTCATTGTTCTAGTTGCATTTTTTTTTTATTGCTCATGTATCCTGGCTGGCCAGTGTTTGGGATTGAACATTGGTACTATTAGTGTTGAATATCAGATATTATTGCTCATGTATCCTGGCTGGCCAGTTTGTGGGTATGAATGCAATCCGTGTTCAAATTTTATTAATTTCTCATTGTTCTAGTTGCAATTTTTTTTTTATTGGTCATGTATCCTAGCTGGCCAGTTTTTTTTTCTTTACTGTCAAATACGAGGCTACTTTTATGCCCCCATTTCTCATTGTTTAAATTGTTGGTATTCATTGCTTTAACTTCAAATGGATTATTGTCTAACTCTAAGATATATAGTTGGGATTGTTTGCTTCATTTCTCATTGTTCTACTTGCTTATTTTTTTTTTTTTTGGGAAGATTACATGTTTTGGGCTGGTTATGGGCTGCTTTGGGCTGGTTTGATGTTCTAAAATGGGAGGTTTATATGGGCTGGTTATAAACTGTTTTGATGTATGACTATGCATGGGCTGGGGTCTTAAGATGTTCTTTCATAATTATCAGTACGCGAAAATTCAAGCACCACTAGATAGTCACTAATAGCCTAATTAAATAATTTGCTATCTATTCTTTATGCTAGCAGAAATTTTAATATACTTAATGTCAGAACATGTTTTGGGAACACTTAATATAGTATAATTATTATACTATATTAAGTTATTCTAATTAAATAATCCTATATAATATATACATCACTGCACAATTGTCTAATTCTGGGAACACCGGATGGAATAAATTTCATGTTACATATCATGCCATCCATTAAGATTCCCAACATTGAGTCATCAACTTGAGGCGGTTTTAGTGATTTACAATCATAACATCTTACTTGCAGTATTTGATAACATGCTTGCATTTGCCTACCTTGCAAATAGCCATTTATTTTAGTCATGTGATGTTTGATAGGTTCAAGTAACTTAAATGACTTGAATTTGGCAGTACAACTGGTGTGATGTGGATCATCTAAAGAAACTAGCTTCTATTTAAAGTGACTCACAATTCTTGTAGTGTCCTAACTTACAAATGCATCATGGTATGAGTGTCTCATTATGTGTTAAGTTCATGAATTATTGTCCAATACGGTCAAAGAAATGAGCCAAACAACATAAGATAGATTGGAGACTAAGCTGGAAATATTTTCATTCCATCTTTCCATACATTTGCGGGTAACATTGGGTTAGCTACTTTTACAACAGAAATGACAACGTATATCTTCGGATTTCTAACTCAAAATACAACACTAAAACGTGATTAAATCATACCATCTTCAAAAGGTTTCGACAAAAACACAAACCCAAAAGTACAATACAAAAACGTTAGTCTCATAATTAATACACAGATTTTACACACATAACAAAATCAAACAAATTTTATCCAACTATATCATCATTGATTTCCATAAAGACGCATAATTTTTATCTTATGCTTTGTTGGACATTTGAAGCCTAATACTGCATAGTCTCTTCTCATTTGATAGCGGTACTACTTGCGTTCCTCACGTAGACATCCGGCCTCTCAACAGGTATGCGCCCTTTAACTCCATAACCATTACATTATATACTTAGTTGTATTAAATTTATATAGTCTTGCTATGTGTTTTGTATATATTAATTGTTTCTTTGTTTAGCCTATATGTGTGGAGGTTGTTTGGTTATATTCGAAACGATAGGCTCTTTTTCATTTTCTATAATTTACACTACATGCCCCGATGACAAAAATTTGCCCTCTAATATACCATTTTTGCACATGGACAATTATTAATTTTGCATACTTCGCACAATTACATGCATTGCCATATTATCCTCTCACAGCTATTTGTGATGGATGATTTGGAAAACACGCGACGTGACCGTGACGTATGGGGCAATGATATGGAGGAGGTATTTATTGACATGCTATATGACGATTCCATACACGGTAGATTAAAGCCTGGCAAGATCACGGGTGCTCAGCATACTGCTTATGCTGAGCGGCTTACCGCTCTCAATGTGAGGGTGTTTGATGCTCATCAGGTAGGTGGTAAAATCACAAGGTTGAAGAGTCAACTACGTCTATTTCTCGATCTGATGGGTCAGACTGGGATGGGTTGGGATAGGGTCACCAATACGGTAGATGCGAGCGACGAGGCATGGGAAAATGCCATAAAGGTATGATATATTGGTGAATTTATTCAATTATGCTTCATTTTCAAGCAAGTGTCTACACTTAGCTAACTGACGTGCGTTTTCTATGTTGAAAACAGGTTAAACCAAAATGGGGGAGGTTTCGTACATCTGGCCTACCTAGGTACGAGGACTTATGCACCATATTCGGTGCATCAATTGCATATGGGACCCTGCAACACGCCTCGACGCAAGCACCACTAGATAGTGATGAGGAGCAGTGGCTTGATTCTGAGATGCGAGCTCGACGTGGTCCCACGGATGGCAGTCGACATAGACCCCATCACCCTACTGATAATGTGGGCTTGGGGAAAGGGTCTACACCTTCATCATCAAATAGGCGCAAAGGGAAGATGAGCCAGAAAGAAGCAATCATGACGACATGTGAGGAAATTTCAGCAACTATGTCCGCACGTTGTAAGCGATGGGGGGAGAGGGCCGATATTGGGAGTGAGAAGCGAAGCAAAGGATCAGACCCAAGCCTGGGCAGCAATGCAGGGTACAATCCACTACAAGAGTGCATGACATTTTTGAACGAAATGTCCCCGAGACTTGAAGGGCCAACGTGGTATCGTGCTGTAAAAGAGTTATGTGTACAGTGCAGCAAGTCTTCCTGATGATGGATCCTGCCGGGCGAGAGTTGTGGGCTCGAAACTGTTGATGCGCCTGACAACATATTTAAATTGTTGTATAATTTATTTATGTCACGTTGGTCGTTGTTTATTTTCGAGACAATTTTTTTTTTTTTGCATGTTTAGTTACTGAATGCTAGACGACTGCTACGACTGTTATTCTATTTGTGATATGAGTTGAATATCAGATATTTTCCAGACTTGATTGATTATTAAGGATATGTATTTATGATCTACATGTTTTTTTTTTTTTATGTAGTGAGAAAGCAATTTGCACTCAACACTTGTTAATGATATAGAAGACATACATTTTGACATTAACATGGATGGTGCGAATTGGGAAGCAGGAACCTCGTCGAATGGTGTGAACAATGATGAGTATGTGAACCAATTTTCTGATAGGGGTGAAAATGATGGGGGTGAAACTGATAGTAGTGAAGAGTTTATGGAAGACGCCTTACTCATCACGAAGTGGCTTGGGATGTTGCCAGATGGGCAAGGCCAGCCATTACATAATATTGGATTGCGCAGAAATCAATATACCGTTGAAGTTTTGCAGGGAAATCCGACAAATTGTCGAGAGTTATTCCGAATGGAGGTTGAGGCTTTTTGTGCATTATGTTCAAATTTACGAAACAATCACTTTTTGAAAGATACTAGAAAAGGGGTAACAATGGAGGAACAAGTAGGCATATTTGTTTCAGTCGTGGGCCTTGGAGAAGAACAACGCATCGTGGCTCAACGGTTTTAACGTTCAACAGAAACCGTTAATCGACACGTAAGGAGAGTAAGGCGGGCGCTTTGTACACTTGGAACACATCTTATTAACCCAACACACACAGCCGGGCCACACCCAACAATCGAGGCCAATCCGAAAAATTATCCTTAGTTTCAGGTATGTTTCGGTTTTTCGTACATAATAAATCCAAATAATATTATGTTGAAAGTTTGATTAAATTATTTATTTCAATCTAAATTGTTTAATATTGTGGGTAACATTGTTTTGGAGGGATGCATTGGTGCGATTGATGGAACCATGATCAATGCCGTCGTACCTAGTGAGGTACGCGAGGCATTTCGCAACCGCCATGGCCAAATTGCCCAAAACGTGTTGAGCGTATATGATTTGGATATGAAGTTCACATTTGTGTACACTGGTTGGGAGGGAAGTGCCCATGATGCACGCATATTCCTTGACGCCTTGCGTCAAGTCGATAACCACTTTCCATGGCCTTTGGACGGTAAAAAATTAATCTTTATATTTTTATACTAATTAAAAAATGTATTGAAACTAATATGTATTTTGTTCAATCTCTATGATTAGTTATCTACGACTAACCATTGTGGTGTTAATTCATTTAGCAGGTCATTACTATCTAGTCGATTCAGCGTATCCATGTACTCGAGGATTTATGCCTCCATATCCAAGAGAAAGATATCATAGAAGTGACTATGCTGGTCAGCGGGGATTTAGGGGCTACAAAGATTATTTTAATTACCGTCATTCATCAATCCGTAATGTCATAGAACGTGCGTTTGGGGTCTTAAAATCACGTTTTCGAATTTTAAGAAATATGCCTGCATATTCAATTACGAAACAAGGCCAACTGATTACCGCATGTTGTACATTACATAATTTTATTAGAATGACGACACCAGACGACTTTATATTTGAGGAATGGGCCAACAAGAAGCTTGATCCGAATGGCCGTGCAGTTAGTGAAGATGCAGATGCAGCACGTCATCCTAACATGACGTTGGAATCAGCACAATATATGGTTGCATTTAGGGATGATATTGCCAGAAATATGTGGGCGGCCAGGTGCAGTTTGTGAATGGAGTATTAGACATTTCTTAATTTGTGCTTGTCATCCTTGCACAGGGACCATGCTAATCTTCTCTGTGGTCATTCAAATTTTTAGATTGTCTTCGAATGGACAATGGACAATTAGACATCATGACATGTAATATAAGTGAAATATATAAACTGTTTTATAAGAGTGTTGTTTGATTATTCGAACTTATTGAATTTGGCATGTACATTTTCAACGTTGTAGAAATTATAAGTTTCTTTACTGTCAAATTTTGATGACTTATGGATACGGAAGTGTGTTTTTACTATAGGTGTTGTGATATGTATTTTTTTAAATTTTATATATATATATATATATATGTTTCAAAATTAATTTTATTGATCAAAACGTAATTCTTATAATAATACAAATATTAACATAGAATTACATAAAATAATTTATCAAATTTTAACATGGTCTAACTAAAATATAATTTAATTTGATTTTTTTTATATAATTTTACGAAGTCAAAAAATTTATAAATTGATAATTATTATTGTGTAATTGGATAAAATGATTATTATTTATTTATATACAAATTCATAAATAAAAAAAGCTATGGGACCCACTTATATTAATTTTCTAACAACCTAAACTCATCTCATCTCACTTTCAATCCAAACACACAAAAACTCATCTCAACTCATCTCAACTCACTCATCTCACTACTATTCATAACTCATCTCATCTCAACTCATCTCATCTCCGAATCCAAGCGGGGCCTCAGAGTTTCCATCACACCCCTTGACAGCCTTGCATTTTTTGACTTTTTTTTTATTCGATTTAAGAAATTTTACTTTGTGATGTAACGATATTTCTAATTCGAACTTATATATCCAGTTTGCAAATTTGAAAATGAAATATTCTAGTTTCAAATGAAATTTTTTAGTTCGAACTAGAAATATAATATTGAATTGTTATTGTTAAGAATGTCGGTATCGAAATGGGATGGTGTGATATGATGAAAGGAGGCCACGACAGAAGTGAGGGGGAGTCAAGAAAGCCTATGGGCTATGTGAATTGCGAAGACGAAAAGGGGATGCTAGAGAATTTTAGGGTTTGTTCGATGAATATGAGAGGGATCCAGCCTTCAAGTTTTGGTGTGGCACGACTTATTTTTGTTTTCTATAGTTGCTGACGTGTCACTCCCTTATTAGAGGGCTTTTTTCACAATTATAAGCCGTTCCGGCTCCCCATGTCTAAAACAAAATCTCATTCTTTAATAGGATGGCACTTATAGTCGAATGAGTGGGAATATGATTTTTACACTAACCAATTAAAGGCTGTCATATAAGTATCTACACATATTTCTATTTACACCTTTACATAGGTGATAAAACAAAATTAAATACTACTATATCCGCCCCCTCTCTCTTTCTCTTTCTCTCTCATTGGACTGCCTAATTATTAGATCACTTTCTGTATTTTTTTGGTTCCCTCTATCCAAATTCTTAACTTTTCTCTCCAAATTTGTCATCATTCTATGTCTCATTTCCAGCTTATCTTGTTCGCATATATGAATGACGCTCATGGTAAAATCACACATAAAATCGACAACTTTCTTTTTAGATATTCTTTCCAAAGTTTGTGACAGCTGATTATAGATTACAAACATAGGTGGTGCACCTACTCTACTAGGTGCGAAAGGAGCTACCTCATCATTGTTTGCTTATGTTCATACAATATACATTTAAAAATTCAATTATTCAAAGCTCTTACATATATGGCCTTCTGCCATAAAAGGAAAAAATCGCGGGTAAATTTAGAGAGTTGAAGATGCAATGAGATTGGCCTTGGAAGGGAAGAGAAGTTTGATGCAAGGGCGTGTCGTGCGAAAGGGAAAGTGAATGAGTTAAGGTTGTACTTAGATCTAAAGTTGTAAGTGAGATTTGCTATATATTAACTATTACTTTCTAGATCTATTATAGAAGACTCGTGGGAAGAGAGGGAGGGAGAAGGAATGGAAGGGATGGGGAAGATGGAGGGAAAAGAATTTAGAGAAGAGAGGGAAAGGAAGAAGAAGACAGTGTAGGTGCACGTGTTTTTTCTGCATCTCTTACATGGAAAATTTGTATTGGCTAGGTGTAAAAATAAATTTCCCATCCATCCATTTTCAAAATTTTCCCTCTTTAATAACTCATTCTAATACATAGATTGTTGACTGTTTAGAAGGTCCTCTGTGTCAACTATACAATCTATTACACAAAGTGTCATTTCTTAACTTGTGGGCAACTGAATTGCCTTCACAATATATGTGGCTAAAATAACATTCTTTATATCTGGCCATAATTGCTTGAATATTAGAGATGAGCATTCCAAAATAGCTATCATCTTGTTTCCTCTGTTGGCCATCATTGACAATTGTTTTAGAGTCATCTTCTAATATTACCTTTTTGATTTCCAATTCAAGACTAAGACTAATCACTTTGAGTGCAGTTGTTGCCTCTGCTAGGTGTAGATCGGGAAATACAACTTGTTTCTTCTTCGAAGTTGCCAAAAAAAATGCATTCATTGTCTCTAAGCAACGCCTATTCCTATTTTATATTGCATTGAATTAACTATCACATCCCAGTTGATTTCACAAAAATCTTGAGGTGTACATTTTCATGTAACTCTCCTATTGTTTGTAGATGAAATCTAAGTAACTTCTTGTAAGTCTATAGACTATGGTAGAGATATTTGTCAGCATATTTTTCACTTATGCAAGATAGTCGTAGGATTAGTGAGAGTATTCTTAAAAACAAAATCATTATTTCTCCACCATATATTCCAAAAATCAAACATAGTTTAATCATCTCTTTCTTGTTTAGTCTCTTGAGCATGTCCTATAGTAAACCCTTAAAACTATTGTATGATGGCTTTGTTTTCTAAATTTTCTTTAGCATTGACTTAAAAGATTAGTAGTTGAAACACATTCCCATAATATGTATTATTTCATTTCTTGTTCCCTAAGGAACATAGGACAAGCTGAGTTATAAAGAGTTTTCTTTTTACACACCTTAAACTTGGTAGGCAGAATATTTCAACATGATCTATACAAAAAATCTTGGTTGCTGGAGCTATTGCAATCTTCCACAATCTGGTCCATTCTTCTCGAAGGGAAAGACTTTTGAGAGTTTTGGTCTTTTTTCCTTTCCTGCAGCTTCCCTTATTAGTGATAAGCAGTTTTTATTATAAACTATCCATTTACATTACTTCTCCAAATCAACTTGTCTTATTGATTGTGCTAACTAATTGGAAATTGAGTTGTTAGATCGCTTATGTGCTATTAAAAACTGCTTGAATTAAAGAAGTGTTCCATTCTTTACTTTCTTGATGAACAAGAGTCTCCACTATAGCATCCTCCCCCAATAAATTATTTCAAGATTAAGGTTTATATGACATAGGTTGAGGCAACCAAGAATTTGTCCCAATTATGATAGATTTACTATTGCCAATTCTCCATATAGTGCCTTCTTGAAGTAGGACTCTGCTGGCAGATAAGAATATTCTCTAAATGTAGAAGGGATTGCTTCCAAGCTTAGCATTGAAAAGATCAGAATGGGCATAATATTTTGCTTTTAAGAACTCTTAATGATAGAGAATTTGGATTTCGATCATACTCCAACCTTACATTGCTAACAAAACAAGGTTAAAGTGTTCAAATTTTCTAAAACTAGGCCCTTTACTTCTTTAGACTTCCCAATTTTAGACCAACTCAAACAATTCATTTTCCTTTCCTGGATTGCTTAACCCCACCAATAACTTCTCATCAGCCTGTTTAATTGTTTCAACAAGCCTTTAGGTAGTTTAAAAACTCAAATTGAATAGGTGTGAATGGCTTGTATTACTAATTTGACCAAAATCTCCCTACCTACTTGTGATAAGAACTTCAACTTCTAATTGCTTAGTTTCCCTCTAACTTTATCAATTATTTTTTTGAAATCCTTGTTCCTCGATCTTCTTATCAAAGTCAGAAGGCCAAGATATCTTTCATAGAAACTTATAATTCTGACTCCTGCAATAGTTGTTATAATATCCCCTGTTAAGAGTTGTGTATTTTTACTGAAGAAGAGAGATGGTCTTTCTTTACTGAGCCTCTGCCTTGATACAATTTCATATTGGCTTAAGAGATAAAGTATCTTGCTCCATTCTAAAGATGAAGATTGGCAAAATAGAATTTCTCCATTTGCAAAAAATAGATGATTCGTATGAACTTGATCTTTGCCCAGTAGTATACCGATTATCATCCTTTTTTCTTCTGCCTTGTTAAGCATTTGACTAAGAGCTTCAGAACACATTATAAATAGATATTGTGACAGGAGGTCACTCTATCTAATACCTTTAGTTAGAATAAAAAGTGGTTGTGGGGAACCATCAATTAAGAGGGAATATAAGACTGTAATTACACAGTTGAGAATAAGGTCAATCAATCTCATATTAAAACCTATAATTTCCATCATAGTTTCAATAAAACTCCTCTCCAACCTTCATATCTAACTTTAGGGTCATGTCTAGTCGATCTCTCTGTTTTACGATACATAGTATGCAAGACTTTAAATGCAACTACTACATTATCAACTATTAATCTCCTTTAGACAAATATACTTTGAGTTAGGGAGATGATCTTCCTGGGACAAATACACTCTGAGTTGGGGAGAGGATGTTTGGTAGGATTGTCTTCAATCTATTGGCTAGAGCCTTGGCCATTACTTTGTATAAAACATTACATAAACTAATTGACCAAAATTTTGAGACAATGGTAGGATTTTTTATTTTTGGAATTAAGATTATGAAAGTCTTATTTATAGAATTCTCTCACCTATCTGTGTTTAAAGCCTTGACTGCTTCACATAAATCCTTACCTACAGTATCCCAGTGCTGTTGAACAAAATACAATTGAAAATCCATCAGGTCCTAGAGAACTTTTGGGGTTTATGTTAAGGATTGCTTCTTATACTTCTGAGAAAACAAAATCTTTTGAAAGAATACTATTCATCTCCTTTGTGATCATTGTTGGCATGACCTCCACATATTATGATTGATCCAATGGATTAGAAGTAGCAAACAGATTACACTAATGCTGACAATAGAATTGTTCTTCCTTCTCTGAATAGCACAAGTGTGAAAATATTTGGAATTTATATCCTCCTCTTTGATCTATTTCTATTTAATCTTTGTTTCCACTTGAATTCCTCTTGCTCCAATTTCATATTCACATTTCTTTGAATCTGATTTATCTTCTTGAGTAGATCCTATGCTCTTCTCTTGAAGTTGTTTCACTTTGTTGAGCTGAGTTTCAATAGCTGCATTGATTTGCTTCTCTTGACTTCTATTCTAGTTAAATTGACTTCTACATCTGTCAGTTTGTTAGAGAATTATGCCAATGTTTTTCCAATTCTATTATTGTCATTCTATGAACTAGTGATCATTGCCTTACAATCATTGTTAAGGCTTCAACTTAGTTCATATTTGAAGACTCTTATTCTCCTTCTTGCAGGTTGAGTTTGAGAACTCAGATTTGTTAGAAGAGGACTGGGATCTGAAGAGCATGTTGCTAGTGTAGTGACAATAATATCTTGAAAGCTATTTATACAATCAGTATTAGCAAACGCTCTATCTAACCTCTCTTTAGTACATTAAGTTCATTCTCTGTTGTTGAAACAAGTACGTTTGGTGCCAATGTATCCCAAGTCATTTAAGTCACTATCTTGTAATGCTTGTCTAAAACTCTCCATTTGAGCAAAATGTTTGTAAGGTCCACAATGCTTCTCATGTTGATGAAGTATTTCATTAAAATCTCTTATTCATAGCCATGATCTATTATCCAAAGGTTGTAAAAACCTTAATAATTGCCCGCTTCCTTCCCTTTTTGCAATTATTGGGTTGCCATAAAATCCTGTAAGGGTCCAAGCCTTCCCAATTTGTGGATCATTTACTCTAACGGATATGTGTGAGCTTGTGTATCATTCAACCTCTATAGAAAAACTTGATTTCCACACCATTGCCAACCCTCCACTACTTCCTTTACTGTCCATTGTAAAACTTTTGTCAAAACCGATTTTGTTTATAATAATTTCAATCTTTTTTCTTTTACTTTTTGTTTCAATAAGGAAAATGATGTGTGGGCACTTTTGCTTCACCATAACTTGAAGCTCTCGAGTTGTATGAATGTTTCCAAGCTCTCGACAATTTCATGTAAGTCATCTCATTACTACTAGTGGGGCTATTTAGTAGCCTCCACCAACGGTTCATGAGTTATGCTCCTTGTAGAATTGAGCCCCTCTTTAAGTTTCTTGTTTAGACCTTGTTGATCTTCACTATCTAACATTTCTTTGTCCTTTTGTCTACAACTTGTGCCATCTGTGCTAGTATCTTTACTTTCCATTTCATCTAGTCTTAGTAGATTAATTGTTCTTGCGCTTTTCAACTCAATTTCTTAGTTGATAAGTTCACTTTGCTAAGAGAATTATGTCTTGAATAGACAAGTTGACTACCTAATAATGAGTTCAGAGACTGAGTAGCTTGACTACTAAGGTTAGTATTCAAATCTTCCTGAGCCTTATTAGTTTTGTTTCTCTCCTCTGATGAAGCTCTCTTATGGTATTCAAGTTGGTCAGCCTATTTTTTATACTCTAGTTGAATTTATGTTTCCCCTTGTCAATTGCTATACCAATTGAGTGATAATAGACATCTTGAAGATTAGGAAAAGGAACCATGGTAACCTCCTTCTAAGGAATTTGAACACCATATGGAATAATAAGACCTCTATTGAGTTGTCTCTCATCATTTTCTTTAAAATAAGGCTGATTTGTTTCCCCTGCCCTTATTCTTTTTTCACCATTGCCCATCATATTTATAGTTGTAGCCCTAAACCATTTACCATAATGGGATTGAGCAACATCTCTTGTGTTAATTATGCTTCTTTCCATCGCACAAGCATTGTCTACATGTTGAATTGTTGATCATCTACCATGTTTATAGGTAGAAAATTGTTGATCAATTCTGTGTTGTTTGTAAAAAAAAAAAACCTACTCCACCACCTCACCCATCTAAGAAGGAAAGGACACACACCTTATTGGATAAGGAAATGACTCATCTCTTATATATTTTTAGGACCTTTTGTTTCAGCAGGTTTAACGTAAGGGTAATGCTACATACAGTCGTGGAATTACAAATGATGTGCAGTCGTTTTAGAAAAAATTTAACTTTTTTCACGTGGGTCCCATATATATTCACTTCTTTCCAAAGAGATTGCACGCCGCTTACAATTCCATGACTGTATATATCATTTCTCAAGGTTTCCAACGTTACTTTTTTGCCATGTTTGAGAATAATAAGCGGTAAGTTGAAATTTGAAAATTAAATAAAATATTATCAAAATATAATATTTTTAAAATTTTCAAAAAACTAAATTATTTATAAAATTTGGTATAAAAATTTTGAAAAAATCGTAATAATTAAATAAAATATGATAAGATGATTCGTGTAATCAAATCAGACCTTTAAAATATTTATGATAAAAAAATAAATTAAAATATCATTTTAAAGTAGTTATTTATATTAAAGTTTGTAAAATTGAATAGATATATTTAAAAATTATTAAAATATAATTTCTTAAAATTGTTTTTATATTAAAATTTATAAAAGTATTAATTATTGTGTTTTAGTAATTATAAGATAATAATGAGATAAATTATTTAAAATTTAAAATAAAAAATATTACATGTTTAAGTGATAAAATTTTAGTGTTATCCAAACATGCCCAATTACGATCACTATTATTTTTATCCTGCAATTTTAGCATTATCCAAATATATACACGAACGATTGAGCTAGTCTCACATTTCTAAAGTTGTAGAGTATATCAGAAAAATATGCAAGTAGGAAAAGGGAAAACAAAATTGGTGGGAAAAATTGTATTGAATGAACTTGGTAACTTTAC